>OY987289.1:4643006-5094552 GCA_963920785.1 Sphagnum contortum
GAAACCATGTCTCTATCGCAATTGGGTCTTCAAGCGCCTATCACAAAGAGCTAACTGCAAAGAGACTCTACAAATGGATTCTTTTTTTCCTAAGGTTTAAGATAACTCAGAGTAGTATATTACATGCATGCTATGACTTTCTTTGCAATCAAGTTTGTTGTAGGCCTGTGCAAGAAGATGAATTATGATGAATTCTTGTATGTAGCTGCTGCTCCTAACCCTAGGCTCAGATTGGTAGTTATAGTACCTCTGAAGCAGCTGCAAGTTTCTTCGTAGTTGACCAAACCAATGGCAGGGAGGGAGTGGTGCTGCCACCGCAGGAGGAGGAGGGAAAAGACAATGGGAAAAGGGAGCACAAGTCTGAATGGAAGCATGGACTCTTACCAGGTTGTGTATGTCAAAGACAATGTTTCAGTGTACCCAACACAGCATGCTAGGGAGCGCATTAGTGGCCGCCTACGACTTATCAAGCAAGAGCCTTCTGTTTTTTCTGGTAAAAGAATGCCACTTTGGATCCTGCACATGCTTTTTTATTAATAGCTATCTTTTCTTACATGAAACTTCAAACAAGGAGAGGACAAAGGCAGTGAGAATAATACTGAGCTTGTAGATGGAATCTTGATGTTGTTGATATGTTTGCTGTGTTCTTCACAATTCAAGGTGTTGCTCATTTTTTCCCTCCTTGTTTTGAAGTCTGTCTTTGAATAATGGGTTTGCAGACATGGATCCCTTGTAATGTTGAGGGCGGTCTAGGGAAAGATGGGTTATTTCTGCTTCCAAATGGTGGGCGGCGTACTGGATCAGGTATAGTCACTCATACAGGAGTGGTTTTCTGGCAATTTAATTTACCTCAAACTGTCTAGGGTTTGCAGCTCTGTGTTTTGTCAATAGAATTAATTTAAAGTCCGGTACACAGTAGGATTGACTACAAAGGCGCCAGTCTTGAGAGCTGAGCAATTGTGGAAGAGTGCTTGCATGCATATGAACAGTCAGTGAGCAACATGGCTTACAAGTCACAAAGGAAAGATAGTGTGCATGTAGTTCATATGGGTCAATTGTTCCCTAAGGTGACAGGAGATTGTTGCCCTGATGATTGAATTGATATGAGTCTCCAAAGGCTGCTGTACTAGTATGTTTTGAGGATAGTGGCATCCTTCACTTCTGATGGGTTTGGATAATGTGTTCTTCAACAGACAGAAATTTGTACACAATTCGGGCAGTCTCGTTGGCAGAGATTCGATCAATTCGCCGTCACACCCCACCCCTTGGATGGCAGTATATTATCATTGTACTTACCTCTGGTATGTTCTTAGTTGGTTTGTCAGGTTATTTTGGGTCTTTTTGTTTGGTGTTTGCATCTCTTCATAATAATCCCTATATGAATATTGTATATGTTTCAGGTTGCCTGAAGCCTTCCGCAGCAATTTTGCTATTCCATTTAGATTTTGGGGGGCTGGGGGGGATTGTTGCTTCTTGTATCTCAATTCCATGGCAATTTGTTTACCATCTGAGCATTTGCTGTTGGTCTGTGTGTAGGCCTGGCATTTCCCCCTCTTTACTTCAACAATGGCGGTGTGCGCGAGTTTCTTGCCACTTTGAAATCTCATGCAATTCTAGTGAGGTTAGTAACAAAAATTGCTTTTCCACTTCTCATGATATTCTTGTTGCACATTCTGTTTCCTTTCATTTCAAGATCGGAGGTATACCCACTCCCATATGAAAGGACTAGTGAACACATCCTTTTGTAGCTAATGTTCCAGGGATAGCATGGTAAATGTTTTAGAGACTTCATGGACTTTCTGGCAGCATTTTGACCTTTTTTCAAGTGGTTGTTGCCCTATGTGCTTCTACAACAACAAGAGGACTTCCAAGTTGTAGCTACACTGCAGGACATTTTGATTAGAGGGTTAGAGATGAGTCTCTCAAGTGAGGATAATGTTTGCTTGTGCAGGACAAATGATGATGCCAATGTGTACCTTGTGAATGATGTCCAGGACCCTCTACAGGTTAGTACTGCTGTTTCTCTCATTGCGAACCTAGTGTTGCAAATTTCATTTACAGCTCAAAAAGAAAGTGTTTGATAAATTTCCACATCTCTCTTTATTTAAGTACTGCAACAAATCATATGCACCCTGCCCATAGGTAGTTAGGGATTCAATGGAAACTGCATTGCTCTCTATGGTCATCCCCTAACTGTTACTCAGTGGGTGCTTCATATACAGAGGAGTCTCACATCACTGGAGTTGACAGAGGTACCTCACGTGTCAGCAGTGGTCAGTTCTACTGCTAACGATGTTGACACTTACCCTAATGTGCCCAAGCCAGATGAAGACAACAAAAATGTCACTGAGGGTACTGACAGCAACAACATGGGGCTTTCTGAGCACAGGCAACACAAGAACTCTAGAGATCCTGCAAGGGATTTATCCATCCAAGTTCTGGAAAAGTTCTCGATGGTGACTAAGTTTGCAAGAGAGACAAAGGCACAGTTATTCGGGGAAAGTCGTTTGTTGGGTAACTCAGAAATGGATTTAGATCGGGCACCAAACAGATCTCATGAGGACAATACTTCATTTGGCAGGACGAGTTCATTGCCACCAGACAGGATTCCAGTGCAAGAATCATCTCTTCAGGCTGGACAAATTGCAGCAGAGAATTCACGAGAGGTTGGATCTCTGGCCTATGTATTTGATAATGTGATGAATGAGGTATTTTTGCTTCAGGTAGCCATCTAGCGGGAGACTTGAGAATCTCTAAGTGTGTTTGTGTTGAAAGAGTGGATTTCTTTGTGAGCAGCAGCAGGAAGATGAGAGAAGTGATGCAGAGGAACAAGCAGCCACTAATGTGGGCAGCTTTGAGCTTGTTGATGGTATGCAGGTACTTGATTCTGCTGTCAGCTCTTTGTCCTTTGAGGATATCCCATTACCTTCTCCTGTAAGCTCTTCATTGGCAACAGTTTATGGTTTCCACATAGATACACAGAAAATCAGACATGACTTGCAGTCCATTGTTGAAGAATTTATATGACAAAATCATATCTATGTTGGAATCCCCAGTATGTACTTTTGTTGGGTCAGTTTTTTCTGTGTTTTCTTAGGGTTAGGATTTTCTCCTTTTCCTGTTTACTGATATGTAGCTGAAGGTTTATAACTTTGTAATTGGGTCATCTCTCTATTTGTTTAAGGTTTACTTAAATTGTTAGTATGTCTTGTACTTGTGAAGCTTCAAGTGCTTTTCATCTCTGTGAGATCTTTGCAGATATGGGACATTCTTGTGAGTTTTGCTTCCTTTCTTCACTGAATCTCTCAGCTATCTCTAGTTCATCACTGTGATTGTGGAATGGTGGCAGAATGAAATGCCAGCACTGGTGTGGGGACGTGCACGGCCACCTCCCCTTGGGAATGAAGAGGTCTGTTCACTATATTGGTGGCTTTCTAAGATATAGTGTGGTGGTCCTGTACTTGAGAATGTTCAATTGTCCCAAGCCTGTTGAGCACTGGCTTCATTTATCGTGGGCATCCACTAGCATGGATGATCATAGTGCTTAGTTACTGCTAAAAACATGCTCCTCTCATCTGACAGAAAATATTTTGACGTGGATAATGCAGTGGATGACATTTTTGGATGCTGAGGGCCGAGTAATGGATCCAAGAGCTCTGAAGAAGCGGATCTTTCATGGTGGAGTTGAGCAAAAGCTACGCTGTGTGGTACTTTCTTTTACCATGACTTGCCTGGGTGTTTTTTGTCTACTGGCAATTTATCTGGACTGAAAGTACCTGTCTCCTATCTTTTACAGATTTAGTTACCTGATCATTAGCACCTCAATGTGTTGCTGGCTAGCTTCCATGAGTCTTTCTTGCTGTTCTCAAGCAGCTTGTGGTATTCTTGACATGGGAGTATATCCACAAATTTTGTTGACTGGACACAGGTTTGGAAATTTTTATTGGGCCATTACAAGTTTGACTCGACATATGCTATGCGGAAGGCCCTAGTTGTCAGGAAGCGAGAAGAATACTGGGTCCTTAAATCACAATGGCAGGTTCGTTGTTTCAACTTGCATCTTCCTTGCAGATGAGTCAGATGTTCTCATTCATGTTCTTTGAAATTTACCTGACAATTTATGTGCTGCAATGCTGTCATGTTTCAATATGACAAATAATTTTCCAATAACATAATGGGCCCAACCATTGCACTAGCAGAGCTTGCTGCCTACCAGTTGCTTAAACCCTAAACCTTATATTCTGCGTCAAACCTTTTTAATTAATTCCTTCTTTTCCTTTGCTATTCTACAGTCTGTATCTGAGGATCAAGCAAAGCGTTTTGCAAAGTTTCGGGAACGCAAGCACCGGGTGGAAAAGGATGTGGTATGTATAGTGCATGTCCCTGTTGCTTTTGGAAGTCATGATGTTAGAGGAAGTCAGATTGAAAGTACTAGCTTTGATTGAAGGCCTTTCAATTTCCTGCACTCTTTTATATCTTTGCACCAGTGTTCACTGTGGGGGGCTTTCTGAAATGCAGTGAAACCTTAAATTCATTGAAAACCATTGTGGGATGTTTGTGACAAGGAGCTAAGGTTTGTATGTGTGACTGTAGGTTCGCACGGATCGGACACTACCTTTCTATGATGGTGATGACAACCCAAATGTGGATCTTCTTCAGGACATCTTAGTGACATATTCCTTCTATAACTTTGATTTGGGTTATTGCCAGGTGAGTGCTATGGAGAACCTTATTCCTTTAGATAATGTTGAAGAATGGTGTCATGTATGGAGTTGAGGAATATTAACCCTTAAACTCTAAACTCTCAACTCTGTACATGACACCAATCTTCAAACCCTAAACCCTAGCCCTAAATCCTAATGGTTGCATCGAGTTATGCAAGTGAGTCGTGGTTGGTGTGTAAACAGATCGAGCAACTTTTTCTTGAAGCTGGATCCCCCATTTCCTTACTTTTCTGTGACATGGGTGCCAGGGCATGAGTGATCTGCTGTCACCGATCCTCTATGTGATACAAGATGAGTCAGAGGCTTTTTGGTGCTTTGCTGCACTGATGGAACGGATGGCACCCAACTTCCACCGTGACCAAAATGGGATGCACTCCCAGCTTATGGCCATCTCAAAGGTAAATGAGACATCTTTGCTTGCTGTTGGGCTTAAACTATTCCTGAGGATGTTACATCATTTCATGGTTGCGTGTTTTTATGTGGTTATTTTCAGCATTTTCTTCTTGCTTCTTTTCTTTCTTCTTTCCTCTTCTGGTACCTGTAAGCACCTTTGTAAATCCTTTATGTAGGGCTATGTTTGCATGCAAGGAAGCTGCAACTTCTGACACTCCAGGGTTACTTGTGCTGGGTGCAGCTGGTGCAGCTGCTGGACAATCCATTGCATGACTACTTCAAGCAGAATGAATGTTTGAACTACTTTTTCTGTTTCCGCTGGATTCTTATTCAATTTAAAAGGTGAGAGTTGAAGAAGAGCTTTGCACCAAATTCTCTCTATTGTTCTTACTACCCATCTGAATGGAAGTTCCAAAATATAGTAGATATATTTTCTGTTGAGCATCATGTTTTGTGACTTTGACTCTTTGCTGATTCCTGTACCATGTGGGTGTGATCTTGTTTTCAGAGAATTTGACTATGACAACATATTGAGATTGTGGGAGGTCCTGTGGAGCAACTATCTTTCCGAGCATTTCCATCTCTACATGTGTGTCGCCTTGCTGAAGCGGAACCGTCGCAAAATCATGGACGAACAGATGGAGTTTGATACGCTGCTCAAGTTCATCAACGAACTCAGTGGACACATTGATTTAGACTCCACTCTACGGGATGCAGAAGCATTGTGTTTGTTTGCAGGAGAAAAGGGGGCAGCCTGTATCGCTCCTGGAACTCCTCCTGCACTTGTGGCTACAGATCCTGAAACCTGAATCACAACTTGAAAAAAATGTCTGTTTTCCTTTCCCGTGTCACTTTTTTTACTGTATGCAACAGCTAGTGATTTCTGTACAAAGTTGCAGGCCTTCTTGTCAGCCAATTATATCTGTTCAATTAGGATGAAGTGCAATCGATAGATTGATGCATTCATTGTTCCACCAGAGGCTTGATGACCGACTTTTTTGGATGATTGGATGTAACCAGGTCAGGTTGATGTATTGCAGGAATCTTTTGTCAGGTAGGTTCTGCATACTGATACTTAAGACTTACTCCTCAACAGAAGTCCTGGGGGTTATGGCATGATAGTATAATATATAATACCCTGTGATTACTACTCCATTGTACAGAAGTTGGAAGCATCTTCCTACAGCCAGCCCCAAGTGAACCGAGCATGGGCGGGCTCTCTTTTGACAATATATTGCAGAAATTTTCAGCTTGATCTTAAGTTGGAAGTAAAGTTTTATTTCTTCTCTATTGGGTATTGGTGCTTTTGTCATAATACTGGTATGTATGTATATCCAGTACATGATGAAGGTAATCACTAATCTGATATTATGACTTGGGTTTTGTGGGGCTTCAAGCTTTGACTCAAAAATGTCCTCAAAAGCAGGGAGTAATATGCCTATGTATTTTCAACCACAAATGTGTTTAATGAAGATGCTTTTTAAAATTGAGCAAGCAAAGGGGAAGGCATACCCCATTGACATTCATGTGGGGGTGGTGAGGGCAAGACCTGCCCAAGAACTAGAGGCCTTCTCAAGTGTTATGTTCATCAGAGATGTGCTCAGTATGTGACTCTGGATAGGAAAACCTAAATGTCTAAGTTTAGCTGGTTTTTTTTTTGGCAACCCCACCAATAAAACTGAAACTGGAACTGCATATACATGGGGGACTACTAATAGCAAACTGCATGGACTGTTCTTTGTGATCGACCAGTCAGATATATTGAGCCGCAGTTTGGTGCAATTTATTACACTCTTTTACCAGCCACGGAGAGCTGCATGAATTTAGTGCAGAAAAACCAATATTTTCAGCTACATTGACACATTTTGACTTTTTCGCGATAAATTTTACTGTATGGATTTACATACTGAGCAACCTTGGAGATGCTCTAATATTCAAAATTGAGCAACCTTGTAAGTAATGTTTGGGCAGCTCTCATTTTTTTTTGTGAGAATTGTTGGTTTTGGTTCTTATATAGCTTTGTGATAATTGACCCAGTTCTTTCAAAAACATTTTTTTGGGCTTGTGATAACTAGTTACGCTATCAATGATTTTTAAAAAAAATTCTCAATCATTTTTCACAAAAGGCAATAACAAGTTGGTTTTTATATCTAGTTCTCACAACCCAAATATCAAATTTTCATTAATAATAATATTTTTTTCATTTTAATTTAGGTAATGCTTGAGAAATTGATTTGATTAAAATTTGAGAATTTTTTTTGCAATGATTTTGTTTAACCAATCTTTTATATTTTCACAAACTTCATCCCTTTCAAAAGTTTGCTTTTCAAAATTTTCAACTCCTTTTTTCAAAATTTGCATCAATTTCAATTAGCTTTACCAAGTTAGAAGGGAATTTATAATCAATTTTAAGGCTGTTGGTCCAATTTTTGTTCACAAACATCAACTTGTCTAAGTAGTTCAATAACAAAAATGACATCTCTTTACATTAGTAAAAATTAAGACTTAAAAGGGAAAAAAAAAGATTTCAATTTGTGATCCAACAATTTTAAAGATTTGACAAGCAAGAAATCCACAATACAAAACATGGTCTCATGTTTCATTGACCATTGAAAAGGAAATTTAATATGTTTCATGTCCACTTGATACCCTAGTACCTTGGCCAATTCAACACTAATTATATTATTTTCAGAAGTGTTGAAAATTTCAAAAATTATTTCTTCCAAATCAAAAAGTATTGTGAAGGATATTAGTGAATATTTAGGAATTTTTATTTGTTGAAATGAAAATTTCAAAATTAATTAATTATTTGATGGACATGTGTTGAAATGGCTATTAGACTAATGTTTTATCAATGCTGGCAAAATGTATAATTGTTTCATTTCGTCCATCAATCCACAAAATATATTTGTGAAAATAGTTTCCTTGAAAGAAAAATAATCCTTAGACACAAATGTTTTGTCAACCACTTTAACCACGCACTTTCCACAAATTATGATTTTATTTTATTTTTTGATAATTAGAATGCAAAAATCCTACACAAACTCCTTTTACTACACATCAATTTTCTTGAAAATATCTTTTGTAGCAAAAGAATTGGAAAATTGAAGTTTCAAATACATTAGGCCTCTTTTTTGTTGATTGCTTTTACATTTTTTTCAAGGGAAAATGGATTTCCTCCTCAAAAAAATCTTGTTGCAATACTAGAATGGTTTTCATCCACATGTTTTTTGGTTGCAGTTGCTATGTTTAATTTGTTGTATAAAATTAATCCTTTTCTTGCTTTAGTTTTTTGGATTTAGAACAAAGACTATACTATCATAACAAATAATATATTTCAATGTTTGTGCACAAGAACGATCAACATCTTTGTTGTCATTTACACAAAAAGGACCCAACATGATGCATTAATGTTATGGAGTTCCCAAACTTTTCTTTGAATGTGAAGTTTTTGTAAAAAAATTTAATTATTGTTTTTGCACATTTTGGGTTGATGCTTAATTTCCAGACTTATATCTTCTTTGCATTACAAAGGTTCTTATTTTGTTACTACTTCATTCATAAATATTTCACATGTGTTTTTACATATTCTATTTTCATTCTTAGAAGATTATTCCATTTCAATTGTCATAAGTAAATGCAACATAGGAAGTAGGAAAAAAGTAATAGATATATAATCTACCAAATTCTCTCAACAAATTATAATCTAAAAACAAGCATTTACAAAACAATATACTCCCATTTCTCTCCTTTCACCATTATGCAAAATTTTAAGTCAATTTTTTTCCATAAATGACTGATAAATATTGTATGTCATATCACAAACCCTACACAAAAATATGCTAAATTTAGAATTAAAAATCTTGATGGAGAAAACAACAAAAGAAAGAAGAACAAGACAAAGAAAAAAAAGAAGAGGAACCAACCCAAAAAAAGAAAAAAATTAAACACTAGATATTAAACATAGAAAAAAAAGGGTGGGGGGAAAAAAAAATAGTTAAAAAAAAAAAAAAAAAAAAAAAACAGAAGCTTTAGGTTGAAATTTGAGGTCCAGGTTTTGAACACTCCAAGTTCTAGGACTTGCACTTACAAAAGGAGGGGGGTGGGGGGAGGTTGGGGTAGCACACAATTAAGCAACAACTTGTAGCAACATGCACAAAAGCTCATAACTACAATAATGAAGTGACAACAATGAAATGGAAGGGAGAGGTTAGTGGTTGGTACATACAACATTTCACAACAAAAATCACATCAACATAATATCCTTCACAGTAGAAGTTGCAGAAAATGACATTTATGTAAAGCAGCTCCTGGTGTCTCAGAAGCTGTCTACTTTGTGGAATCCAACGCTTCTCCAGCACTCCCTTTCACTGCAGCACCCTAGTAATAAAAAAACAGTCTGCGTTGTATCCTCCCATGTGCCTCATTGGTTTGGATATATGAAATATCTCCTTCTATGACTTTTTTTTTTTCCCCCATATCGCACTCACTCACACCATCACAACCTAAAACTGGATTAAAATGCCTGCAGTTCAGGCTGCCTCACATCACCACCATGAGTCTAAAGCAAGAGAAGAATATGAGAAACATGAGTCATATGTAAATTAGTACTATGGGACAGAAGCACAAAAACCGTAAGACAAAGAAGACCTGGCCTGGACACTCACACTGCCCGAAATGATGAAAATCCTTCATTACAAAACCAGAACAATAGACTCAATTGAATCCCTGCTTTCCACATCAGAATTTTCTCTCCCCTCATCTCCTATACACTGTAGAATTCAAACTTTGATAATAACACTCAGATTTAGCAAATCTCTTATCATAGCATGTCACTGCTTTCCACACCATTTCACTAGGTCCTGAAAAGGAAGAGAAACCAATCATACACAAGAGCCTTTTTGGCAAACAAAAAAAATTGCTAAAACTAAAGTCCCCTATTGCCCCAGTTGATTGGGTACTAAGCTTTGTTCTTTGTCTTTCCCTGTTCTTTTCCCTTTCTGTCTTTCTTTGTTTCTTTGTCTGGTCTTTGTTGTGGGGTCTGTTGCTACCCAGTAGTATGGCTGAGTCCTTCCCGTTGCTTCCGGAATTGCAGCAGAAACTCAGTTCACAGGATGGTGCTTGTCACCGGCCTTTGCCCATTGTAGGAAAGGGGTTTGAAAAAGCAGCCAGGTCGTACCTGGATACAAGTGAACAATGAAGTGCATACATTTGTAGTAGATGATCATTTGCTCTTGTGGGGATTATTGGTGATGGTCGCGATCATCTACTACAAATGTATGCACTTCATTGTTCATTGCAAAGTCATCCACACAGCTGCATTTGGTTCACAGGGCATTGTCTTGATCACATCCTCTGCCTCATCCAGATGGCCAGCACGGCCAAGAAGGTCAACCTTGCAAGCATAGTGATCCACTGTCGGAGGGATCCTGTAAACATTCATCATGGAATCAAAAGCATGCAGCCCTTCATTCACCAGGCCTGCATGGCTACAAGCTAACAACAGACAAACAAAAGTGACACCATCTATCTCTACTCCTTCACACATCCATTTGAAATGTGCAAGAGCTTCCCTACCCTGCCCATGCATGGCATAGCCCTTGAGCATCGCCGTCCAAGATACCACATTGCGTACAGGCATTTTGTTGAAAACTCTCCAAGCATCATCCATACTCCCACACAGACTCAAAACCTCTTTGAATGATCTGTTCATGAATATCCCTACCCTCACCAAGTGCCACAACACTGGCACATGCATTCAAGACTCCCACAAAAGTAACACTGTCTGGCACCACGCCTTCCTTCTGCATTTGTTGGAACAGGTCCAATGCCTTCTGCCCTTGTCCACACTTAACATGTCCCAAGATCATGGCAGTCCAGGAGACCACACTGCATGAAGGCATCTTGTTGAAGATGCTCCAAGCATCATTCATGCTCCCACATTTGACATACATGTCAATGAGGCAATTTCTCACAAAGAGATTTGACTCAAAACCACTTTGAACGATCTGTTCATGAACATGCCTACCCTCTTCAAGTGCCACTAGACTGGCACATGCATTCAGGACCCCTACAAAAGTGATAGGGTTTGGTTTCACACCTGCCTGTTGCATTTGCTGAAATACTTCCAATGCCTTGTGCCCTTCCCCACATTTCACATGTCCAAGTATCATAGCACTCCAAGAGACCACAGTGAGTGAGGGCATCTTCTTGAACACTCTCCAAGCATCATCCATGCTGCCACATTTGGCATACATGTCAATAAGGCTATTTCCCACAAAGACATCATGCTCAAAGCCAGCCTGAAGCACTTTTTTGTGAACATGCCTGCCCTCTTTCAATGCTTGTAGATTAGCACATGCATTGAGAACCTGAACAAAAGTGAACCTGTCAGGAGTGACGCCTTCTTGTTGCATTTTTTGGAAGAGTTCCATGGTTTTCTCAGGTTGTCCAGCTTTGACATATCTCTCAAGCTTTTTATTCCATGAAAAAATGTTCAATTGCAATGTCCCTGGTGCCATTGCAGCCAGCTTTGCTTCTACCCATGGGGGTCTCTGTGGGTCATCAAGCCAGAGTGCCTGCCGTGTTGTCTTATGCTTGAAATCAGGATAATTCACATTAACCTGACACCAGAAATTCAAATTGAGCTGTGATCAAGCCATGTTTTAAATTCTCTACAGCTCATGTAGACAAGCCTATGTAGTAGCAGCCAAGATACTATACTGACCTCATCCATAAACAAAAGAATTCTGAAACCAAGCATATTCAGTTACCTTGTCCAACCTGTGATCCCACCACTGCAAAGGATCTGAGAAGAACTCCTGCCAAAGTTTCTCTTTCCCACCTGTATGAATCACAGGAACTGATGAAAGATGCACAACTTCATAAGGGCTTCCTTTCATTGTGACATTGACTACATTCACATATAGCTGCAATGGCAGAAATTGCATGCACTTCAACTGTGGCTTGCTTCCATGAGAACTGACCTGCTGAAGTTGGTGGAGGACCAGAGGCTAGGGTTCTATGGCCTATGCAGTTAATGTTGGCCGCTCGTTCAGAGAAAGCTGAATTTCTGCTGCACTGAGGTCCTAGGAGAAGCAAAACAGCAACCACGAATAACCTCAGACCTCGTTCTCGTGTGAACCACTCGACACCATAAGCGGCACATCCGCGTAAATTTTCGGTCTCACCATTTGAATCCGGCTCGGGTTAGTAGCATTAGCCCTACAGATGCATCTGATGCATTGAATTCTGAAAGCCGACATGTAACGGATATTGGAAAGCAGGCCGGGGGGGAGGGTGTGAAAAAGTTACTGAGGAGAAATCCGGATTGGCACAAGGAACGGTTGATTTTTGAGCGAACCGCCATATCTTCCTGCGAAGAAGAAGCGACGATAAAACCCGGCTTTATCACATGATATTCGCCGGCGCCTCGGCAACGTCACCAGTGTTGGTTGTAACGAAAAGAGATCTTCATACCCGACTAATCAGAAGCGCATAGCTGTTGCAAATGGAGACGTTTATGTCTTGAAGAATCCAATAGCCACACAAAGCTGAAGGACCAACCTGGCTCAAAAAAAAACATGAAAACACAAGGCAGATATGGTGGCTTTGCCCTACCTGACTTTCTTAGAAGCAGGCTCCCTTCGCTGATTTCCGATCGCAAGCTGAGAAACCACGTATAGGCTGGAGGAGTTCGCTTCCCCCTTATATCGGGAGTTCCAAGATCGCCTGCCATAGAACTCGGACGGAGCCTTCAAGGCTGACTATACAACCGTTCTTTCAGCACTGGCAGAGAGCCTTGTTGTTTCTTTCAAGATTTGAATCTAGCGCCAAAAGCCGCCCCCATGACTTGCCAATAAAGGTCAAGACTGAAGACCAATGAGAGAGTTAGTGCTGGAGCTGGCTTTTTGCCCCCACCTCGCAGTACCCCAACCGCTCCTATGCCACAGAAAGGAATAGGTGACTAGCGAGAGGTTTAGGGTTTAGGGTTTAGGGTTTAGAGCGAGAGCATAACCTATTGCTGATGGACGAAAAGTCATGTAACCCTATTCTCAATGGATGAAAACTCATATCTGACGTCCTGTCCAGATGATGTATGTCTGGGAAAGGAAGGGCAAGAACCAGCGGTTTTTTTTTTTTTTTTTTTTTTTTTTTTTTTTTTTTTTTTCAATTTTGCAAAGTAGCTAATGGGGCCACATCTAAAGTGCATATGGTGTTGAATTGGCCAGAATTAAGATGTGGGTGCTATTTGTAGCCCTAGCGGCAAATTGGTTACCTCAAATGGTTCCCACTTCAAATGTGAAGGAGAGAATTTCGACCCTTCTTCCAAATATAAAGGTGAAAAAATATGGCGATGCTTGAAATTAAGTTGGATGTTTTTATTTTCTGCTCTTCTATTGCATTTGGAGCATTTAAAACAATTTGTGTTCATTTTTGTTGGAATTTGGCAATTGTTTGAATTCTTAGTACATTGTCAAATTGTAGAGTTCAAAGCGTATGAGGAAGCATTTAAAGTTCACACACTGCAAACTATAAGCTCATTTAAACAAAAAGCACAAACAACATATGAACCTATGTTAACAAACACAAGCACTTTTGGGAGAAATGAACCCTTGAAATTGGCTATTCTAGCACATATGACCTCCAAAATCAACCCAAGTTAGCATGCATTTATAACTTCAAGAAAGACATGCAAAGATAAACCAAGAAAATTGGATTGTGAAAAATGGGCAAAACATGTTAGCATCATGGATTCAATAGAGATTGAAATTGAAACCAACAAATTTTTGCATGTTCAAAATCTAGCCCAACAATATTTGCACAAAGCAAACTACACCTTAGCCTTCAAAGCAAGATCAATGGCATGTTCCTCTCCATTGCTCAATGCATTCTACATATGGGAAATTTTATAAAATATAAAATCATTATGCAAACATGTGTACAATAAATAGCAAATGGGTAATGAGCCTATTGTAATCTTTTGATTTCATAAAAGCCAAAATAAAGAAGTATTTTTCATCTTCCATGTTGCCTACTACCTCCATGATGACGAATTTAGCTAGTTTCACATATTTAAGGAAGTTAGAGACTAATATCTAAAATATAGTCACAAGGTGTCACATTTTAGCCAAAGGATACATGTCAAAGAAGGCACCATACATGTTGCATTCAACAATTTCATTGTGAGCTTGAACATATCATGTTGACAATCAAAGTCAATAGAATTCAAGACCTCCAAGACCTTACTTTCATGAGAATCCACCCACTAGGTTTTACCATAGTAAAAAATAAATTTAATAATCTCAATGTGTTTCACAATCTAGTTATAACCAATATTGGAAATACAGAATCCCGAGAGCATCCATGACACCATGAGTTGAAATTTTAATTTATGATTCTTGAATTAAAGCATCTCCAACCCCTATGAAACCTACATGAACTTGACAAAAAATTAAGAAACGGGAAAAACATTCGAAAGTGAACAACAAGAAGGATAAAGTTTAAGGTCTTACCTTTGCACAATTTTTTCACTAGTGATTTAATAATGGCAATACATCCTCAATCACAAATGATAGCAACCCAAAGTCTAAATTTCAATGCACTACCCAAATATGTTGGCCATTAATCTTATAAACCAAATGTGAAACTTTGGAATCTAGGGACCAAGTATTCACTACATCTACATGTCCTCATGTTTAAACTTCAACAATGATTTTAAAGGCTTGGGAATTGCTTACAATGAACTTGAAAGTTTAATCACAATTCATGCCATGGACATCACCTTGACACACCTTAATAGCTACCACAAGGTCACACACAAAAACATCTATCATTTGTGCAAACTTCATGTAAATCCAAGCAAAATTTGGACTAGGTTCCACAAGTGTTCATAATTCAACTTGGTTTGTTAGTTTGTGGGTTGTCCAAGGCCATTTTCAATATGACAATTAAATTTATTCTACCATCATTTTTTTAATGGGTCTCACATTGAAATCCATCTTGTTTTCACATTCTACAAAATTTTATTCCTTTTTATTTGCATGAATTTCACAAGTTGAATGAACTCTAATTGCCTCTTAAGTGAATGTGCAAAATAAAAGTGTTGGGTTTACAACAAATTCTCAAGGAAAATCATCATTTAGGTAGTCCCAACAAGGTTTGCACTGCCATGTATTAATGTGATGGGCCATACAATGGACCCCTATTGAATGAAGAATATAGTTGTCATATATTTGTTTTGTAACACTAATATGTGTGCCCAAAAATACATTAACACCATTTGCCTCAAAGCAAATAAGCTCATTGGTATCTTAGTATCATGGCAAACCACAACCTATCATTAAAGCTTACATAATTTCCTTGGTCAAGTTGCCATTCCTTGATCCTTTAACCACTTGATCCAAAGATATGAATCATAATCCTTGCTTAGTTTTGCATCGTGTAATAAATGGACAAACAACTAAGATTTGTAATTTTTAAAAAATCATCACAACATATAGCAACATAATGAGCAAACCCCACCACCATGAGCTAAGGTTATAATGCATTTTTTATCCATCTTGTGGGTAAGGATGGCATTATAACAATGACAACTATTGATCCAAGACATGCAAATTGGCATTGTACCAATTACAATTGGATTGAGTATACTGTACAATGTTGTCATAATTGAAAAAAATATACATTGATAAAACCAATGTCCACAATAGTAGAAATTGTGATTCAATCTATAAAATCTCCATGATTGCCATTAAAATATCCTTGCTCAATGTGCAATATGACATATCATTGATCTATAGATTGTCCATAAAGCTAGAAGTACAAGCTATGTTCCAAAATAACACATTGCCCACCTGTGGATTCTAATTAAACCATTAGGAACTAATAATGTATCAACTTAACATGGTAGTTGTAATTGTTACTAGGAGTATTTATCGATATTAGATCAATGAACATTTAGCGAACATGAACATTTAAAATTGCAAAAATGTTATTGGAGTGAAGAAAAACAACTACAAATTTTTTTCACATATATAATACAACTTATCCAATGAAATGAATTGCCAATTGATATTAATGTTGGATGTTTTCAAGATTTCAACACAAATTCGGTAGGATTTTTTAACATAATTACATTAAGGTTTCAATAATTATTTATATTTTTGAAACACCGATATAATTTGTGGTACTTGCTAAATGATTAAAATTAATTGAAGAAATATTACAGTACATAAGACAACAAGTTTTTCTTACCAAATGCATTTTTAATTTGGGTCAAATTTAAATAAAAGCCAATGGTAGCATTTATATTTAGCTAAATAAAAATATTATAGATGTTGTTTTGTTTGATGGAGATTATAGAATAAACATTATCACAACAAATTAATACCAAATTAAGATAACTTAAACTTCAATTTACACCTTATAATATGAAGATAATAAACTAGACCACTACTAAACATGTAAATTTAATTATGGATCTAAGAATATATGTTCACATGTTTGTTAGGGGACAAATTTCCTAATTTAATCTATCTAGCATAGTGGGTGTTTATTTATTTCCTACTTACTAGTGGTAGGTTCACACTTATTATCTTTTATTTACTACGAAATGACATTATCATAATTTATTAGTCTTTTGAAATAAGGATAGTTGGCAACTAATTAATTTGCCACTAACTAAAAGTTTGTGAAGGAGATTTGGATAAAGGCCTATAAATCATAAGAGGGGATGAAATACCCTTTGTGTCGCAACCCCACTTTGAAGGAGTGTGAGGATGACACTCACATTCCTGAAATGTGGACTTGGGAGTCCTCCGAGACTCCCAAAAACTCAAAGCTTGATTGTAGGGCTCAAAACACCTCGCCTTGAGGTGTTATTTATACCGTTGGTAAGGTCTCGAAATGTAGATGTCAAAATGGCCTTGCATGAGCCATTCGGACATCTACAACAGAAGTTATGGACGAAAGAAGGGCCGGGAGTCAAATTGCCAATTTGACTCCCGACCACTAAAAGTCGAGAATCGACCTGACCCCAATGTGTGCAGGTAGAGTGAAACACACCGTTGGAAAGCTCTTGAGGAGAGCTACAAGTTTGGTTCAAACCTCATCCCAATCGGAGGTTTGAGCTAGAAGTTATGAGCTTTTAAAGTCCTAAGAGTCCAAACCGGGACAATTTCGAGACTCCTCCTTGGGAGTCCCAGGACAAAAAGTCATTCGAATGTGGGTGCCATGGGCAAACGCAGAGAATACTATATGGGGGAAGGTGGTGGCTTCCCCCGAGTTCGGGTTGTGGTAAATCTTGTGAGTCCAGAATTGCTTGTGGCTTGTCCTAGCACCAAGAGTGTTTTAGAAAATGAATTAACCAACTTGTTGGTTGGTTTGATGCAGGTTCGAGTAAGTAAGTAAGGCCTGTCACTCTTCCTAATCCCATGCCGGAGTTGCAACACGCCCCTCTACCCCCTTTTAATGCTAAAAGTTGGGAACGTGCTTCGAGTCCCAAACAATTCCGTTGTTTGAATAACTTGGACCCGATTTGGGTCTAATTAGGGACTTGGGAGCGTGTCACTTTGTGGCTTATGAAGTGTAAGGACTTGGGTTCTCCATATTCTTTTCATTATATTATATTCCATTTTCATTATTTGGAATAATCATGTGAGGATTATAAGAAAAGGAGACAAGGTTAAGATGATGTATTTTAATTGAAATGAAAATGTACAAGTGTGGTTTCTTTTCATGGAAAATTAAAGGTGTGTGTTTATTATTAATCCTAATTATTTCTTTATTTCTTATGATTTTTCTTTGGCAAGTAATGAGTTAATTTTGTTTGATGTAGAAGATTGTAGTTTTTTATTTTATTTTTTTCACTTCCTTTGTTTATGAACCAGTCCAAATCAGTTGTTGGGTGGTTATGAAGAACCTCGAATTCTAAAAAATAAATAAGAACGGTTCCCCTTCCACACATAAATTGAACTTGGAACTCAATTTAGGGTCCAATTCTTAAGAAAAAATAAATAAAAAATTCCAGTTCTTTTTCTTCTGGTTCTAAAAATTAGATTTCGTTCTAGTCTAGTTCCCAAGTGGCTTGAACTGGAACTAATGGTTAATTGTTGATTCACCTTTGGTTAGCTCTTAGTTTCAATTCCCCACTCTAGTTTTGGAACTGGGGTTCCAAAATCAGATTTGGGTTGAGTTTAGTTATTACTAATCAAAATTGAAACTTCTTTTGTAGCTTATGAATAAGCCAATTTTCAATTTTTGAACATGATGGATATGCACATTGAAGGTTATGCATACCAAATTTCCAATTCTTGTTGCTTAAAACGAATTATAAAAGTATAACTTAGGCTCTCCAAACAAAAACAACATGACGTTGAGTTCAAAAATAGGAGCTTGAAAACAAAAAAACAAACAATATCAAACAAGGAGACTAGAAAGCTTGAGTTTTCAATTTTTGAACATGATGGATATGTACATTGAAGGTTATGCATACCAAATTTCCAATTCTTGTTGCTTAAAACGAATTATAAAAGTATAACTTAGGCTCTCAAAACAAAAACAACATGACCTTGAGTTCAAGAGTTAGAGCTTGAAAACAAAACACAAACAACACCAAACAAGGAGACTAGAAAGCTTGAGTTTAGGAGTTGGAGAAACACAAACAAAACACAAATAGCACCAAACAAAGAGCTTCAAAAGTGTTGAAACAAAAGTCATTGATAAAAACTCAAGGAGCTTGCAAAAGTGCTAGTACACATTATGTACTGCGAAAAAGGAGAGAGTGACATGAGAGTTTTGGGGTCTTCCTTCAATCTTAAAACATATGCATACCCTAATTTTTAAAACCCTAATGGTTGGATATGTACTTTGAATCAACCCCATTTCGATGGAGATGGTTACATATCTCATAACATGTTGGTTCACATCCAACAATTGTGTACTATGATAGATACGAAATAAATTTTAAACACCAAATATGGTTTACCCATATCTAGGAATTATGTGTATCAATATGTGGACAATATTAGTTCTAACTCTCCAAACAAGGTAACCCGCATTTTAATAGGGCTTCTATGCGTGGATTTGAACCCTCTTCTTCAAAGTTTAAAACCTTGTGGTTTTGGATTTGGCACATTATTTCAAATTTATGAACCTTTGACCAATTCAAAAATTAGTTTTAGTTCCATGTAAATGAAACACACAAAAATGATTTCTTTTGATTGGATCACTATAATAATTGACCCAATTGGTTTGCATTTCAAATATTTTTTCACCAAAGGCCCAAGTAATTTATATAAGTCGAATTGTTTTAAAGAACCTAAATCTTCTGGCTTCATGGTTTGGTTGTGTTGATTTCACCAAAAGGGCTTGAGTTCAAGTTTGTGTCAACAAGAACTTGAACCTCTCAAATTTAACATTGCAAATTAGGGAACTTGCCAAACTAGGGTTGGGCAATTATACATATTTGAAAACTAACCCTTTCAAAGATATCAAAAAATTGTGTCCAATAATCCCATAGTTCCCAAAAATTTGAGAATTGATTCAAATATGTAACTATAACATTCAAAATATTAAGAACCATGTCATATAACTTTGAGAATGTTTTTGGTTATTTGATGGTTATTTTGTGAAATTCATTGGCTTTTGGAGGTTTTATGTGAAACCAAAGCAAGAAGATTTTTTTATTTTTTGAAAATTTTCAAAAAAATGGAAATGGACATTCTTCAATTAAATTTCAAAACATATCAAAAATCTAGAAATAAAGGTTACCAAGGAAAACTAGACAACTACCCAACATTTCAAATTAATTTTTTAAAATTCCTAATTTAAATAGGAACCTTTAGTCTTGAGATTGATTATTTGGATTAAAAAAAAAATTAATTCCAACCTTTTAAAAATAATTGAACCTTGATTCAGTCTTTGTCAGGTCCAATCCCAAAAATATTTTTTCTATAATATTAGTTTGTTCAACAATTGCACCTAATTTAATATAGCAATTACATAACAAATGCAATTATGTACAACCAATTAAAATTAACTTGCATAAAAAGTAGGGTTGGGTTTTTTCTATTTTTTGAAAAGTTGTACTTAATCTACTTATTTACTTAAAGAACTTGAACTTCTAGTAAAAAAAGGACAATAATATTGAAAAGAATAGGTATAAAAATCTTCACACCCTAATTAGTTCAAGAGACAATAAGGGAAAAAAAAAATGGTCAATTGCATGGTCTTCCACACAAATAAAATTGTCAAATTTATAAGACAATCTAGATTTTGTTTTCTAAGGCACATTTGGGATGAATACATTCGAGTTTACTTTTGTGAACTATCATTGTCCTTGTTTGTGATTCTAGAACACATATTTGTTTGTGATTATGGAACACACATTTTTGACACAACCCATTAGTTTCTATCCTACCCACAAAACCCCAAATTTTCCAACAACGTAAATTTATAACAATTCACAACACTAAACCCTAACAACAAGAAAGAATAATAGACCTTTGCTAAGCCCCAAATTTCTAAAACACTCCAACAATACCAAGAAACTTGGATAAGAAACAAATAGCCTCACTAATTATATCTACAACAAGAAAAAATCACCAACTTATGCACATGCAGATCATTAAGAAACCATATTGTTTTATAGCTCCCACTTTCATGAATCTTGTTCCCTTTCAACAGAGTAATTCATAGCATAAAACATTCACTTAAGTATACATAACTCAAGCCTCCAAAATCACACCAACAAGCTCCCTAAACCCCCTAGAGCCTTTTATCATCTCCATGTGCCTCTTTAGGCCTAGATATTTTAACATCAATCTCAACAAGTTGTTTCTTTATTCTGGTTTGTATGTAATCTGTCAATCACGAGGAGCAAGCACGCCAGGCCACGTTCATTTGCAAAATCCTACGTTTACGTGAAGCGGCCTTTCACATACACATAACTCATAGATTGTGTACTCAATTTTTTGATCGTTGTATGTGTTGAATTGTTTTTATTATTGCAATTGGGTTTGTTTGTTTTTGTATATTGCTCATTTCACATGATTGCTTCAACTTTTTATTTATTTATTTTTGGTTTAGGGGTGGCGGGTAGTCGAGATTAGGGGAGAGTGGAGTGAAAGAAGAAGTTGTGATATATATATATATATATATATATATATATATATATATATATATATTAGTGTGTGCCTCGTGCATAATGCATAGGTGTGTTATTTTAACAATGTTTGGTTCAACCCCGTCGACCCCCTTGTCCGGTTCTTCGCATTTTTCACTTTGGTTCTTTAACCCGTTGAGCCCCCCCCGCCCGGTCCTTCGCATTTCCCACTCCGGTTTTTTAACCCGTCGATTCTTCACATTTCTCACTCCGGGTCTTTAACCCGTCGATCCCCCTCGGCCCGGTCCTTCGCATTTCCCACTCCGGTTCTTTAACCCGTCGATCCTTCACATTTCTCACTCCAGGTCTTTAACCCATCGATCCCCCTCGGCCCGATCCTTCGCATTTCCCACTTTGGTTCTTTAACCCGTCGATCCTTCACATTTCCCACTCCAGGTCTTTAACTCGTCGATCCGCCCCGACCCGATCCTTCGCATTTTCCACTCCGATTCTTTAACCTTTCAGTTCCGATTCTTGAGAACCCAACATGAACAAAAGAACCGTTAGTTCCTTTCATTTCAACAACCTTGCCGAGTTCATGATTTTTGTGGAAGAACTGTCGGTTCTTTGACTTTGTCATTATTTTGAGGCCCATAACTATGTACCAAGACTACCTTTTTTTTTAAGCTACTGTCCGTGGCCACTATCCGTCCGGTTTCAGAGGAGGCTTCATTCACAGCCACCGCCATCGCTCCTGCTGTTGCTATTCCTACTGCTATGGCTCTTGTTGCTGTAAATAGACGGATTTCATCCATTTGGCTGGATGACGGGACAGATGAGGGTTCGGGCGGATTGAGAGGAGGCTATTTGACGGGATGGATGAGATGTCCGTACGGGACAGCTTCAGGGGAAGCTACTTGACTGGATGGATGAGATGTCTTTACGAGACGACTTCAGGGGAAGGAACTTTCTTCCTTTACAATATACTAGTTTGAGCCCGTGCATAATGCACAGGTGTGAGTATTTGACAATACGGTCCTTTAGCTAGACTAAAGCAAAAAAAAATAGCAATTTTTTGTTTCTACTTTGTTTTGAGTGTTGTCAAGAGCTTCTTGTTTAACAGGGAAAGTGAGCAGATCCAACAGGGCAAATGAACCAAATGAACCTGCGGCCACCTCCATGAGCAATGCAAAGGCCAATATGCACCCAGTACCCGCTGAAGCAGAGCCGTTGAAGCCAATGACGTGCAAAGAGAAAAGATTATGGTGAAGTACCTGACCACCAGAACAGGCACCCAGTACCCGCTGAAGCAGAGTCGTTGAAGCCAATGTAAGTACAGTCTTGGTTTTAGTGTTCTTAAGGTTTTCTGGAAGTGATGTAAACTATCAACCAAAGCGACGACGGGGTGAAGAAGTTCAAATTCAGAAAGCCATGGAAGGATCATCGCCGGTGTTCGGATCTGGTGTTGGTGAAGAGGAGGAGGAATACGCTGCTGCCGTGCAAGGACGTTCTTTGTCAGGTGGATTCACACATGAAGGTAGTGTTTCTCAGCTTCTCTCCCAAATGCAGCAGCAATCGCCGGAGCGTGACAAAACATTGGAAGAAGAAGATAAAGAAGAAGAAGAAGAACAGGAAGAAGGGAACTCGTACCAAGAAGCCGCCAATACCTCAAGGCCTGGAAAATGGCATTTCATAGAACCATTGATAACAAAGTTGTATGGGATCCATGCAAACAGGTCTCCGGAACTCCTGCCACAAGTTGTACCATGAGTATTAATCCCACATTAGCCAATGAGGTGGAAACATTAATGATGAATTTCACAACAGTAATCTGATCTTGAAAAAGGACCCATGGAAACCCTCACACAGACTCATTATCAATCTGCAAAGTATTTCACAGTTGGAGCTCAGATGCCAAGATCTCCAACAATAGAAGAAATACTGATGACTTGTGTAACACCTAAGCACTCTTTATCACCATGCATGTACATCAAGCTGTAATTCAGAGCAATTCTGGTTCTAAAATCATGGCTGTTATATTGGCATGCAGGGCCTCACCATTCCAGGCATCTTAGAAAGGACATTGAAAGATGAAGCCACTGGGAGAGCCGTGCAGGAAGCAACATTCATGGAATTGGCGAAAGAGGTGGGAGCCGCTGTTGCTGGGACCCCAAATTCAACTTGCTGAAACGCTGTCGTTGAAGCTCATAACATGTTGGAGAAAGAGGTGAAAGCTGTTGATTTTGCTGCTGGGAGCCCAGATCCAGCTTACTAAACTGTTGTTGTTGAAGTTCATAGCATATTGGAGAGAGAGGTGGGAGCTGCTGTTGTTGAACATCATAACCTGTTGGAAAGAGTGGTGGGAGCTGATGATGCCGCTGATGCCGCTGCTGGTACCATAATCTCTGCACCTCTTTCTTCAACAACTCATGATGAGCTGCAACCCAGACATGATCAGACAATGAGACCACACATCACAATACTCACATATGTCCATACAATTGCTGCCTGAAACCAAAATCATCTGTTGTGTAACTACTTCAAGCTGATGTAATTGATAGGGCAGCCATCTCTAGCACCATGACAGGGCCTGAGCAAAACTAAACAGACACTGACATAGGATTGGAATACATGCCTTTCATCCTAGTAACATTCTTCCACAAGGTTGCAGAGATAAACCCAATTGCTGAGAACACTACAGAAGCACTCACCTTCCTTGAATCGTTGGGTTTGTCCAAGGGCTGTTAACTTTTGTTTAAGTAGAACATTCTCAGCAGTTAGGATTGCTTTCTAATGATCACACAAACCCACCTGCTGCGAGAGAGTGGTAACCTCTGCCTGCATTACAGCAAACAAATCTATTAGAATAATACAGCTTCAAGGTTGAACATGCAAGCATTGACAACTGATGCATTATGACAGTTTAAATGAAATCTCTACAGTCGGTATGGTTCAAAGTCATAACAAAAATAGTGGTAAGGAAGTAACAAACTGCATACATGCAGTACCCTGTTCCATTTAATGGCACTTAGTAGAGTAATTCTGTGCATTCTCCAGATGGCATCTTAATTGTAGCATGCTGAAGGTGAAGTACCTGACCACCAGTACAGGCACCCAGTACCCGCTGAAGCAAAGCCGCATCGACTTGGAAAATAATGAGTTGCTAAAGTCATATATGTGCAAGTTCCTCTTAATATAGCTTCTACAAAGTGTAAGTGCAGAGTTGCATCATCAAGTGCACCATCCCACCACACTTGTACACACTGGTGCTAGCCCTATCAGACGAGTGCCACAGATGCAGCAGACGACAACCGCTCGCGACCTTTTCAATCTCTATTTTTGTGTGTGTGGGTGCGCGCATGCACGTCTGTCTGCTCTCTTGCGTGCGCGCCTGCACGTGTGTCTGTTCTCTTTGTGAATAGAATATAGTAAGAAAGGTCAAAAAGGAGACTGTCCGTCTGGCTTCAGCGGAAGCTTCATTGTTCCTTTACTATATGTAATAATGTGTGTGTGTGTGTGTGTGTGTGTGTTTTTTAGATGTGTGGAAGTGCAACAGATTTGAGAGAGAGAGAGAGAGAGAGAGAAGAGTTGTAGGAATTGATTTGGAAGCGGTTGTGCCAAATCAATCAAGCACGAGATGTAATAACTCTGTGGACTAGCAGAGGCAGCGGCAAAAGGGAGCAGCAGAAGTAGAAGAAGAAGGAGAAGTAGAAGAGAAAAAAAAACTCGGTAATGGGAACAGAAGCTGTGGCCAAGGATCTCTTGGCAGGGACGATGGCAGGAGCTGCACAGCTTTTGGTGGGTCATCCCTTTGATACCATCAAAGTGAAACTGCAAAGTCAGCCGCGACCATTGCCCGGAGAGCTCCCCAAATATTCCGGTGCCATGGATGCTGTGAAGAAACCCTAGTTTCTGAAGGACCCAAAGGCTTGTTTAAAGGAATGGGTGCACCCCTTGCCACAGTGGCTGTGTCCAATGCAGTTCTGTTTGCCGCAAGAGGACAGATGGAGGCATTGCTGAGAGGAGAAGAATCACCTCCTGGATCACGGCTCACAGCTCCACAGCAAGTGATAGCTGGTGCTGGAGCTGGATTTGCTGTGTCTTTTGTGGCATGCCCCACAGAGCTTGTGAAATGCAAGCTGCAGGCACAAAGTGCCTTAGCTGGGGCAACAGTGGCAGCAGCAACAGCAGGAGCAAGGGGGGCACAAGCAGGGACTCTCTTGTCTCAAGCTCAATACAGTGGGCCTCTTGATGTTGCAAGACAGGTGTTGCCATCGGAAGGAGGGGTGCTTGGTTTATTCAAAGGACTTACCCCAACTCTACTGCGGGAGGTAATTGACTACACAGATCTTTCCATTCATTGCAAGAGCACAAAAAGACTGCCAGTCCTTAGAAATGGATAGAAACCCTAATTTGCAGAGGCTGTATGCAAACCCTAATCGTGTTTCTCCTTCAGAACTTGAACCTTGCAAAACAAGCAACATCATGAAAGGATTGGCTGCTCTGGAATTTGCAATGTCAACAAAGATTTGCTGCAAAATTCATGGCTTCTCTCCAGTTTTGGTTTTTAGGGTTCCTTATTCTTTCCTCTTCTCGACTTTGTTAATTTCTCCTTCTGGCTGCTTATATGAAAATGCACACAGGTACCTGGGAATGCAGCTATGAAGCTGTCAGGCAGATGCTTGCTGGAGGCAAAGATACTTCAAATCTTGGGAAGGGATCACAAATTCTTGCAGGTGGTGTTGCAGGTGCAGCGTTCTGGCTATCTGTGTATCCAACAGATGTGATCAAGAGTGTGATACAAGTGGATGACTACCATAATCCCAAGTATGGTGGGACCATGGATGCTTTCCGGAAGGTGTATGCAGCTGAAGGAGTGAAGGGGCTGTTCCGTGGGTTCAGTCCTGCCATGGCCCACAGAATCCCAGCTAATGCTGCTTGTTTTCTTGCCTATGAGCTTGTCAGGGAGAGCCTGGGTTAGTTAGTCTGCCTCTTCCTCCTTAGTTAACCAAAGATTATAGGTTAATTAATTCAGCTGATTTATGTTCAAATTGATCTGGCTCAACATCTGAAAGTTTGACTTCAATTCTTTCATTACTGGAGACCAAAATCTTATAAGGTATTGAAATTGGATTGCAAACCACAGTACCTTTCTATAGATCATTGGACTAATTTTGAGATTGATTGGTAGGACTATGTTAGTTTCACAGTGGTAGAATCTAGAAGCCCTAACAGCTGGGCTCATGACCTTCCAGCCATAGTATGCCAGTTGGATTATGGCAATCTTCTTTAGTGACCACTATTCTTAGCTTTGTTATGATGGTTGTCCATCAGAAATTTCCCTTTCCAGAGGATGCATGAAATGAGAGGTGATCCTCTTCAGGTTTTCCTCTCCACTTATTGTTCAAGTTGTACTTCTGTTATTTGGAACCAAAATACCAATTCTTGTCACCACAAGCTTCTACACCAATGTCTGATTTTGATCTTCCAGGAAGTGGAGATCTGGAGGAGGAGGATGTTTAGACCAATCTAACCTGAGGCCTACTGCATACAGCAGTGTTGGATGTTGACCTCCAGGAAGTTGAGACATGGAGGATGATGTTTAGTCTGTCAGGAATTCCAGAGCTGTTTAGATATGATGTGGCCCACTCCTGATTGCTCCTCCCCTTAATGTGAAGGGCAATTGTACATGTAACTATGTTTTTACAGGGCTGTTTCAAACTGCATTTCCACTGTGGACAATTCCTAAATCCAGCAGGTGCAAATTGCAGAGCTGGATTCATATATTTCCTTTCCAGTGAAAAATAAAACTGACTGAGTTCCCAGGATCCAAGAGCATGTCAGGTTTATGTCATGTGCTTATGTAAAGGGTCAAAGTAGTCGTGGAGGCTGAGTTGGTCTAAGGTGGCTAGTTTTATGTCTTGAACAGTAGCCTTTCCTAAATTTACACAGTATTAGCTGTGACTCTGCTTGATTCCTCTACACCTAATGTAAGTGTGGAAAGAATTGACAGTTCTAGCAGCTGGGCAGCTGACAATGCCGACTGCACCTCCTTGATTCGGCTTTACTCATCATCTAGGTACTTTGAGATCAAAGGCCTGCTCTGGCCATTACAGTCTGCAACCTATTGCTCTCCTCAAGTCAAGATATCAAGCATCCAGCCTGCTCTTCCAATTGCATTCTGGAACCTACTGCTCTCCTCAAGTCAAGATGTCAAGCACCACCCAGCAGAAGCTTGAAGTGCACAGTTTCAGTGGCTCACAACAACACTTATTTGACATGGAACAAAAGAGTGCTTCCTTAATGCACAAAAGGAGTGCCTTTTTGATGTGCAATGAAAGGACAAGTGACAATGTAACAAATACACCCTCACACAATACACCAAGTCACAACTCCTTAAAATTTGACCTCAAAACACAAAGCACCAATCACAAAGAACTTGAAGCAAACCTCAAATCACAAAAACTTGATAACCACAAAATAAAATGTGGTGAGCATTGAAGGGGAAGGTATGAACACTTGCAAAATGGAAAAAAAAGAGCCATGAAAACTTTTGATCTATCTTGTTGTCTCTTGTTGGGCATTGCCATGAAAATGAAGGAAAGCTTTTAAGAACCTAGTTGCTCCCTTAATCCTTAATTTGTGCGTTAGCCTCGAGACCTAAATTGCTATCATGTAACCCATCAGATTTTCAAGTTTTCTGATTCTCTATAAAAGGAAGATGATTCTTAGGACTTGGTTCTCATATTGGTATGAAAATGTTGACGATTATGATTTTTTTAGGTTGGAAAATGTTCTTCCATTCAAGATTTACTTGGGCTAAGCATTTTTTTAATCATTTGAAAAAAGTAAAATGAAGTTTTGATTTTTTTAAAATGGAAAATTGTTGTCAAATAAGGGGTTTTAAAAAAAAATAAAAATTATTGGTGTACATTTACACAAATGTACAATTATGTTTTAATTTCATGTTCATAATTCTTGTGACTTCTTTTAATTTTGAAGCTCAAATTATTTATATGCGATCTTCAAAATTATTCAAAGTGAGTGAAATCTTACTTGTTGCTACTTTAAATATTATATGTAGTTTCAAATTTGCCACAAATTGTGTAAATCGTAGCTTGCCAACACCCAAAAAGACATGGTCATAATATATGAAGCAAAATTCAAGTTTTCATCAATAAGACTATCATGAAACATGGTTTCCTTAAATGAAAATTTTAAAAAATAATTTTATCAAATTTGTGACATAATGACAATGCCACATTAGCAGTTAGCCAAATTAGCTATAGGTAAAAAATGTAGCAAGGAATTAGCCGAATTTGGCTATAGGTAAAAGGAAAATTTTAAAAATTAAGAAATTTTTTGGTGACCTACTAGAATTGGAATTTTACTTTACAACTCATATGAATAAAATGTTAGACTTTTCTTCTTTGTGTTGGACCAAACTTCATTGTTTAATGTTGCAAAAAAGCTAGAGGTTTACTCTTTTAGTGTTTTTTGGTAATCCTTTTAGAAAGAAATGTTTAATTGTTGAATATTTCATCATGAATGTCACACTTTGCATTTTATAATGTTTGTTTATAATATATTTGATGTTTTTTTTAATAGGGTTGCCCTACCCTTTACTAACAAAGTGCAATGTTAAAAATGTGATCAAAAGTTGTTTGAACCTAAAGAATCAACATGCGTTTTTCATCACATGATGGACGAGAGTCTTTGTCAATGTGGCTTTGGGGAAAACCAAGTTTCCATCATGATGTAGAACATAACTTTATGGACATCCTTGGACCACTTAGTAGTCTTGTTTATGTTGGAGTGCTTTTGTGACAAATAGGTGCAATTGTGCATGGGTTGTTGGAATGAATTGTTCCTCCCAATATTTGAAGAAGTTATAAGGATATTCAACAAATGGTTGGCTCTTTTAGTTGGGGTTACATCTTTTAGGCTAAACCTTTGTATGATCACAAGCTTATTAGGCTTTATAGGATTCATCCCATATTTGCATGAAATATGTTGCTCTATAGGTTCAAACACAATTCTTCTACAAACCGGCCTCCAAAACCATATGAAAAAAACACCACAAAATGTTTGCAAACACATGTATTGCACAAATTTTACACTTACAATTGCACATAAAAGATGGAAAAAAGAAGTCACAATAATTGCATTATGCTAGTGCAAAAATTGCACGTTATTCATACCCATGAATTTTACATTAATTTCATCTTAATGCAACATGACATATCTTAATACTATATGCCAAATTTAGACACCAAATCTATATAAAAACTTCATTATCTAGGACTTTTGTGACTAATGGCACGTTGAGATGGCCATGGTTATAACTCTAGCTAAAATGTAATTACAAAATGTTGGAAGTGGACTTGTTAATGCTTAATGTACTATGGAAGGGTCCTAGTAGGGCATTCCACCCAAGAACATGTTGAGCCTAGTAGGGCGAGCCATTGTTCCATTTGGGTGGTGATGGATTCTTTTGAGGCCTATTCCAAAGCGTTAACCAAAGCGTTTCCCCTCGGAAAATGCTTGTAAAATGCTTGTAAAAGTGCGTCAATAGGATGCACACATCAATTATGTATGTATGGCTTAACCCTATTGCCACATATGCAATTCAGCCCAAAAGACGGGGTGCGAATGCTGAGGTGGCTGGCCAGGCAGTTCAAACTCAAGCTTCAAATTAGAGCTGGCATGTGAAAAAGGAAGTCTGACGTGGCTGACATGTCAGCAAATCTGTCCAGATCTCCTTCAGAACAAGAAGCTTTCTCCTCTTGGAACTGTAATTTGCATATCACCTTTAGATCTGCCCTCCAACAGAAATTCTGGAATTCATCTCCAACCCCCTCAAAAAAAACACACTCTAGATTCTGCAAACCTGAAGAAGCTCCTGATTCTTCAAGAGAGAGTTTCATGTATCATCATCATCTTCAGGTCTATTAAAGGTTCATGACCACAAAAAATCACTAGTATGGGTTTGGTTTTCAATTCAGTGTAATGCTCAAGATGGGTTTTGAAAATCTTTTGTTTTGCAACATGTGTTTTCTGAATTTAGGAGGAGGAGGAGGAGGAGGAGGAGGATTCACAATCCAATCCTCTGCCTCCAAGTATCAAATTGCAATGTTGCATTGCACTTTGGGTGGAGCAAAGATTGGGTGATGTTCAAAAGTTTTGTTCCTGGGTTGAACTTTGTGTTGGGTTGTCAATCTCCAACTCAACACGACCAAAAGAGGCGATTTGGTGTTTGGAAGCCTCTGCTGCTAAAATACTGCAATTCAATTTAAATTTTTTGGCAAGAAACACTCATTTTGGCAAAGGGATTCTGCCTGCAGTGCATGATGCCAGAAAAAATGAACCCATTTTGCAATTTGTGAGCTTTCATGTCACTATTTTAAAAACCATTGTACCAGTCCACGGAGTGAAAGAAAGCATCCCACAAACCAAAAGAAACTACAATTTTTTTTTCCCTCAGAAGTCTAATAATTTTTCCCTCACAAATCATATATTTCTTGCAAGTTTCACGACAAAATTTCACAAAACTTCAGACAATGAAAAATCCAGCAGTTAAAATTTTGAGTGCTTCAAATCTAACAAAACTGGTTTTGGACTTCAAAAATCAGATGCCTTTGTTCAATGTTGTTACAAAATCCTCATAGTGCACTCCATTTCAGTAGAAGAATTTCAATGGGAGTTGTTTGGGCATGAAATCTGATCACAAAGATTTGATTCTGGAGTCCGCATGGATCAGAAATGTTTCTAGTTTTGGAAATGTTTCCAGTTTTAATTTGTTGACGAGGAGGACTTTTCTACTGTCTATAAAATTTAGGGATTCTGTAGCAGCTCAAGATATTTCAGAGTTTTGAATCTTGTGTACTTTACAAGCATCATTTTTACAATGATGCAAGAAACAAAGAGAGATGGAAATTCAATTGTTTGCACATTGCCCATTGTTTGTTTGTTTGTTTGTTTGATTTTGGGACTTTCAAGTGACCAACATAGTTATGAAACACCCCATTAGAGTTGTTCATTTTGCACACTCAAACTAGTGATTAGAATCAAAATACATCTTAGTTGGGTGGTGTGATCTATCATCGAGTGCAGTTTTTGTCTGGATGTTAGACTTGTTAGCAAAGTTTTCTAACAAGAAGCTGAGACACCCAAAACTCAGGAAAGTTTTTTCACAAGAAGAGAGAGACCGAGAATTTTTTTTGGGGTTTGGAAGAAGGATATTATTAAAGCAAAATGGGGACAGGATGGAGCAAATTATCAGTTGAAGAAATCGATGTTTATGGTGAACAAGAACCAGGTGGCAAACAAGCACTGGGTACGATTGATTCTCTCTAGCACATTTTCTTTTTTCGTGGAAAATCAATTTCCTTCGTATTTTGAGTGTGCTTTATCTACTACACCTTGATTTTGAAGAATCTGAAAGTGAAGAATAAAATGGAAACCTTGGATACATTCAGGAGATGCAGGCTACTTCAGTAGTGGATTTGCTGAGGTTAGTGTATCAGCAGACCAATCATCCACTCAAACAAGTGAAGAAGCCACAACAACCAAGGCATCATCAAGCAGCATTCCCATGTTTCAAACAGTTGATGAATATGGTATTGCTGTAGGGGGTGAAATTGAGGTACAAAGTTTTTCCTGTGAGAGAGACCCACAAGAAAAAACCCAAAAAAAAAAGCATTCATTTTGTCAATCTGTTGTGGTATAAAAGTGGCAGCTGATTAGTGCAGCAAGACAGAAGAATGGGGAAACAAAAAAAACCAAAAGAAAATGGGGTTGAGAAACTAGCTAGGCTCAAGGCTTTCTGCCTCAAAAATATTCCAGTAAAGTTAAGTTGGATTGACAACTTTTTGGGGGGCAGTTATCAGAACTTGAAGGTGGAGGAGAGCTGGAGGAGCATGATGATGATGGGTTTGATGACCCAGTCAGCAAGCCGCATAATTTGACAATGTTGGACCCAACATCACCACCAATTAAAGCCTTCCTTAAACTGCAAGAGATAGAGCAACTGAATAAGAGCAGAAGACATCATCCAGAAACCGTATCCTTACGGTCTTCAAAGCCTCATCAGGTATTATCACCTATGGCAGGGGCAAAAAGTCGAGCTTTCACAGCCAACTTGGAAGAAAGCAAGTTTGGACATAAGGAACAAGTGTTGCAAGAATTTTTATTATTGCCAGGAGTGTGCTTGCAGTCATCTTCTCAACTGTCTCTACTACCACTTCCAAGGTTTGAGCTTAATCTCACCCGTGAAAAGGCCAGCAGCAGCACCCAACAAGAGCAGAACAACGACAACGACAACAACCCATCCTCATCAACAAGGTTCCAGTTCTTGGATCCCTTTGAGCCCAGCACTGATCCTAATAATAATAACCCCCAGCTTAATGCACTACCACCAGTAATCAAATCTTCAGCGCTGCCTGAAGGAACAAAGATTGGAAGCAGTATGGAATCAAGTTTTGGGAATTTCAGTCAACAGCCATTCACATCTGCACAGAAGCTACTCTTGTTTGATCTCAACCGCAAGCGCAAATTAGCAGCTACCCAAAGCTTGGTTAGCCTTGTTGGTGATTACTTGGGAGCTGCTTCCACAAACAAGCTGAAGAATCCTCCTCCTCCTCCTCCTCACACATCATCTTTGGTGGAAAGATCGATTCCCTGGTCTCTTACTCTTCCTTTCACTAAATGAATTAATTTACAAATTGAGATGAAAAAGAAAAGTTGCGAAAACCGCTTATACAAAATTGCAATACTACTCTGCACATGGGCACACATGGGGTGCACATGGGTGGTGATATATTTGTGAAGGATTACAATTGAAAAGTGAGAGTTTTATTGATGGATTTGCCAGTTGATCATCGTTGCAAATGAATTAATGGATTACAAGAAGTAAAAAGCTTGAGCTTGAGAAGGTTTGGGTGGAGAAAATGGCATTCTGAAGTTAGGTTATCTATTGATTCTAAACTTAAATTAACCCCCTGGTGGGGATGGAAAAGAAGTGTGATGTGAGGTAGCAAGCTGATGATGCCTTCCTTCTGGTCTTCTTTTTCCCATTGGGAAGTAAAAGCAGTGAGGAAGTTAAATTGCGGACCGAGTTGGGAATGGGCACTAGTGCAGCAATGATGGACATTTACATTGAGAAAGCTATTCGGGATCATATCTCTTACAACAAGCCTGGACATACCTCCTCCTCCTCTGCTGCCTACAACAACAATTCCTCACCATACCAGCAGGCATGTTTCTCTTTTCTTAAAAATCCTCTCTCCACTGGACATCATCCATTGATCCATCTCTTATCAAGCTGCCTTTGAATCTGCGATGTTAGGAAAAAAATTTATTCACTCATTAAATCTGGTAAAACAAACTCTTGCCTACTTTCTGAACTTCATTATTTGAAGCATGCATAAACCCATCGTTGTTGCATGGTTTCGGGGCGTTGTTGTTATAGGTAATATATGACAATGGAAAGGAGGAGGAGGAGGAGGATGAGGAGAAGGCATTGAATTGGAATGAATTAGAGCCTCGTCTTGTGGACATGAGAAAACACAAAGAGAATTTGACTATTGTGAAGAGAAAGAGAAATGGAACAACACACAAGAAGAGAAAGGGCTCAAAGGCCATAGTCCCACAACTCAAGAAAGTGGGTGATCTTGTTTACAATACAAGAGTAAAGTCTAGAGGAAGGAGGCGTCGGCGAAGGAAGAAGACATGATCCCAAAATTGAATCATCGTCCACTAAATTATTCACTTCTTTTTTTTGTATGTGTGTGTGTGTGTATCTTCAATGTTTTGGTACTATAATTATTTGGGAAACGCATCTATGAATAAAAGCTCCAATTGGGGTTCTTGGATGTGTCCCCACATCAATCACTAGACATAGCCCAAAGGAGAAATTTTAGGTTACAACCCATGTTGGGTTTTGCATGGTGTTTTTGAAATTCTAGAAGGTTGTTGGTAATAAAAGAAAATTACTTCAATTGTGGGGAGGGTTTCTGAATGTTGAAAATCAAAATATTGTTGGTACCAATTTGGTATCAATTATGTGGTCTATGTGAGTTTGCAAACTAGATATCGACATTTGTATGTCAATTGTGATGCGTGAGCTAGTCAAATACCCTAGTACCTTGGTGGCTTTTGGCACAAATTGTATTATGTTTAAGAATGCTAAAATTCTCAAAAACTATTGTTCTCAAATAACAATTTTTTAAAAAGCAAATTGAAGAATCTTTTGGGAATATTCGAAAATAATCAAATTTCAAAATGGAATCTTGAAAATTAATTCACTATTAAAAAAATGGATGAAAATGGATGACATGATCAAAATAGGAACCATGTTGTGTCCATGAGACCCATAAATTGTTCATAAGAATTTATAACAAATGTAAGGGCACTTGTGCAAGTGCCAAGATCAAGTCCATGTTTTAGGAAAGTCACAACCTTTTTTTTAGTTAACTTGTGTTTGGCTAGAAAGTCCCTACTTGCTCAACCAAAGATGCATCCCACCACATGTATTCAAAGCTTCAAACATTCTAATTGCAATAGTGATTTGGCAAAGTAGTCACATTTCATTGATGTGTTTAATCAACAAGGTAAATATCATAGCCACATCTTAAATTCCTTGAGACATTTGTGATAATAAAACATATGTTTAAGAACATTGAGAAGGAAGGTTATAGTTGTTTCCGTATTACTATTATTTTGAGAAGACTCAAATGTTCAATATTTATGAAAATTCACAAATTGGCATAAAAATCTAAAAATTGAAAAGAATTTCTAAGAAAAAAATGTTTTTTATTATCATTGTCTAGATTGGCTCGAATTTTTTTAACAAATGATAAGATTTGACCTTGTGAACTAAACACCTACCATATTCACATACACATACATGTATTATTTTGGTAAAATAAATAAAGTTATTTATTTATTTATTATTCCATTTTGATGTGAGCCTTCTTAGTGCACTTGTGGAGAAACAAAATGAGCTTCAAAGTAAGATCATTGAATCATTATTGACAAAGTTATGAATATACTAACATTGATTATTAACACAAAGTTGTTAAAAATGATCTTGGGGTATGACATGTATGCATGTGCCTTCCATCCATCCTACTTTCCTTTTCGTGGCCTTGTTGTTCCACATTTCATAGCTGTAGCCACTTCCATATTGGATGCAATTAAAAACCCACTTGCAAATTTTGCAATTGCCAACTTTGGTAGATGCAATCTTACTTGTGCACTCTAATAAGCACTCTATGATAGGGAAGGTGCATAATTTAATGGGTTTCACCAAAAAAAACTAAGAGATGATCATGTACCAATATTTTTTGGGAAGCAAAAACCATGGTGCCATGAAGATGCATGACAAGCCACCTTAGCTATGTGTTCTCCATGGTAGACAAGGGCATGTACATAGCCCTTGGCAATCACCAACACAAAATTTTCAACCAACCATATCTAAAAAAGGTTATTTTTTCTTATATTGTGTGGCACTTCCAAAGTAGCTAATAATGGTAAAAGGGACACAAATATGCATTTTCTTACATTTTTGGCACTTGTTATTATTTATATTTTCTAGGGTTTCCTATGTGCCTTATATTTGGTCAAATTCACACTATGCTTATTCAAAGCATGATTCTTCATCATGGGTGGCACCATGCTTAGGGTCATAAATGATTTGGAAATGTTTATGTGATTTGGTCAAGCTATGAGTTTTTTTATGTTGTTTTTTGAAAGACACATGATGCAACTCATTAATTGGGTTGCTTACATGTCCATGGTGTCATTAACATCATTCAACTGATAAAAATGCCCATGCCTAAAAACCTTAGTGATGGGGAACCAAAAATTTGTGGTTGTTGATCAACACCATTGATCATTGATTCCCTATCACATATTCTTCAGTTATCCTATTTGTCAACATCAACTCTTTACAACACCTAATTGAGATTTCACCTCCTTGGATTGCCCATCAACAAACACAAAAATTTCAAAGTCTTCTTTGAAAAATCTAAGTCTTGTAGGTTATTCGAAGCAATTCACATGTAACAACTATGTTGCGAAGCAACAAATGCATTACCAAAAAACCCAATTTTTGTTCACCTTTACATGCATATTCACAATTGTGTAACAATCTTCTAATCCTTGATGATTTTGAAATTTGACATACAATACCAAAAAAATATGTCACATTGGGAAGGGCTTTTAAAATTTTAACACCCATACGAAATCTTCGATATATGTTTGCCATTACATGTTGAGAACCATGCTAAGAGAAATATAGTACGACACAAGAAAGATGAACCCCAACCCCTAGTTCATAGCATTTTGAGGAGCTTCCTGGGAATACAATATGAGTATTATAGGTTACTTAGAAATTTAATACCTTGTAAAAGTTGGGTAGCTTATACTTGAGTTCATGCCTTGGTTAAAACAATCTAACTCTTGACAAAATAGATATATAGAGGCTTGATGAGATACACCCATGTTCCAACCTTGAGTTTGATTTTTCATAAAAGGTGGGAGCATCTCAAACAAATACTAGGTTATTGACTTTCACATAGCCTACATGCTAGTACTTGTGTCTTCTTCTCTTCACAATGCTTTCAAGGGGTGTGGATTAATTTTGGGGGCAAGTTATAAGGTTAAACATTTTATGTGATGTCTAAACATTTAGGTTAATGTCCACAGGCCTTACCTATCACATAAATTCTTAGGTGCGTTCTCACATTGCCATATAATTAGTTGTGATGGACTTGTTTGAGTTATAAGTCCAATTCCCAATTTTTTTGTTGTTGTAGTATATTATTTCCATTCTTTGCACCGATCACTTTCAACAAAACTATTGCCGTTTTTACCCTTGCAACGTGATAGGAGATGGGTTTGGATGTAAACCTGAAAGACATCATACACTTCCAAACTTTCAATTGATGAAAAGTTGCAATTGAGTGAGTCAATTGCCAAAAGTGTCATAACAAATGGGAGAACATTCCCTTCAAACTCTTATATTCCCCCCATTTCACCTTCTTCATCTTTGTTGATGATTTGCTCTCTTTAGAAAAAAATTTGGCAAGTTTACATCATGTTCTCTTCATCAAAGTGCTCAGAGTTGATACCTTGTTCCAAATGACCTAAAGATCCAACAACAAACAAGTAAGGTAAAGAAAGAGCGCATAATGGACTTTAAAAGGCTAGATTGAACCACCCACCAACCTTCCATGTAAGAAGGATGGATGGTACATGAACACAAAACATTTCTTTGTCGTACTCGTGCCCAAATCCCAATAGCTAAACCACGATGGTTAGCTATGTGTTAATCATAATGATTAGCTATGTGTTATTCATCTTACACATGCATCTACCTACCTCAATAGTCACCAAATGCTTTACCAAGTTACCTACCTAAATAGTAAACCACTTACACCAAGATGGGTATGCACTTCACCAAACATATCTTAACCCTTGATCGAAAATTTAACCAAAATAGCTCCAATCCAAAAGTTGGAATAGTCACCCCCACAAATGCACTGAAAAATCATGGATTATGCTAGGGTTTTAAAATTCTGACTTTGTAGAGTTCTAGAGGACTTGAAGCTAAAATCTTTCAATTTTTAAAAAAATGAAAATTTTGTACAAAAAATGGAAAATTGCCATTGTTGAAAGTTTAATCCTTTTAGTTTCGGGCAACATCTTTCAAGATTAAAATTTTCTTTGGAGAGAGTTGGACCAAGATATCATGTTTCATTGGCCTCAAAAAAATTTAGGGTAAATAGAAGGCATCCATATGATGAATGATGATGCGAGGAAAAAAAAATGCAAAACAAAATACAAACTCATCCCCTCTCCCACATTTCAACATGAGCGGCATTTGTCAAAATTCGAGAGTTGGAGTTTATTAGATACTGCCCAAGCTTGAAAAAAACAAAACTGCCCAAAACCCTAAACCCAAAACCCTAAACTGCCCAACATGGCTTGAGAAATGCAAATAAGACATTGCAAGGGGGCGAAAAAGATGATGCTATGACATGTCCCTTATAGTGTTATCAACTTTGAGCTTGAGAAATTAATTGTAGGTATAGGAGAAAACGGTGAGACAAAGGGACCATTTTAGTCCACGGGGAGAACGTTTAATTAGGGTTAATGGGGGGCAATTGAAATGTGCATAACTAGAGGACCCAAATGTGTCTAGGCAACCCCAAGATGTGTCCCAAATCTTCACCAAACACATCTTAATTGGGGAGACATGGTAGTAGTAGTAGTAATGCTTCTTCTTCTTCTTCTTCTTCTTCATCTTCTTCTTGTAGCAAACATTGCACATTATTGTGTAAGAGTGTGAGTGAAAGGACAAAGTTGAGCATTGGTTGCTAGCATTTGTTGGCCTTGGCTAGGCTACTACCAAGGCAAGAAGGATATTATTATTGTGTTTAGATATTCATTATAGAGTATGTAGTAGCTTAAGGGATTTTGATAGGCCCCTACTAGGTAATAATAATAATGGGTCTTGAGGATTTTTGAAAGATGATATTTTGGCTTGTGTTGAAACTTGACTTTAGTTATTATAGAGAGTTATAATAACTTGAAGGATTTTGGGTTTTCTTTTAGAGGATTTTTTTTTCTTTTTTTGGTTTTTTTTTTTTTGGGAAGATTATGTTTTTGCTATGGTGAAATATATTTGAGTTTCCATAATTCTTTCTTTTGCCTTAAGATTATTTTTCAAATGTAAAAAAAATGGCAAAAAAAAAAGGCCCCAATGTGAATCTCTTGTTAAATTAATTAGTTGTGAGATTGTAATGGGTGGGTAAATCCAATAATAGGGTGGAAGGAGCTTAAACCCTAAAACCCAAGAGCCAAACAAAAGGAATTCTAGTGTCAGGTAAAGAAAGAGAGAGAGAGAGAGAGAACAGAACCTGGCATGTGAATTATTGACTGACTCTCTTCATCAAACTGGAAACTCAAAGTTGGGATACAAAAGAGTGGGGGATTATGTGATCTGAAGTGAGATATTATGAATGAATCTCTGTTTTCCTCTTGGAACTAGTGCAAAGTTTTATTCCCCCACCCTTCCTCTCCCAAGGCTTGCAGATTGCTACAAGTGAAAAAACATGATAGGTTGAGCAAGGGAGCTGAAGAATGACAATCCAAAGAAGCTACAGTGGTCCTCATACTATACTATAATACACTACGAGAGTGTGTGTGTGTGTGTGTGTGAGAGAGAGAGAGAGAGAGAGAGAGAGTTCAGTGACCAACTTTGATCCGATTTGCTAAACTTAGTTGTTGGGACCAGCCGAGCTCAGATATGATAATATAGGACCATCTGAGAAAGACTGAGAGGCGCGACACCAGGAAGGCCTAGATGCCATCTCTCGTTTCTGCAAACGATTTTACAGTGCGCTAAAATGGTAATAAGCCTTTCAACTCCAAGCTGATGATGATACAATCGCCAAAGTATATATATGAAGAAACAGCAGGCGTTATTATGTATATGCATTACGACATCTTTCCATTAGGTGGTTGTGATCACAACGGTGGTTTCATTACATTAAGTTTTTTCAACAAGTAGTTGTGTTCAGAGTCATCTCACAAATCTATCTACTGTTGAAGCAGTGATCAAAAGCAAGAGCTACGAGAGTTAATGTGAGTCAAACTGTGACTCAACATCACCATATCGTAATCACATCTGTCCTTTTTCTTCTCAATCAGAACATGTGTTTCTAAAGTTCCTAACATGATTAATTCTACTTTTTCACCACAGTTGCAGCAGCTCTTCAGTGGAAAGTGACTGTCCTTGCAGCAAGAAAGAAAGAAAGAAAGAAAGAAGCAAGGCCTTATGTCAGTGGCTTTCCACTACTACTACTACTACTAGTCTGTTTTGATCACAACACATTGTGTATACTAACTGTCATCACAGAAAAAGCCTAATGGAAAGAGACCCCTAATGGGTGGTTGTATAGGGTTTAACTGTATACAACAGAGGAATGGTACCTACCCCCATGCAATAGGTCTAGTGCTTGAACAGATCCACTCTCATTAACAACAACCCAAAGTACAATAATTTTAGCTCTCTTTTGCACCATGAAAGGCCATTGAATTTTTCTCATGCAATTCATTGACTCAGACCTTTTTTCTTTTGTGTACAACTTGCCTTGCCTGCATCTACCAACCAAGTAGATACCCTAGTGGCTTGCCAAGTTTCCTACCTACATAGTAACCACTTACATTTTTGCTACCTACTTACCTATGAGTACTTACCCCCCCCCCCTTCTTAAAACATAGGTAGTGACTTAGGTAGTGTGAAGGGTGAAGTAGGTTTAGGGTTTAGAGGATAGATTACAAAGGTGGAAAACTTGGTAACTCAAGTGGGGTTCATTCCACGTCGGAATCATACACATTTGGGCCTATGATTATTATGCATGTTTTTGGGGTGTGTGTAATAGACACTAGGAAGCATAACATATGCTTCCTAATGTCCATTATAACATGCCAAAATATGTGCATAATTATAGGCCCAATGTTATGTTATGTTTCCCGGGGTCCATTACATGCCCAAAACATGCATAATTGTGTGGCCCAAATTGTTAGGGCATGCCCCATATTTTTCGGAAAACTAAAGAAATTGGCCAAGGGCATACCGTTTATACCTTTTGTACTGCATTTTCGACCCTTAGATTATTTAACTATTAGTCTTTATTACCCTTTTATAGGGTTGAAAGATAAATTACCATATTCTAGGGTCAAATTTGTCACTATAAAAACCTTCTTTTCTTTTTTTTCAAAAAATCATTTCTTTTTTGCATAATGAAACTATTTACATTTTCATTCATGCAAAATTTGAATTTTCTTGCAATTTGTCATATGTTGGATGTACATACAAAAATACTGGATGTATGCGATAGATGGTGGCATTGAATGCATGTACAAATGTTGCACATCCGTGCCTATTATTAGTTCACACTTTTCTAGGGGTAGGGATGTCCCATCTATTCCTCATTAAACACACATATAGTCCAAGTTACCCATCAACCCAAAAGAACAAACAAACAATTATCACATGTTGATGCATCTAGAGGACCAAGGATGACATCAAAATTAATCACCAAGGCAAATTCATTTCACTCTAAAATCATATGAAATTTCATGTGGACATTTTTAGAATTTTTCATTTAATGATTTTTTGGGGATTTTTTAATGAAAAAATTGCCCATAGGCTAAGGTATTTAAAACAAAATTTTAAATTTTAAAATAATAGTTCATAAGATGGTTGCCTTTTGGACATCTTGAGTTTACTTAAGGATGCGACTTGATTATGTTCCTTAACAATGGAAGTCTTGAGCTTCTCCATGAGTGGGATAACAAGGACACTTTGCATACCGAGTTCTTTAGATTGCTCCATGGAATGGAGCAAGGTTTTACCCAACCACGCTTCCAATGAATTCCTACTCTTGCTTCGCTTTGCCACCCATTGTCACAACAAACTATGGGTTTAGGGTTTAGGGTTTAGGCAACTATTGCCAAAATGACCCTTTCTTGATGGCAATGAATTCCATTAAGAAAGATTTTTTAAATGTGAAAGAGTGCATGGTTCACATTAAAAGCTTGCATCAACCGACCCATCAACATAAGTTTCAAAGAATTTTCAACAATAATTTGGATCATAAGATATGATGAGTTGAATTAGCGAATTTAGCCATGGCAAAAATTGTACAACAAAGTAGAAACTAAGGCTACCTCATACACAAAATTTAAGAAATGACTAATGGAATTTTCCACGAGCTTAATCACATGATTTGCATATAGTAAAAGTTATTGGGAAAGTCGTCTCTAGTCCCATACCCAATCTCATCCCTTGTTTGAGTTTCATCCCCTATTATTATTATTGGTTATTTGTAAAGTTCAAAAGTTGCAGGATGAAATCACAAAAATTGGGGACCGGTGATGAAAATAGAGAGGGTTAAGTAACTTGTTTTGACCCCCAAAAAAAAAAACTTTCTAAGGGCATCATTTGAGGGAATTTTTTTTGAAAATTTTGGCACAACATTTTTGGGGGGGGGGGGGAAGGCATCATTTTAGGGACTTTTTAAAAACCACGATGCAAATTATCATACTTTGAATCATCCAATATTTTTCACTTAAATTTATTCCATTTAGATTTTATATTTAAAAAATAGCAAAAACAAAATCTTTGAGTCCTGTGTCCAAAAAGGGGTACCCTAGTTGTGAATATGCTCATCGATATTGTTATCATTACATACAAATAAGAAATACCTAGCACAAAACCCATTGTGTGTCTAATTTGCGGAGGATTGAGTAATGTTGTTTAAAATTTTGTACACAATTTCTTTGCCATGAAAGGAGTGAAATATGAAAAATAAATTAAAAATTAAAATATAAAATATTTTAAAAATTAAATATAAAAAATATAATATAAAATAACATATATAGAGAAGTTCACCAAATTATGAGTTCTTAACACATAACCTTCAACCTCCATTTCATTAACGACCCATTAGTTAGCACAAGGTATCACTCTAAGCTCTCTTTGACCCAATGAATTCCATAACCCTTTGCTACTTGAATGAAGATTTCATGCATATTCTTTTACATGGACAAAAAAGAGGGGCATCTCGATGCTCACAAGGGGATGGTTTTGTTTGTTGAGTAACTTGAGTGAGTTAGCCACTAACTAACCTAGTTCATAATGCCTTGGGGACCCCTAAAACCTAGCTTTGGGTTCACTGTAGGATAGGTTTAGGTTTAGGTTTGGGCCAACGCCAAAGCAAATGGGAGTCGCACAAGGGGAAAAAAAAAATGGCCCACAATGAACATAAGTACTTAGCATAAGTAGACAATATTATTGGCCAAAAAAAAAATGTAGGCCCAAATTCATGACAAACCATGGCAACCAAAATTTTAGGGCCAATCATTTTATTATCATTACTACTATTATTATTATTATTATTATTATTATTTTGTCATTACTTATGATGTTTTTGTTGTATAGGGGAAGTCCTTTTTCCCAAAAAATATATATTATTTTTTTAATCATTGATATTCAGAGATTTTTTTTAATTAAAAAATATGAAAAAAAGGCCTTGATTTCATGGAATTTATTTGGTAAGATTTGGATTCAGAATGTGAGAGATATTAATTGATTTTTTAAAAAGTGATTTTCTCCTTGCCACTAAAAAAATTCAAATAAATTCCAAAAAACCAGGTTTTTTAGGGAAGGAAAAATTGGTTGAGGACGTGGAAAACACTTGGGGGCCAATGGCACATGGCCACACACACTAGTTTACATTTAAAAGGTATCTTAAGGCAAAAGACGAATTATGGAGACTCAAATATTTCACCATAGCCAAAATATAACTTTCTTATAGCCAAAAATCCTCATAAAAAAAATAGACCTATTGTTACCTAGGGGGACCAAAAGCCCTTAAGCTACTATTATACTCTATAATGAATCTATAAACACAATTATCCTTTCCTTGGTAGGCAAGACCAATAAATATGTTACAAAACGTAACCCTAATGTATAGAAGAAGAAGAAGAAGAAGAAGGGGTCTATCTTCAATCCCTTCAACAACTCCTTATAAGAGAAAGGTCTATCTTTAAACCCTTCCACGATTTGAAGTGCCCTAAACCCTAAACCTTCATGAATCGAAGGGTTAAGTTAAGAGACAAAAAACCCTTCTCCTACATAAAGAACTATGGCCAAGAATCCCAAACAAAACCAAAATATGTGAAGAGTTTATTGATTGACTATGCTTAAAATGGGGAAAGGAATTAAATGCTAATGAAAGAGTGATAATTTTTATTTATAAAAAATAAAAAATAAATACCTTCCAAATTATGGAAAGTACTCTAACAAGCTGATGCGGGATGTTCTTTTTTTTTTTTTTAAATTAAAAAAAATTAATGGCTCTTTAAGTTGGATGTAATATATATATACTTGTAGAGGCCCAAATAGGGAGTATGGGTTGAAGTGCTCTTAAGTAGTTTTGCTCTAGTCTTGGGTGCATATTGCATGGTCATATTATGAAATTATTTTTTTGGGGGGGTCAAATTTGAATACCTTCACAACATATGTTTCATTTTTTTTAAAAATAAAAATTATTCAATATAAATGCCAAACACTTGATTTCATGTTTGATAATTTCACATACCCAAAAATTACATAATTTTTATACTTCAAGTAGCAAGCCAAATACTAGAATCCATAAAAAAAATCTCAACTCCAAATTAAACTTACACTAATCCTATAACCCTTGTCTCCAAACTAGGGTTAAAAATACAAAGTTAGAAATTAAATGTACATGGTTTGAACTACCTAAGGTTAGTTACATGGGTCTGATGCTGAAGTAAATTTGAACTAGACTCCAAATAAGCCTGGGAAGCAGAAAAGCCAGAAGGCTGGCTGGTGACCAAAATATTGGCAGGTGTTTTATATGAAATATCATCCAAGTTTAGTTATTTACTTTTTTTTTTTTTCCAAAACCCTCATCAGAAAACTAAAATTGGGATTACAAATAGGTGAGAGACTACTAATAGCAAACCACTTGGACCCATCAGGAACAAGGAGCAGTACTCAGTGAGATAGCAAACCACTTGGACCAATCATCATGAACAAGGAGCAGTAGTGGAGTGAGATAGCAAACCACTTGGACCAATCATGAACAAGAGGAGCAGAAATGAGCGAGATCATGTTTTATTAAGCTTTAAAAAGCCCTTGAACGAGACTCAGCAAACTGTTCTGTTGGAAGATAGATGCTGGGCCAAAACTATGTTGCTGAGCTAAACCCGCACATTTTGACTTTTCTTCATCCAATTTTCATCTTCACAGCAGATGGAATTGCTCTGAGAACACCTTCACTCACTCGGAGGAAGGGAAAAAAATCAAAAAATCATTGCTGGAGAATGTGCCTGGGGAAAGGGGTGGGGTTCTTTTGGTACATAGATTGACAACTTATTATTGTCCCCAAGAGTCTGCAATAAGATCTGATGCCAGTATCAGGTGTGTTAGGGTTTTCAGGGTGGGGAAATTTTTTTTGGAGCTTTTTGCTTGGAAGTGTGGGAAGTGGTGAGGAATTTTGTGTTTTTTTTTGTCTTGTATCTCAACAATCATTCTGAATCATTCTTTCTCCTTTCTTTCCTTCTTCCTCTTTCAAGTGAGAGTATTATCTATTCAGATCATTCCAACAGCTTCAGAGCCAAGTGCAAGACAACAAGTGCGAATATTTCGGTGACCAAAAAAATCGGGTTGTTGTTCTTCCCAAGGATGAGAATTTCTTGAGCATGGATGAGACACATGGATCGATCGGGGGTGCCCCAAAAAAAAAGGCTTAATTTTTTTTGTCCTAAGGAGGCATTTATTTTCGTACTCTCACTTATTCCCAAGCTACTAACCTTGTTGCGGTGGTGACCGATTAGGGGATTTAGATAATAACATACCTAAAATTCTAATCATAATTATTATCCTTCTTATCTCACAAGAAAAAAATGGTTAATTTTTTTCAAAAAAATTAAAAATTAAAAATTATTTTTTAAACTTTCAAATTTTTTCTTTGAGAGGAGGGTAGGTGAGCAACACTTATTATGGCTAATCCACTTATATGATCGGCTGATTTACTTGTCCGATTGGTTGACGAGTAGACTTAAGAATCTTTCAGAGTCTAACCAACTGCACTACTCTAAGTGAACTCCGAAAAAATAAGTGACTAAGGGTTTCAGTGTTAAAAACACATTAGGGAGGAGCTATGGGTAGAAGTTTCTAGATTGGGCACAACCATGTTGGGTGACATGGTTTTTTTTTTCCAAATTATAAAATAAAAGTGCCAGAGTGAGTGAAAGAAATCCTTAGGAGAGACTATAGAGTTACACATAAAGTAAAAAACCTGTCTTCCCCCCTTTGTGTTTGGGCCTACTTTCACCCTGTATCCCCTCTTTTCAGTGGTATCTGCAAAGTATGGAAATTCGATTAAATCTCAGTATGAAATATTGAAACTCAGCATTTGATGCACAAAGTTCGAGAGTAATTATGATAGTTGTAGAGGTGAGGTAGGAGCAAGTGCAAATACATGTATTGCAGCAGCAGCAGTGGAGGTGCTCAGGCAAAAGGAAAGACAGGATCAAACTCAGTTTATCACCATAATTGATGGTTTAGGATCCTCTCCATTCGGCCTACTACAAGCCTTGGGACCGGCACCTAAAAATCCTCAAAGGGCCTTTCCTTCTCCTATACAAAATGGGTCCCTCTTATGGAATTTTGCATTTGAATTATTTTCTGGCTAGTTTAAGATTTGGTATAATTGGTCCAATATATATTTATATATATATGTGGAAAGTGCCTTCTTCCTTACCCTTTAGTAAAAATTTCGCCCTTCAAAAGAAGATGATACATTACACACTTACCTTTAAAAAACATTTCTTGAGCCATCTTTTGTTAAAATAAAAATTTCATTGAGGGTAAGTGTTGTAAGGTACCATTTTCTTTTTATGGGCAATTTTTAAAAATTAATTGTGTAAAAAAACAAAAATTTCAAAAAAAAAACCGTTTATGTATAAACCATTTACCCATCTAATAGTTACCTATTTTGCTACCTATCTACCTATATATGAGACCTATTTCTAATTCTTCCGTTGACATTCATCCACATAACTGAGTTGCAACTTAATGGCCTATCCATTTATTTATTTATTTATATTTATTTATATTTTTTTGGAGGGGGGTGTGAAATTTTGCAACTTGGCAATTTTTTTTCAGAAAATGACAAAAGAAAAACATGAAAAATTTCACGATTCTTTTTCACCATAGCCAGAAGTGAGAAAAGAAAAGAGATTAAAAATTTTCAGAATTTTATATTTGGTTTTGTCAATGTGTAACCATAAATATAGAAGGTTGATTAAAGATTTATATTTCATATCTGGTTTATAGCCAGATTTGGCTAAATCTTCCTAGGGATGATCATCAAATTTTTCTACATCTTTGTGCGGATGATCACCACTTTAGGCTACATAATAGAATTCGACAAACAAAAGCACTAGTGAGTTGTTAGTATTTTAGTAGCTAACTACCATGGTTTGCTATAGGATAGGAATGCAATGAGAACATGTCCATACTTCATCCATCCTACATGGTGCACCAGAAGGGAAGGGAAGGGGGTTGAGGGTTTGGGGTTTAGGGTTTATGAACCCTAAACCCTAAACCCTAAGACTCAAAGGGACTTGAAGCTGATACTTACCCTAGGCTCAGTTTTGTAATTAAATAATCCTTTAAAATGTTGAAGATATGTTTTTTGTGAAAATATGAAAGTATCTGGCAAGTATTTAGCGTGAGAGATGTGAGGAGTTATAAAATTGCAAAGTTATGGGCATAAAATCAATGGATACCAAATGCAACAAAAACTTTATGCAATAAAGTCATCCATAAAGTCACCCTCTCTTTCACCCCTATCCCCTCTGCTGCTTTCACCCCTTATCCCCTCTTTCAATGGTATCCGCAAAGTAAGGAAACTGTATTAAATTTCAGTGTGAAATGCTGATACTCAGCATTTAATGCACAAGTTTCGAGAGTAATTATAGTAGTTGTACAGGTAGGAGCAGTGAAAATAATATGTAGCAGCAGTGGAGAGGCGCTCAGGAAGGAAAAAGGATATGAGGGGATGAAACTCAGTTAATCAGACCAAAATGGGTGGAAAACTAGTTTGGGTCCCAGTTATTTTGTTTTATAAAAATTTCATTTCAAGCTAACGCATTTGATGCCTTGTTATGCCGAACTGGCTGTTCTTGATGCCTTGTTATGCCGAAACTGGCTGTTCTCGCCCCCTAATCGCTTGACTTTACGGATGTCGGTATAGTCTATATCAGTGTTAGGTGGTTTTTCTTTTTCTTTTTTTAAAGTAAAAAAAATTGCACAACAACTAGTCTTTATTTTCCCTTGGGTTCTTGCCTCTTTCATTCACAATTATCATGTGAAAGGCATTCATTGAACATTGTCCACTAGGTACACTAAAAGGCAACCCAAGTAAAATTCTCACAAGAAAGGTAGGTAGGTAGTACTAGTGAAGAAGAAAAAACATGACCCTAACATGCTTGCAAACTTTGGGTTGATATGACTCCAAATTCTAAGGCAACCTTATGCAATGATGACTTGGTACATACAATTGAATAAAGACTTGCATGAAAATTTGATTGGTTGTGTGACATGTGAGAGTTAGATGGAAGGTCGATGACTAAAAATAAAATGGTTTGCAACACACACACACCCATCGTAAATAAACTTTTGGGGATGTGATAACTATGTGATGAGATTGTGGGTACTTTGTATAAAGTAAGTTATGTCTAGAATGGACAAAATGTCTCTCATCCAACTCAAGAGGTTCCTTGTTGAGTTTGCTATTTTGCACTTTGGTTGATTAGGTCTACTTTTACAATTAAATGTTATGGGAATCTACAAACATGTGGTTATTTCCCATGGTAAGAAATGTATACACCCTACCTAATTGGTATGAACAAATGTTTGATGGTTCTTTGATTTTAATGTAATACTAGGATTTTTGAACGTTTTAGCATGTGTTTTAAGAATGAATTCAAGACCACTACAATAATCAGATATCACTTGCAAGCGATGGGAGATTGGCAAAGTCATTGGAAATCAACATAATTGTAAGTTGCTTCTTGAAATCCTCTCAGGTTGTCTTACACATGCATAACAAGGGTCAAACATAGCTTGCATTATAACAACAAATACGTTTAGTGACTCCATAACCAATAGATCTCACAACCTACAATATTCATCACAAGGGTCAACAACAACTTGTATGCAAACATTTTCACAACACTTGTACATTTTTGAATTGGCAAAAGTTCAAAAGGTCACAAGAATCATGTTCTATGACAAATACAAATTCTAAATGCACATAACATCCATGCTGCACAAGAACAAGTGGCGAGTCATTTTGTAACGACATTGGAAAAGTTTCACATAGTAGTTTAAAACAATTGCGAAATAATCTTGATGAATGCGCTTTTCACCCATTGCACTATATTTTTGCACATTGATTACACGTCCAACTCTAGACCTTTCATGCTTTTGTCTCTCTTTCATTAAATTCACCCCCAAATAGATGTAAACTTGCATTGTAAATCATTCCTCCTCATCATCTTCCTCAAATTCAAATAAGAAACCCATCAAATCACAACTCTATTGTGAGAAAAAAAACAAAAAACGATTGAAAACATGACACATAAATAAAGGGATTGCAAATCAAATCAAAATCCAAAGAAATGAAATGCACAACCAAGGTAGAATTGACATAACTGAACTAGCTTTGCAAAGGGATGGTGAAAGATAAGATAAATGTGATCGATTTGAAAGAAATAGCAAACAACAATGGACAAAATCGAATTGAGAGAAATGACTATGGTGATGGACAAGACTAAGTTCAAAAGGATGAAAGACACAAAGAGTGATGAGAAGAAAGATTACATGGCAAGAGAAAGTGAAGGAAAACATAGTAATGGGTGGTAATGATTTATCATTGCCACCTAACAAGCTATTTCCAAAAACAACTCCAAATGTAATCTAGAGGGGGTGAGTCTAAGGCAAACATTGGAGATGTTTTTTCAACTATTAGTTCAAGGTCCACATACATGACCCTTATTTTCTTAGTTTTCTTTTGAAAATAAAAAACCACCCAACAACACTAGTATGAACTAAAGTTGTCAAGTTGCGAATTGTGGGTTGGTTTGAGGTTCAATTCTCAAACCTCAAGTTTTAAAATTTTGAAAAAACAAAAAATAAAAATGAAAAATTAGACTTTAAATTGGCCTGCAATTGGAATTGAATTTGGGAACTAGCCTCCAAACCCTATTTTTTATAGGTTTGGATTCTTCATGCACATAAGTTCATTTTATAAAAAAGCAAAAAAAAAAACACAAATCCATTTCTTGAAAAGTTACATGAAAGTGTCCTTAATTTATAGTAATTAGTTATGGGGTGGACCCAAAGTCCAATTGTTTTGGGCGGGGTGGCGGGCCTCCTTGATTGGCACATAACTATTTTTTGTTTTCACAATTTCATATTTCAAACACTTTCAAACACGATAGTTTGAAAGCTCTTCCTTTCAAGCATACATTATGTAGTTTACAAGAGTAAAACATTGAACAAAGGATATGGAATCAAGGTCCAAGGTTGGGTCCAATTCAAGGATTCAATTTGCTTCAAATGGGTACAAATTGGTTCCTACGAATTTGGACCATGGACCCCCAATCTAAAGTGGGCCTAAGTTTGGTTATGATTTAGGTACTAGCCATTGGGAGGGCCCTCATCAAGCAACATGTCTCACCAATGGGCCATTATTTGATGTAATTTGCACTCAAGAGTGATTCTACCATAACATTACGAAACTCATAAACTATTTTTCTTTTGAAGGGCAAAGGACTCTATCAATTGGCCCGTAATGAACTAGCAACCCACCATCACACCATGGAGGATGGAGGATGGATGATGTGTGGACAAGAAACACTTTTTCATTGGAATTAATCAATTTACTTCATTATATGGGACCATAATTCTTTGATGGTTCCTTTATGAGAACCATACTCTCTTTGATGGGTTTTGAAGTCACCATAAGTGGAGGATACTCTAAATTTAAATTGTTATTTTTTTTTGGAATTGGAGGTTCTTTGATTTCTAAAATTTTCAAAGAAGCCAAGATTCAAAACTTATTAATAGAATCAAAATACCCACCCAACACTAGAAAAAACCCAAAGGACCTTTATATTCTCCCTTAGGTAATATGACTAGCTAAATGCACACAAAATTCCACCTTATTTGGAAGTGTTTTTGGGTTGGGTCACTTTGAATCATACATGCGAGTGAATAAACAAAATTTGGGTGGGAAAGGGATCTAAAGTTTGGGAAAATTGCATGACATGGCTCCCTACCAATTTTCATTTCTTAAACCCTTAAATTTATAAGCTTGCTTTAAATGTAATCCATTAGAACTTTTGAAAAATATTTCACTTAGCATTTAAACCTCCAAATGCTTAGCTTTCTAAAGCTAATTTACCCCTAAGAGGAGATATTAAATGTTAAAATTTTACATTATTTGCATCAAATAATGGTTGTGATATTATTTGGCATTGTTTTGTGAAGGAATTTTTTTTTCTCGCCTTGTTATTATCTAATTTTTAAATTTGCACATATTTAAACCAACTATAAATTTTATTCATCAAAATTTGATGCTTTATATTTTATAATTTTAATAAAAAACTTATTTTAATATTTGAAGTTGTGAAGAATGATGAGGATGCAGTTGAACATGGTAAAATCATGTTTTAAGATTTATTTATTTTTTTGACATATCATATATATTTAACATATTTTTCAATTAAATAATTGTGAGGTGGTAGAGCAAAATACTTAGATAAAGTGTAAGTTTCTGCAAGATGAATCATTTTAATTGATAATTGAAAAAAATTACACTTTATATAGGTATTTTCGTCCTCCACCTCCCAATTATCGCCCATGATGTCTTGTCCATCAATTATCAATGGTGTGAAAGGATCCAAATAAATTCACATTCATTCACATTTGATTATTAGTTCATTTAGTAATATTGATTCACTTAGTAATCTACTAATTGAACCAACTACCAACTGATATTTAAATTATATATAATTAGGAATATATAATATCAAGGATTAATCCATACCCTGTATTAATTATATTTTCATTTTGTGCAAGGACCTTAATACAACACTCATAATGATCAAGTGAACTTTATATTCATAAATAAACTTCAAACCAAAATGTGATTCATGAAATAAGAGTGAAACCTTGTCATTTCTAAAATGTGAATGTGAAGGAGTCTTTAAAGCTAGTTGATTCGTTGAAATAAAATAATAATAATAATAATATTAAACATAGTTAAATCTATGGTGCAAAATTACACATGCCCACCACCAATGCCCAACAAGAAATCATCTCCTCAAAATTTTGGGTTGTACTAAACTTATGAAAAATGTATAATGAACATAATTGATTTTTTAAATGAAAAAACTCAACACAATGATTCATCCTCTTAAGCATCAAATGTGTTGGATTCAAATCTTGAGTTTAAAAAGAAAGGTTCATTGATTGTTTCATAGGCAATTTGAGCCAAGGAATGGTTGGGGAACCTAGGGTGTGTGTTATGCAACTATGGAATGGTTGGAATTAACCACGATTTTTCAAACATTCCCAAGCTAGGCAATGCAAACCATCCCTTGATACAATAACATGTCTAATGATTACCCATGACGTGTTGCTTGGGTAGTGCATGGTTTTCTTGTGTAGGCATGGAATGTTTGAACGATCACTTGTTGCCTTCCTTACATGAGTCTTTTTCATCACATCAAACTCAACTTTGACCATCATCTTCCTCATCTTCATAATTTTCAATGTTTTCCCAAACCTATCTTCATTGTCTTCCTAAATAATGGTTTGAGAATCCTTGTTGCATGACCTTTTGGATGGAAAACACTTCACCCAAGTTGCCTAGTTTAGGAAAGGGAAGTAGGGTTGGGGAAAACATGTTTTCCATCCAAAAGGTTGTGATCATTTTCATATTATTTAATCTTTACCAACAATCAAAGGGTGTTTTCTAAAGTTAAACAACCTTAGAAAACACTAATTAAGTTTTCTCAAAGATAATGTACAATGAACATTACTCCAAAACCTAGCGTTCATAATTGGGATAATTTGTGATTATGTTTTAAATTGTAATTGTGTAGTCAATGTGTGAACCATATTGTTCTATTTAATTTAGTTATATTTTATCATAATTATAATTACATGACTAAAATACATGATTGCACCCTTAACTAATCATAATTCTAACTATAAGACTAAAGGTGCATGTTGAATTTTCTTTGGTAGGTTGTCATAGATAATAAATAGGTCATAAGTAGTATTTACTACCTATTAGTAACACCTACTACCTATAAATAATAAACATTTATATGCTCATTTTTTTTATTATGGTAACATTAGTTATCATCACACGAAATTTTGGTCACATAGAATATGGTCAAGGAGGTGAAGGTTCAATTCTCATTTTGGACATCTTATAGTTATGACTTAAGTGACACAATTGAAAAGAGAAAACAAAAAAAGGAAAGGTAGGTTGCTAGCGGTAGGTGGGTCACTAGGTTGTTGATAAAACCTTTATATAGGACATGTGGTATTTCATGATTAATCATGAAATGTCACACATGTGTGATTTACATGTATTTAAATTTTAAAATTCATTTTTTTTTAATGCATTCAATTAAAAACCAACATACATAAGAAGTATGGCATGCATTATTGGTTTTAAGAAGGCCACATGTCTACATTTGAGAAGTTATATATTTTCTTTTCCCTCTAATTCTTCATGAAAAGAAAGGTTGAAAAAAACATATCGCATCCTGTGTTGATGCTTGTGAATTGTCATGTCATGTGATTAAAACATATTTAATATTTAATAATAGACTCAACAAAACATGATTAAATGATGGCCACCTTGATTCTAAGAATATGTTTGACATATCATAATGGATGTCTATGACTACGAGCATGTCATCTACTAAATTGTCAAAACATGAGTTAAAATTAGCTACGTAGTCATGTGCTCAACTCTATAACATACTATTGCAAATGTAATCATGGAATCACTAAACCAAGCTTTTGGCATAGTGGGATGAAAAGTTAAAGACAAAAGGTTGCACAATGTATGAAAAGTATGAAAAAAGTTACCCAAAGAATGAAAATTTTGGAGAAAAAGGTTGGATAATGAATGAAAAGTTAAAATTAAAAAAAGTTATAAAATGGATGAAAAGTTGAGAAAATGATCTTACACATTCAACCATTGTGCAACCTTCCAAAAATGATTAGAATTGACTAAGTAGTCACCTAGTCAACTTTATAAGAGACGATTTGTGAATGTAGTCATGGAGTCACAAAACCAAGCTTTTGGCATAGTGGGATGAAAAATTAAGACAAAAGGTTGCACAATGTATGAAAAGTGATGAAAAAAGTTGCCCAAAGGATGAAAATTTTGAGATAAAGGTTGGATAATGAATGAAAAGTTAAAACTTAAAGGTTATAGAATGGATGAAAAGTTGGGAAAACGATCTTGCACATCCAACCATTGTGCAACCTTCCAAAAATGATTAGAATTGACTAAGTAGTCACCTAGTCGACTTTATAAGATACGATTTGCAAATGTAGTCATGGAGTCACAAAACGAAGCTTTTGGCATAGCGGGATGAAAAATTAAGACAAAAAGTTGCACAATGTATGAAAAGTTATGAAAAAAGTTGCCCAAAGGATGAAAATTTTGAGACAAAGGTTGGATAATGAATGAAAAGATAAAACTTAAAGGTTATAGAATGGATGAAAAGTTGGGGAAAATGATCATGCACATTCAACCATTTGCAACCTTCCAAAAATGGTAACACTTCCCAAGGAACATCTATTCATTGTGGAACATGAATATCACTTTAATATATATATATATACACACACACACACACATCTTCACCAACAAATAATTTAAGTGATTTTTTTTGGGTTCAATGTTTGGACAACTTGGTGAAGTAAGTGAGGCCAACTTCGTTAATGAAAATTTTCACGAGGTTTTTTTTGGATGAAAGTCATGGAATTTTTTTATAAAAAAACATTGGAACTTGAGATCTTGAATTCAAAAGAAGTGAAAATTCTCAACCAATGTCTCACATTCTTTTAATATGAAAAATAGGAGAAAGAGAGAGAGAGAGAGATATTATGCTTTCTTATGCATAAGATCCATCCATCCATCCACTCTAAAGTCATAAGCATAGAATCGTTCCTTGTTGATTGATAGAGGTACATTCACTCATATAAGGTGCCCTCCAAATACACTTACAAAATTTCTCCAATTGCTTCATATTTGCAAAAACCCTAAACACCACCAAACCCTAAACACCAACAAACCATAGTGATATAGGTACAAACATTTACTCACTTCATCAAGGCCAATAATAAATCACTTAAAGAACTCAAACATGCTTTTGTAGCACTACTTGCTAACAACTTAGCATCACTCCTCTCTCTTCTTCTCTCTTTACTACCAAACCTTTTGTACTTTATTTACACAATGCATTATAATGCTTGTCTCCTATGAGCTTTGTTGCTATAGGAGTACAAAATGTACATCATATAATACTATTACAAAATGTACAATGCAAACTCAGCTGCATTTAATTCATGAATGAATGGCACCTTGTTTAGTGCTTTGCTTTGCTTTGCTTTGCTTTGCTTGCTTGCTTGATTGATTGAGGTGAAGAAGAAGAAAGAAGAAGAAGAATCTTTGAAAGAAACAAACACCCAAACCCTAATTAAACTAACCATAGTTAAGGATCCTTTCATCTACTTGCCCTTTTTATTTGTTATTTAGGTTATTTTTATTTCAATTTTAAGATTTGAATTTTTTGTTAAAATGTACACATATTTTGGAAAGGTAGTTTATGTGAAGAAAAAGATTTTTGCTTGTTTTGAGTGGTGAAATTTTTTGTCTAATTACTCTTTTTTTTTTGGGTGAATAGCCCAATTAGGGTTTGAATTCACACCCTTTTTAAAAAAAATTCCTTCTCTTTTTCTCTCCCCCTCTTTCATTTATGAATTATGAATTATCTTTTTAATATGAAAATCACCAAATTTCTTTTATTTTCATAACCATTAATAGCCTCAAAAGACCACTTATTTTGGCATCAAATATTCTTAATTTAAATTCATCAATTGGATTTTTTTTTAATTTTTTTTTTTTCATAATTTTTCATAAAAGAAACCAAAGACTACTTAATTTGTTCCCTCCAATTCATTTCGGTTCATACCCGTCAATCCAAATTTCTGAGAAACCAGGAACCGCCGGTTCTTAAGAGGTGAGAAATTTACTGAAACCCCACCCCCACCCCCGGGGGCAGTGACTTCCAAATTTTGGAAAAAAAAAAAAAAAAAAAACCAACACGGTCAGGAACCGACTGGTATTTGAAAAAAAACCAAATACCCGGCCAACACTGCACCCGACCAAGTGAAACGATACCCGTATTATTGTCTCATAGTAGTCTCTCTCTCTCTCTCTTTTTTTTTAATGGGCAGAGGTTTCAAAATATTTTATAACAAATCTTGGGGCATTTGGGCAGAGGCTTCAAAATATTTCAACAAATCTTTTTCTACAAAAATACACTATGGGAAATAAATAAATAAAACGGGCAGGGCTTTAGAATAGAATAGATGTTTCAAAATTTTGTTTTGGTGCATGCCCGTGAGAAGTGGGCAGATAGCTGAAAGTTTCTAGCACAGGAGTTCAAAGCTGCCCTTGTTCTTTCGTCTTCTTTCTTCTTTCTTCTTCGTCTTCGTTTGCTGCGGAGAGCGGAGGAGAGAGAGCGAGGGAACGAGGGAGGGATCTTGACCCCGAGTCCATTGCATTTCGGAGCCGATGAAGAAGAAAAATATTGCTTGATTTTTGTTGAAGACGATCACAGTCTACTGTTGTATGTATTTTTTTTGGTTTCTTTTTGGGTGTATAAATCGTATTATCATGGCGTTGCATGCTTTACTTTGATCGTGTATTTGAGCTCTCTTCTTCTTCTTCTTCTCGTCCTGCAGTGTTGTTAGAACTCCGGCGGACTGCTGCTTTTCTTTTCTTTCTTTTTTTCGGTTTTCTTTCATAATTTTTTGTTCTTTCTTTTTTGAGCAAATGATGATGTCTTCTTCCTTGTTCTTTAGAGATGATAGACCAACGTACGGGACCTGTAGACGCAGAGCTGTTGGTGAAATTGCGGATTTTCTTTTCTGTTTCTTCTTGTATTATTCTCTTGTTGTTTTTTGTATTTCTTCCAGGCCCGTTTCTTCATGAACTTGGCCGATTGTGATTTCACATTGGACTTCTTTCTTGTTTCTTCTTCTTCTTCTTACTCTTCTGGCTTGCTCACTGTTTTGATATCTTCTTGTATAGTTTTGAATTTGTGAGAGTCTTGAATGTGTGTATTGATTCTCACTCTTGTCATTCTGGAGAGCTTTGAAGAAGACCTGTGCGAAGAAGGTTCTGCTGCTGTGCTGTTGTGTTCTTCTTCTGCTTCGACTCGTCTCTCATCTCTCCTCTAAAACTCTCTCTCTCGGCGACTCACTCTCTGTAGTTGCTTACACAGCAGCAATCTCTTTCACAATCTCGAATACACAAGTCGAGACAGAGAGAGAGAGAGACAACTCACAAGAGAGAACCGATCTTGACGTAGGGGAAACTCATAAGAGAGAGCCAATCTTGTAGAGACAAGTTTCAAAAGCAGCGCAGCCAATATCGGTTTCCATTTGTTTTCCAGCAGTTGCAAAAAACATCATGTCACGACCAGGTGCCAATTGAGTTCTCCAGGCTCTCGCACAAACCCCTCACCGCCACAGCACAGAGCGCAACAACGTGGTGAGGAAATAGAACTTCTCTCAGTTTCAAATTACAGCTCTACTTGCGTGCTGCACGGAAAGGAAGGAAACAGACGGTGCACGATCATTCCCTACGACGACGCATTCAGAGGTCATGAGCGCTGCCTGCAAAATCCTTTTGCGAAATACCTGCAGAGAATGATTTCCTCAACTAGGACAAAAGCTTAGCATACTGCAAATTTTCTCCAACCAAGAATTGACGAAGGACCTGTAGGTGTCTAATCTGCAGTAGTTAAGGAACACCTGCCTGAAATCTTTTGGACTGGAACTTGCTGTCTTTCAACTGGGGGGGGCAACAAGGACGAAGGAGTGATCGCCTAGAGCTCTAAGACTCCTTACATGATGGCTGTGGATGTTGAGTTCGCGGACAATGATCCTCCCCTCTGCTGTTTCCATCATGTTCAGTCACCGCGAGTGCAGGGCTGTGTTAGCACCTTCTTCTTCCATCTCTTCGATCGCAATCCCAGCAGTGGCAAAAGGACTGCATCCATGTTGAATCGTGACCCATCTTCATCAGGTTTGGTGCTGCTGCTTGCTACTCGGATCCCTAGATCACAAAACTTAGGTCTTCTTGTCATCCAAGCTTTGCTTTTCCCATGCGAGTCATGCATGCTTTGTGGAAGTACACACTCTTTCTTTTTTGGCCGAAAAAGCAATGTGTGATTGCAACTACTTCATCACACAATTTCCAGACCAGATTTCTGGTGGTTCCCTGGGGTAAGGGTTTAACAGTGCGAATTTCAAGTCAAAATGCATAGTCTATGAGAAGTTTGTTTTTTCCCCACTGTGTTGTTCAGCTCAGAATGTGTTCTGACTGATTGCAGAATTCAACCAATCAGATTGAATTTCTTGATGGGGATGACATGAGTGCATGCATGCAGACAGACTGCAGGGAAGGCACAGCTGCTTAAGGGATGATGGTACTTATGGTCACAGCTTCTTCAAGGAGTGCACAGATTCTTCTATGGGAGCAAAGGTTTTGTTGGTAAGGTCTTATCATCTGGCTTCGTCCATAAGGCTAAATGATATGATCATGATGAAGCTCTTGCAGTCAGATTTTTTGGGTGATAAGACTCAAGAGTCTTGTTTTATACTGTTGTGCATGTTGCAGAATGAAGAACATCATTGTTCTTCATGTGAGGCTGTGAGAGCTCAGAAAAGCTCCGCAAAGCTCAGTATCTCAGCAGGCACACCATCATCAAGAGAGGATACTAACAAGCGAGTGCCTGGAGTGGTTGCTCGATTGATGGGTCTTGAGTCACTGCCCAGTGAAGAAACTCCATTTCAGCACCTTGAAGCAGAATCTGATGCTCCAGAATCAATGTGTTTCAAGGCAGATGATTTCCAGGATGCGAAGCTCTTGGAGCTCAACACTCCAGTATCAAGATCAATCTGCTGCCAGGGGATGGATTTGGAGTCAAATTGTTGCTTCAAGTCAGTGACTGAGCAGGCTTTGAATTCAGAGAAATCTCAGCACCATCTTGACAGTCATGATACCAGTTTCCAAGGTCTTGGAAAACACCATAGTGAAGAAAGTTGGGCATTCTTGAGAACTGTGGAGAAAGTGAGAAGCTGTGGGGCCCATGGTGATGATAGTTGGAGTTTTGACTATCTGAGTGCAAGTGAAGTGCCCTGCTCCAGAAGATTGACAGTAACAAGCCATTTGGCAACAAAAGTTCATGGATCAAACTGGCAGAGGGAGGGAAGAGTTGAGCAGCATTTGTTGGTCGCAGATCAGACTCAATCAGGTTCACCTTTTTCCTCTGCTACAGCCCAAGCTTCTAAGTTGCTACGAAGGAGCCATCATAACCAAGCTGAGAGAAGACTGCGAGAGAATCACTGCATGAAAATTGATGAAGAACAAAAGCTTAGTGACCAGCAACAAATTGATGATGATGGCATCTTCTCATGGATTTCTAACTTGCAGAATGAGCAATTCCTGAATGTGGAAAATGAGGGAAGTCTGGATGTGGAGCAGGAGCAAGAAGAGTCCAGAATCAAACTCGACATCAAATGGGATTCAGCTTCTATCAGGGGAGAAGAACCTCTTGCACCAGAACTTGATGGATGGGGTTTGAAATTTGTCAAAGGCCCAGTAAATGGAAGGCTTTTGCAGCCAAGTGTGCAATTCGGAACTTCATGTCAGTTGAAGTACATGAGAGGCAGCAAGGAAGAAAAGGACACTGGTGATGGACACAAATGCACACTCCTTTCGAAAACAAATGCACATTCAGATGGCTCTCAAAGTCCCCATTGTCTCTCACCTGATGCAATGGTGGAGGAGAAGGTGATTAGTGGAGACCTATTGAATAGTAGCAAGCTGTTTAGGGTCAAAAGAGATGGGAGTGATGGGGATACAAGCAGAGCATTACAACAACTTCTAGTGAGAATGAGGAGGAGGAGGAGGAGGAGGCCTCCAATACTGCAGCATAGTTGCCCACCACCTATTGAAGCTGCTGCTGCTGCTTCAGAGTCAAGTGACAAACCAGTGTCTTTGGCCAGACAAAACCAGAGTAAAATCTGCAGACCTGATGGGACTGTGAACATTTCATTTCCTGGTGATAATTTTGCAGGAGACTTGAGAGATGCAGGGGAAGACAGAGAATTGATAACTGGATCTGTGCCAAGGGAGTTGTCATCAAATAAATCAAAGATTCCTTTTGGAGGGATGAAGAAGAAGTGTCTTTTCCATACAAGGGCGAGGAGTGTTGATGAGGTTTTCCCAGAGCTCCCAATTGATGAGAGCAATTTGAAACCAAGGTCAAAGGAGGATGATTCTTCTTCAATCGGATCCAAGATTTCTGCTTCCATGCCCACCCAGAGGGGGAATAAGGATAGGATCCCTGACACATTCTTTACTGATTTTGAAGACTCAGGGTGTTTCACAAAGAGATCATTGCAGTTTGACCATGACAAGTCAGATTCCTCCGCCATTCAGCAAGATCATTCCAGTTTACACCACTTATTCATGTCTGACTCAGAGGCTAGCCTCAATCCAAGTCCACAGGGGTCAAAAGTTTCTAGTTTACCTGTAAATGATGAAGATGTCCTGCTCTTGCATGATTTGGATATTGACAGTTCCAGTTCTGTCTGCCATAGTTGCAGCACTCCTGATAATGAGGAAGTAAGTATTCATATCCATTCATATTTGGTGATGCAAGTGAACTTGTCAAATGTTTCCTGTGCCCATATATGTACAGCCTCTCTCTCTCATCTTTCTCTGGTGTCAAAAATACCTTAAGAAGATCAGCTATTCTCAGAATTGACACAATTCTCACAACAGTTGCATGCAGATTGTACACTAGATGTACAATTTTATGAGCATTGTCATTATTGTCATCAACAATTCAGGCATCTGAGTTCTTCTGTGGTCATGGATTCTAGAGCATACATGTGCCGATTGATGCTGGCTGGAGTGAGGATCCGGTGACACCAATTTTGGTGAAGAAATTCTTGGACAAAACTGATGTCCCCAGCTTGATGAAGCTGGCCGAGGAGGACAACATGAAGCTTCAGCCCCAGGGTGAAGCTTCTATGGAAGAATGTGGACAACCAAGCCCAGTATCAATCCTTGAATTTCCATTCCTCGATGAAAACCTGACCACTCCTGAGGAAAGCGTTGCTGGTAATTAGGAAAACTAGCCACCCTGAAAATGCTGTAATTTGTTGAATACATTTCCCATGCCCTTTACTAGGAGCCCTTGTTCAGGAATCTGTTGAAGAAGAACAAAATCTCCTCCGTCAAAATGGTAGAAGAAAGCACACTCTGTATTGAAGTTTTGCACTCTAATGAGTATTCTAACATGACCTTGCTCGTGATGTTCCGTTTTCCAGAGTCAGAAAATAGTCTTGATGGGATATTGGAGGATGGATGCACTACAATTACTGAGCCTTTGCTTCTGAACAAAGAGGTTGCGGGAAGTGAGACCATTGATTCTGGAGAAGTGCTTACCAGTGCAATAGTTGAGAGCAATAAGGTTCAGCCAGCCCTCTTAGACAAATGCAGTTTCAGGACTAACAACAACAGCATTGTGACTAGGCTGAATTCAGCAGAAAACAATCAACAGGAAGAGATGCACTACATCGAAGAAGTTCTTCACTCTTCAGATTTTCTCTCAACTGCAAAAAATGCCACTGAGAATTGCTTTGGTCCAGACAAAGTTGCAATCAGCCCTCTTTTGTTTGAGCCACTTCAATTCAGGAGCACCTCCTCATCACAAGACAAGGACATCATGTCACCGGATAGTGTGAAATGGAGCAGCAGAGACTTTGTTACTAACTCATGGCAAGGCTCTCTCAGGCAAGGGGATCGGAGACTACATTTTGACAGCGTGCATGAGATAGTTAGCATGTTTTGTGATCTACAATTCTGTTCCAAGGATTCTCCACCAGCCAGTAAAGCACAAGAGGTTGAGGCTGGTGAGAAGTTGGTAGCTGAAGTTTACCTGAAGCTCTGTGAGTGGCACAATGTGGCCACCAATGCAGTGCAGAGATTAGTGGACAGAGATATGAGGATGCACAGATCAAAATGGTTGGAATTCAGTCAAGAAATTGCAGAAGTAGGTACTGATATCGAGCACATGCTTTTCAAGGTGATGATTGATGAGCTCATAGAGGACCTTTATCCTGGTGCTTCCAAGAATTGGAATATTCCACTGAACTAAATCTGCTGCTCAAGAGTTTTCTCAAGATGATCCAAGATGGATCTGAGGGGAGAACCTACCCGAGCTTGAAGAAATTTCTTCTTTGAACTGCAGCTTTCTTGAACAGTGTCTGTTATTGGGGTTCCAAGAACAACACATGAAGACCCTGCTGAGGTAAATCCTCTCATCAGCTAGCTGTATGTAAAAGTAAAACATTAGCATAAAAAATTGTGAAGAAAAAAGAGATGGTCCAAACCCAAAGAAGCAGGGACAAACAGATCTTTCCTTGACAAACAGCAGATTCAAATAGGGTAGACAAAAGAGGATGTAGAAGAGTTTTGTGGATGCTTAATCAGGAATATTCTATTTCTCCAAGAAGCCAACAAACTTCTAGATTTGAGAACAAAGAAAGGTGTACGTACATACGTACATGAATCCAAAACTCCTGCAGACTTCAGACTCCATGCATGTACGTATTCAAATCAATTTTTGTAAATTGTGTTGGAAATTCTCTCTCTTTTGTGAGTTTTGTGAAATGTTAACATGGATCAGATGCACGATTCTTCTTCCTGTGCATTCTGATTTGGACATCTCCCAGATCTGATTTCAGACTTGCAGTGGAAATGCCTGGAAGTGCAAATGGGTTTTGTGCTCTTTCTTCATCAGGAAGGGAGGGACGTATTCTTCTTCCATAGCCTGGAGATGCAAATGGGTCTTCATCAGCAAGGGAGAGAGGTCTTCTTTCCATGGCCTGGAAATGTGAATGGGTTTTGTGCTCTTTCTTTCTTTCTTCAATCCATGATTGCGCCAAAGGGTCCAAAGAGGTGCCCATAGGAAAGTGCTCCTTTAGAACAGTTGAGGGGTTTTCTTGTGCTCTCCATGGGTGGCAGAGATGGTGGAGTTGGAGGTCGTATGGGTTTGGGTGGCAAATCACGACAAGGTGGGCATTTCAACCATGTGATGACATTGTACGTTCTTGTTCCGCTTCTCTTGCTTTGTAGAAACAAAGCCCTGGATGCTGCATTGTATCTGCAATCAAGTCCAAAACCATTTTCAAAGTTCTTTCTCTCTCTCTGTGGGAAGAGCATCATACTCTCTCTCTCTCTGTGTGGGAAGAGGAGCATCATGAGGGGGAGAGGCATCAGTACTGGGCTAGATCCTTCTTGTAGGAGCTAATGGCAGTAGCTTCCTTGCTGATGGGTTCACGTGTAATGATGTTGATGTGGGGTGCACTGCTCTGGTTGTTGCGGTTGCCCGGTCCTTTCCTCATGTTGTTGGTCATGTCCACAAATGCCTGATACTTGATGTCCCGCACTTTCTTCGCACGTTCCCTTCGTCCCGCCTCCTGGTTTGCCCAAACTCCCAAAAGCTCCTGCACCCAGCCAGCCAGCCAGCCAGCCAGCCACGAAAATGATGGATGTACTAAGTAAGAAGCAAGGCATTGTTGTTATTGTTGTTGACACAATCTGCTGAAACAGCGTTGTAGCACACCCCTCAGCAGCAGCAGCCACAGCCCAAGGCTTGAAGAATCCCTGGAAGCAAAAGCTTTGGTCACAGAGATGCTTGCTTGCTTCAGGGAGGGATTTTTCAAACCTTGCAAATGTTGCAAACCCAATCTAAATACTTACCTTTTCTCTGGCCTTTTGTTTATCTGCATCTCTGTGCAGCACAGCCTCAACATCAGTACGCCAGAACTCCTGTCGCTTGGGATCCATCCATGCTGGAGACTTGGAATCTGGAGGCTCAATCAGACTGTTGTAACTTGGGTGCCGAATGTGTCCAAACTTCCTTGTTCCTAGCCTTTGTTTCATCCCTGCATCCTATGCACCACCAACAAGAAGCCTCATCAGCCACTTCTTCTTTCCTGTGAAGCTCTCTCTCTCTCTCTTGTGAAACTCTCTCTGTGTCTTGTGAAGCTCAAATCAAACTCAAAATGGATCTGGAATGAAAATCCAGACTTGGGTATTCTGAATTTAGATTGCTACTGCAAGGTCCAATGCCACTGCAGCCTCTGTTTTCTGAAACAACTCGGAGACACTCTGCGGTTGGCTTGCTGCAGTTCAGATTGGAGGACGAAAGCTGGGAGAGAGAGAGGGAGGGAGGGGGAGATCATGGGTGCTGCTGCAAAGTATGAATTTTGCAGCGGAAATTGTTAGTCTGCTTGCTGGGTGGATGGGATGGGTTGATGGGTGTTTTTTTTCCTGCTTACGAGCTTGCCACCGAAGTGCTGCTTCTGGCTGGAATGAAGAGGGACGGTTTCCAGGTAGCCGTACTTGGACACAGGGCCCCACAAGTTGTATGGGTTGAGGAGGCCAGTGTCTCGCTCCTCCTGCGCCCCGATCATGTCCGATGGCGTCCTCGGCGACACTGGCTTTCTGTCTCGCCGCACAGACAACTTGCCAGCATGCGAAGAAGAAGAAGAAGCCGCCGACGAATTCGAAGGTGGGATGATCCCCGGTCCAGCTTTGATTGGAGGCAATGTCGTGTTGTCCATTGGCGAGGTCGTTCCATTGCACAGCAGAGGCATCACCCCACCTCCTGACTGGTCCCCCATTACAATCCTCTCTCTGGCCTGTGTGTGTGTGTGTGTGTGTGGCTCTCTCTCTCTCTTTGTGTGTATCTGTTTGCGTCTCTCTCGGATCTCACTACAAGATCAGGGGATGATCTCCTTCCTGAGTGAAATTTTGTTCCCAAAAATGAGTTTCACATTCCATGAGATGTTTCATTGTCCAAAGTCCAAATTTGGAAGAAGAAGAAGATTCAACCTTCAATATGCAGAAAGAGACGGGGAGAGACACAGAGAAAGAGAGAGAGTGCACACAGAGAGACACAGAGACAAAGACACAGAGAGAGAGAGAGAGAGAGTACTGGGGAGACAGGAAGTCTATCTAGAAAGTGTAATCTCCATCAAAAGCTCAAGGTTCCTGTTGTGTTGGGTTGGGAGCTGCATGCATCACCAACAAAAACATTCTTTTAATTGTGGGTTAAGGGGAGTAACATAATGCAGAAGTATGAGACACAGACAGACAGACAGTTCCAACAGTTCCAGATTGAGAGGAATCTGCTGCAGCTTCAATGGGGATGTTGTGAGAGTAGAGAGAGAGAGAGTGAGAGAGTTCAGAGAGATGGAGGGAGGTGGGGGGGGGAGGTTATGAGGTGTTGCTTGCTACTTGGGCACCCCACACACCCACCCATCCACCCACCGCTCCGCTCCTAAAGGAGCGCTAGGTGCAAGCAGCAGCAATGGCAATAGGGAAAGAAGAGAGGGCGGTTTGGAAGATGGGAGTCACCTGCAACAAACAAAAACCAAACAAAAACAGGTCTGTCACTCATCCCATATCACCTTATGGCCAGATTCAAGCTTCAACAAGTGACAGTTAAAAATAGGAAATGTAAATGTTTCATGAAATTCTCAAAAAAATTCAACTTACAAGTTTAGAGCATCTGTGCTTGTTTTTTTTTTTTTTTGTTCTGGTCAATTGTGAGATTTATTAAATACTCTCACTTAATGCAGTTCCACTTTTTCATGTTTAGGGTTGGAGAACTTAGTTTTTAAGGGGCAAACAATAAGTTAGTTAGTTCTGTATTATTGATTTATTTCAATGTTAGATGCCATTTTATTATCATTACTATTATTATTATTATTATTATTATTAAGCAAAATAATGAAGATGCTCTTACAAAATCTAGTTACAATTCTCATACCCATCACTCACTAACTAACAATCTGCAGTTTCCATCTTGCAATCTTTTAACTTTTCATCAAAAGGGGGTGGTTGTCTGGCAGCCCCATTTTTAACATTTCAGAAATTTGACAATCAAGAAAAAAAAAAAAAAACCTTTTCTTTTAGTATTTTCAGAAATTTTGACAGCCAAGAATAAAATAGTTAGACATGAAATTTGATTATTATTATTATTATTATTATTGTATATATATATGTGTACTTATTTTTTTATTATTTTTATAAATTGACAATGGTAATCTAGTAGTGGTAGGGACATTTATTACATTGTTGAAGGTGGTTGGGAGTTCATTTCTCTAATTTTCTGGCAAGTACTAATTATATTTTTTTTATTTACTTATTTTGGGTTTTTGTTTTCCCCTTTGGAGAATTATTTTAACATTGAGGTAGTAAGGTAAGAAAAACAAGAGATTTTGTTGCATGAAGTTAGCAACCAAAATCAACTCCCAGTTTGAATAGGGTTAACAAATTGGTGAATAGTGCATACCTACCTACCTACCTAGTTCCCTCAAAATGTGGGGGACCAAATGAACTTGCCTGAACTTTGAGCCCTAATAAAAAGCCAACAAACAAAACCGTTTTGGTAAAAAGGGTGGTAGCTAAATATTCCTAATAGCCACTCACTCCTAATATTGTGGCCAAGAAAGAAAGGCTGATAAAAACGGTTAACTGCCCAAATGATGAAGAAAAAACAACCCATGTGGACATCTAAAAAAATTGGATGAATCCATGAATGCCTGGATGAATGAATGAATGAATGAATGAATATGCATGTACGTATGTATGTATGTATGAATGGATGCATGCATGGATGGGTGCATTGATTGATTGATTAACAGATGAAGATCCTATGGGGTGAGTGAGACCGGGCTTGAGTGGGTTCAGTGTAGAGTCGCACCCAAAGAGTCAATCATAAAATCCATAACTGAAATAAGTGCCCACTCAATGCACAGTCAAGGAGTGGTTTATTTTAGGAATGCCCTGGCTCCAAGGTTGTTTGTTACCCAACATAAAGCACCAGCAGAACTTTTTTCTTGTAACTGTTGGAAATCACAAGAACTTTTTTAATAATTTAAAAAATTGATATCCATATACAAAAACCTTGTTAGAGAATTGCAGTGAAACTGAAAACTGCTGTATTAAGAATTTTTAAAAAACTACTATTGAAGTTGATTATGAGTTCTTTAGGATGAATACTGGAAACAGAAGCTAAGTTATATGATACCAGAAGAGTAAGGTTCCAAACTTAAGTACCTTGGTTGGTTTGATGGGTTGTACATGAGGTCTCACACCCAAGCAAATCAAGATGACCCAGACCCTTCTTTGAACCCACAAAACAGGGCATACAGATCTGGCCCAGGCTCCAGCACTGTATATCTTTCATTTTCTACATACCAAGCAAGGGTCATGGAAAAAACCATAAACCTGCACAAACAGAAGTAAACCTGTCCTGGGTACTGGGTACTGTGCTCCATACCTGCCCTGAACCAGCTTGAATGCAATATCACAAGACAGCGAGTGCTTGAAAATAGACAAGCAGTCACCTTGAGTAGCATGCACTTTGAATCTTACAGCAAATTCATTCAGAACATGAGCCAATTTAGAGATTTAGGAAAAAACATGGTCAAATGCTCCCCCACAGTCCAAATTGTGGACTGCAAGCATTTCAACTTCCTTCTGCATGACTGGAAACAGAACACAAAGTCAGAACCTTCTTTTATTCTTGTTTTCTTTTCATTTTCAGTTGCTGCTGGCCTTAATGGTGGGATTGGTCTTGAAAGTAACAATACACACAGACTTAACTATCTTCAAGAACTAAGAAGGTCGATAAAGCACAAACAGCACCAACTCCTGAAGACATTTCTTTCCCTGCTCAAATCTCAGCATCCAAGGTCACAAGGTAAATGTTTCATTCAAATGTCAGTGCACTCTCCAACTAAATCAAATTCTGCCATTTTCTGAGGATGATGCCTGAGAGCTCTTCATTCTTAACTGTGCACATGTTACCCATTACATTGTGGGGCACGTCACCATAATGAAAGACATGCACATGCACAAATAACAACTCTGATTTTGAGGTCTGATCACTAGTAGTTGCAGCAGCAGCAATGCAGGATTCAGATGGGCATTACAATGCTAAGGTGAGATGCACTAAGGGGCAGATGTTAGTTTTGTAAATCAGGAAGGGAAGATGTAGATGAAATACTCTCACAACCAGGGCAATTGTGAAGACTTTCATGGATGTACAGGTCACAATCATAACAAAAGTGTTGTCTGCAGCGTGGACAAACAAGACGTACCCCGCTCACCTCCCCTCCTGCAAAAGGATGGATTGTTGTCTCAATGCACGCAGACTTAAGAAGCATTGGAGGATTATAATATGTCAAGAGTCACAGTTGTCTACTCAAGGGAACAAGAATGACTTCAACAAACAAAAATGAAGCCTTTTCATCAGGATAGAAGCCACAGTTCAGTGACTCCAATGACATTGAAGCTACACCACCAATGAATAAAAGCTCTTAGCACTCATAGGCTGCCACACCTACCCATTCCATGCATGACACAGAAAGCTACACAGAAGGAAGCATTAGCAAAGTCATTAGCAAAGCTACTAAGAAAATGCAGAAAGAAATGAGTACCTGGGAAGGGAAGCTCCTGCTGGCAACCATAACAAAGCTTAAATTCACTCTCCCTCCCATTTGCCATAGCAGTACCTTCCAATTCCTCAAAATGTGGCACCGGGAAGAGATGGTGATATGATCGTGCCAAGTGGGGGGATGAGACAAGCATCAATCCACAGATATGGCACTCTGTGGGCAGTTCGCAGACCCGAGCTTTGCAGCAGGGGCAAATGTAGCCTCCTCCCATCTTGACTTCACCATGGCATGCACACAGTGCCACTGCATCTTCAGCCCCTCTTTGTGGAAACCCCATTCGCACCAGGCTTGCCACAGCTGACTCTGCAAGTACTGGAGGTGGTGGTGCATGCTCCATTATGAGATCCTTCAAGTGTGTCTGGCAGAGAAGAATCTAGTCAGATTTTGAAGCTTTCATTGCATCGATTCGCTTATCAGATACCTGACTGAAGACAAACAGAGCCCTCCGACCTGGATAACATTAGCAATAAAGACAAGAGTCAACATCTATGCAATCGAGTACACAACAGACTGATGAATTATGAAAAAATCCATAAGACACCAATGTCTTACACAGTAGACCAAGCAAAATGTCAATGGATCACAGGCCACAAAAGACTTCACATTATGCTTACCTCACTAGTTGCAACTGAGTAGTTGCCGCCTGTTTGCTCACACAGAAGTTTACAGATGTAGATCTCTGCAGCCAGACCTACAACTGAGCACCTTATATTGGCATCTTTGCACCTCTGCACAGCCTCCAAGATGTCCCCAGGATCACATGTACTCAGAGCTGAAAAGATAAGCAGAGTCTCCCGATGGGCATAGGTTGGTATCTGACACAAAAGTCCCCTGGCCAAGTCAATGGCATTCTGGATTGAAGCATCCCCGACACACTCAAGGTTTGCACGGAGGGCTCTTATGTGCATTTCTGGACTCCCACTCAAGTCTGTTAGACAATGGGCAACACCGTTGTACAAGGTTATGATCCCCAGATGGCTCAGTGGATTCTGGTCGAAAAACTCGCGCACAAATGCCTCCACACAATTGGCCACAACCCCCATGCGACTGGGCCTGAAATCCATCTCTCCAGCTGCCTGGGCAGAAACACAATTCCACAAAAATTAAACAATGAATTTTCATTGATCCCAGACTTCTTTGTATGACATTGTGTTGCATTCCCATGCTTAGAGCTTCCTCCAGTGAGCCTTCAAAACCTTCCTCCAACTCAGTCGCCTCAATTGGGAAGCTGAGGACAGGCTCTCATGCAATACAATGCAGGGTTGCAACGAGCAGACACTTGATGAGATGAGATCGTGGCAGAAGAAATCTCTGCCCAAACAGGTCTCAGCAATCAAACATAAACCAACCATGAAACTACATTGCAAATGGAGAGAGGAAATGAAGAGGGTTTCTTGTGAAAGTACATACTCGCGAAAGGTCGACCAACAGGTAGAGGTACCGGATGATGCCTCGTTGGATATGAGCACCAGCCATGGCTGCCACCCTCTTCCGATGTTGCCGTTGCTGCTGTGCCACATCCACAACTCGCAACCGCCCAGATTCATCTTCTTGCAGGTCCTCCCAGGACCGATCATCAGCATAGGCACGTTCATATGCCTCCATGTCCCTCCCCGCTTCCTCAGCTTCCACATCCCCATCATCTTCCACACTGCAGGGAAAAGTAAATTTTTTTAAAAAACCCAACAAAAACAACAACAAAACCACCACCATCAACGATCAGCACTCTCAACAATCCATTTCCCTTTACTGGAGTGGACAACCGGCAGCAGAAGAGAATCCACAAAAAAAGAACTACACAAACCTGAGCATGGTGCTGCAATTTTGCGTATCTTGAGTAGAACGCTAGGGCAAGATCAAGCCGAGATTATCATCGGCAAGCTGCAAACATACCAAAAACAAACAAAAGGAAATGGAAAACAACTTTCTTTTCTGCACGCCTGCGTCGTCGCGACGTTTCTATTACGCTTTCAGAGAGGAAGCTCGATCGTTGATGAACTTGCAGGGGTGGAATTAGGGCTAGGGTTACTGACAATGGGCAGTACCTGCAAGAAGACCATAAATGAGAACCTTTTACGAAAATCAGATATCTATAGGAAAAATCATTTTTAGGGTTTTAGTGTAAAAGAGTTTTAAGGTTTTTTTTTTTTTTTTTTCGTTTTTGCCCACAAATGAAAAACTTCAGGGTTTAAGTTTTCGCAGCTTAAAGGAGCTTATTAGGGTTTTAGGAGTACAAGGGTTTTGGTTTTCGCAGTTTCCTATGTCAACTGCAATTAGGGTTTTATTTTTCGTAGTTATTAGGAGCTCAGTAGTTTGTCGTCCGCAATTAGGGTTTTGTTGTCGGAGTTTTAGGGTTTCAGTTTTCGAAGTTAGGGTACAAAGCGTCGTCCGCCATTAGGGTTTGGCGGTCAGTATAAATTATCCAGCACCCTTACGAAGATCGTGTATGGACGTTAAGAATTTGCAGGCTGCTTGGCTTCAGTGAGATGCGGTGTGCAATGGGCGATTTGGACGATTTGTGGATGTTTTTCCTTCTTCCCTCTTGTCTGCTCTAATGCTGTCTGTCGTCGTAGTAGTTTGTTTTCGGACAGACATCTTTATAAATTGTCCTCTGTAGCTGGCTACTTCTGCTGCATTTGTTCTCAAAGGTGCTTACCGTTTCAATGGTGATATGCCTCTCCTGTGAAGGGTGCAGCAAAAATGTACATCATGAAGCATTAAGGATGAGTGTTCGTTTCCATGAGCACGTTGCTTACCGCGTTTCATACATTTGTTCCCCTCCAATGTGTCTTCAGTTTGTACTTAGCCATAATGCTGCCGCTGCTCTCTCTCTTTCTCTCTCAGTTGCGAACTTCTGCTCTTGAGTTTTTTCCTTGCCTTGGGGTGCTTGTTAGCCGTAATTCCTCCATCAGGTGTGTGACTCCCTTTTCCCACAAGCTTCTGGATGATGACCGAAACTGCATGACATATCGTGCATGATGCTGCAAAAATTTAACACTCTAATTTTTTGCTGACAGAAGCTTGGGGTATGTCCTGTATAATATTGCAACCTGCCATCCTGAAAATGTGTAGGTAGCTATGGAAGGACAGGTGATGATACAAAGAAAGGTCTCGTTCGGCATAATGGCCCAGAAGCCTTGCTGACCATTCTCAAAAGATCACCACCCATAATCTGATGTCCTTCCCTAAAGTTAGTACAGTGAAAAAGGTTATGCTTACATCTCGAGAAATTGTAGAATGTTACTCTGAAGTCATTCTCATGCAGCAGGTACGACATTCGAGATTATGAGCAACTGCATCTCCTCTGACATCGTGTGATTTAGATGCAAACTGCACAACATGCATCAAAATCAAGGGATATATGGCATGAATGAATTACCATGAAGTAACCCCTAAACCCCAAACCCTACAATTTGTACATTAAAGAGGTAATGGTTTTTTAATTTTGAAATAAAAGGATTCTTCTTTTTAATAATGAAAAGAAAATTCTTATAATTAGTCATTTATCATTTGAAGTTTTGCAATATATATAGTTATTTTAATTAGCTAATGCACTAATTAAAAATCGAACTTACTTGTAATTCATAATTATGAGATGGATGCAAGTATTCTATTTTTTGAAGCAAAACAAGGTCTTTCATTTCTAGTCTTGGAGGCTCAAGTTCACTACTATGCATCAAGGATTAAATCACCCACTCATTAGGGTTTGGAGAAAATCACACACCTTGTGCCAACATATGAAGAATGACCAATGACCACAAAGATAATTGCCAAAATGTAAGCTCTTCAAGAAGACAATCAAAGAACTTTTTGTCCTCTTGAATACCTTAAGCTATTTAGAACCATGGTACCTTACATTGGAACTAAACCTCACATTCAGTATTTTTGCAAAGTTTTGAAACAAGTACTTGAAGTTCAACTTCTTGGGCTTATGCTCCTCTACAATACTTGCTCACTCCAATGCCAACTTCATCAAACACAACATGTTGCCTCCTCCTCAATGTGCAAACTCTTGAGTGTGGAAACTTTAAATGCCATGTGGCTTCTCATTAGTGTACAAACCTTTTAGTTTGTGAGAACAATAAAATGCATACATGAAAACAACAAGTGAGGAAAGAAAGTCATGAGGCAATTTTGGTTTCAGAACCAAATCCAGAAGTAGGATGTGCAGGTTTTAGATCCTTGGACACAGGGGCAAGAAACTTGGCATGAATTAATTGCAGTAATGCCAAGTCTAGGAGGATTTTTAAGTTTAGAGCCTTCTTAAACCCCTTTAAAAAAATTACATGCCATGTCCTTGATTTCATCTCATGAATTTGAAAAACATCGGTGTCTGGTCCCATGTTCATTGGACTTAAGGCATAAGTTTATTGTGTTAGTTTTAGGTAGATGATTTGGAGTCAAAAGAATGATGGTTCAAATTTAAGGGATAATTTTTTTCAATCTCCAGATATGTTAGAAATGAAGGCCACAAAAGATGGAAAATTTAGGCAAAATAAATGGTTACAATGGATGTAGGTACATAGGTAGGAGGATTGGTGGTTACTAGGCAGGTAGATATCTGCATGTGGATGATTGGTACATAGCTATCCACTGTGGTAAGCTGAGTCATGGGACAGGAATAAAATGAGAAAGTGTATCCTGTCCACAGACCATTCATCCTGCATGGTGCGTGAGTCAGTGCGGGTTCAAGCTGGCCCATATTACATAGACAGGATTTCTGAGCTGAATCTAAAGTAAGGAGCACAGGGTCTCAAACCTGGCAGGACTCTGATGATTGGCTGAAGGCAGTTAACTGTCGGATTTCCAAGTATGCAATCCAGGTGGTGAAATCATACTGCCACATCACATGTAACCTGCATCACAATCTCAAATCTTTCTGAGGAACCTCTAGTGGACCCACAACTGGCAATGTGAAAGCACAATTACATCAAAAGGACAACAATCTTTTGGCTTTCCCTTTGCAGCTTCCCATCTGAGTACTGACTGACACATTCAACAATAGAAAGGTTACTGTGCACCATCAACTGTGATGAAACCTAGATGCTTCAACCAACCATGAAGCAAATCTGTAAATCCCTTACCATTTATGTTGATTGAATCTAAAAATCTCCATCTGCTATCATCCACCTCAATTGAAGCACATGCAACCTCAAAGGGTGGGCAGGGGACATACATTGAGCAGAGCGAGAGTCAACTTTAACCAGATGGTCAGTCACTGACTCCTTTATAGAGCTCACAAGACCATTGAGTGCATAAACTTTGTTGGCACACTGCATATGTCATCAACTGCTTGACCAGGGTTCAGGAAATGGTTCAACAATGCACAAATGATTTTCAACTGATCAATCAATAGCTCAAAATGGCTGCAGGATATCATCCATGTTGGGTTCCATCTCACATCAATGCCCACGGAAGCTTCCAAGATTATGGAGAAAGTTACAGCAAGATTTTTGTCTTCTATACAGAGACAAGGAATGCTTTGCATGAAAGATGTAAAGGAAACACAGGTACCTCTGTGCTACTGTAACACATTTTCACCTGATGCACTGCTCTTCTTGTTCCAAGAGAGATAAGACGTGTCACCCAGGGGCCTGGGATTCCTCCAATGGACAATAAAGAAAAGAAGAGCTAGTAACATACACAGACAGCCAATAGTTAGGAAAGCAAAACCCAGAAAGTCATTCTTGCCACCCAACCAGCTTGTGGTGGAAAGCACAACCTTCTTCTTGCCCCCAAAACTATATGTGTTGTACAAGTTTGAGATGTCCACAGTGATAGTATCACCTGCTTCCAAATCTATCTCAATCTTCCCCCACAATTTGCGGAATGATGGTAGAGCTGCAGTTCTCATCCACACGATGAGATCTTCATCCAGGGCCAATGGAGAACTGGGGTCAAGGCTTCCTCCACCGATTGTACTTCCCCCTGAGACATTGTTGTTAGGGAAGTTTGAAGGCAGTAGTGTGGAACTGAATTTGTACTTGACATCACTATTCCATGCAATCCCTTTCTTGTTGACAGTGAGGGGTCCATTGCTTCTCGAGACAAATGTGTATGTATCATTGAACAAGCTCCAAGCAATTAGACCACAAGGAACAATTGGCAGATTATTGACTCGTGCTTCAGGTGCACACAGATCCAAATCACTGCTTAAAACTTTGTCCCCCCTCAGCTGCTTGTCACTCCTGCTCTTCACATACCGCCGATGGTTCTGAAAGAAGTTATCTAGCTCATAGTAGATGTACACAGGCTGCTTCATTTTCTTGGTGATGTTCATTGTGACATTGCAGCTCTTTGCAGTGTTGATGTCCTGTATGTAGTTTACTTTTTGAGCTTTGGAAGCTCCTGGTATGTACTGATCCAAACATGCAGTCTCATACTGAGAAATGATTTCCACCACACTATGTGATGCCAATAGGGTTACCAATCCAATGGGGATGAAGATGACACCCACCAGCATGAAGGTACCAATCACCCATGCAGGTGTAAGCAAAGGTTTGCAGGCTGGGAGCTCCTGCTGTGTGAACTTTGTGTACTTTGGTTTCCTGGACTCCTTTTTTGGAATGATTGAATCACCTCCTCCCAATGGATTTTCTGAGGTGCTTGCTCCATTGATGCTCATCTCTGCCCTCCCCCCAGCCCTCGCCAACCGCCCTTCTTCTTGTTAAGAATCTTCTGATTTTTCTCTTCAAGGCTCTTGAGAAGCTTGAAAACTGGATATCAACTGTAAAAACAACAAAACCCAAGCTTGAAAAACTGGACAAGAAAATAGCACCAAACTGCATCCCAACCTTGAGAATCACAGACAATCCCATGAAATGAAGAACTCCACACTGGAATGAATGATGTCCTGCAGGTACACACTGTGATACCAAACCTGAGGCCTGATGCTGCCAGGTGGGTAACACTGGAGCATCGTTGCCATTATAGCTGACTTCCACAATTTGTTCATAGGGAAGCACATTATTTTGCTGTCTGGCTAGAAGACTAGTGATGTGGAAAAGCACCAAGGGTTAGGAGGTCTTAGCTCAGTTTTTAGGTTCTCAGGTTTTCAAGGAGCTTGGCCTATGACAAATCCACATTGTAACTGTCTGCTGATGAGAACAAATCCAAGTTCTGAAGTCATGAGCTCAGGTTTGGGGGGGGAGAGAGAGAACGTGTTGTAAGTTTCAAATTGACAGCAGCATGCATGGAATGTCATTGTCATTCCAGTTTCTGCCATTGCTCTATCCCAGAAACTTATGGATGTTTTTGATTTCATGAAAACCCGACTGATCATCGGCACAGAACAGCCACATTGTGAGAACCTTGTGAGAGCAGGCAGAGTAAAAGAAAACTTCTGCTGCTGCTTTTTCTGAACACCAAAATCCTTGTGATTCCAAGACGAAGAAGGCCCGCCGGAAAGAGAACAAGGCAGCATTTGACCTTTCTTATTGTGTCTTCTGTAGCCAGCTCCTATACAGATGTAAGGGCGGGGGGGTGGGGGAGGGAAACAACCGTCCTCAATGCTTCTTCAGTATCCATCATTATCATTGCCGCATCAGGTATCCATCTTACCGTCGCAAAGCACGATACGACCGTGACAACAAATGCAACAACGAACATCCTCCAAAATGCTCTCCCGAAAAAAATAGAAAATTTGTAAAATAAAATAAAATAAAATAATACATTCAATTTGCAACATGGAAGAGGTGAGTTCGAAAACGTACCAATTTTCGGGGAGAGCGTCGAGGATCCCTCGGCATTGCAATTGCAACGGCAGCGACGAGAAGCTCGAAGAGCAAGCTCGCGCCCGCGAACGACAAAAGGCGGCAAGGTACGAGGAGAAGACGAAGATGATGATGCAGGAGGAGCTCTTTTCTTCATCCATGTGAGCACCGCAGATTATCGATAGCCAGGTGTGTGTTTGTGGATGAAACTGTCCAAGTGCAGGGACTTCCATCCAGGAAGAAAACTGATGTCATCCGGAATACACCGATTTTAATGCTCGAGAATGTATCATCCATGAAGAGATCGATGATGAGTTAGTGGTTGGCACAACTCAGACTTTTCTTTTCTTTTCTTTTACAATTCTTTTTTTCAGTAAAGGAAAGCAAAAGTGCCATTTTCTTTTTCTTTTCTTTTACAATTTTTTTTTTCCAGTAAAGGAAAGCAAAGTGCTTTTTGTTTTCTTTTTCTTTTTCTTTTACAATTTGTACAAAATTTGTTATTTCATGATTTATTTTTTTTGGGCTCATAGATGATGTGTGTTTAAAACATGTATGATGCACATATAAATAGAATGAAAATATTTTCAATCACTTATAATATTTCATCATATTTGTATGTGCATCGTATGTGTTTTAAACATACAACGTCCATGTGTAAAATCTTTCGTTGTTTTACTTGATGTTTCAAGTTTTTTTTTTCTTGTAATTCATAATTGTTTGGTATAATGTTTTTTGTTCTTCTTTGCAATTTTTTGTGCGATCTCTTCACACACCAAAATGTGTGTCATTTTACATTTGTTGTCGTTGTATCAAGCTTTTGGTATTGTTCTCTTCTTCCACTATGGAAATTTTTTGGTACATGTTTTCTTTCTTCCTTGCAATTGTTTTGCAACTTTTTTTCAAATAGCAAGGTGAGTGTCATCTACATTTTTTTTTTATTTTACTAAAAAATATTAATTTTTTTTTCTTTTAAACAAGAAAATTAATATTTTTTTCAATTTTTTCAAATGCAACAATTTTTTTTAAATAGATGGGAGAAATGCCAATTGGGATAAACATGGTGGCATGTGTTTATAATAGGTTGGTTGATGGGGCTTCTTTTAAGTCCATTTCAAATGCATTGCAAATCAATGACTCGATGCAATTACAAAGGCTTATACTAGGGCCTTGGGTCATCATTTTCAAATGTTCCATCACATGAATGTTGATGAAGTTTGTAGAAAATTTGAAAAGCTATTACCCATCCATGAACATGGTGCAAATTGGTGCATTTGCCAAGTGAAGGTGGTCCTAACAAGGTTGGATATTCGAGTTCATGATAAAGTAATAAAAATAATCGTTTTTTCATGTTTCCTTCATGAATCCTTATATTCAATCCTAATTTGAAGGGGAATTATGGTGTGGATTACTTATATCCTTTGACAACAAAAAGTTAAAAATGTTTGGAATGTTAAACTTCCATGAACTGAATATGCGGTGGATGAACAATGGAAGGCGCATGATGTTAGATGCCAAGTCTATACCAAAATAAAAGGCAAAAAAAAATTTGTTGGCCCCGAAATTGGACAACCTTTGGAAACATGAACAAGTTGTTGCATTTTCTTCATGTCAAAAACATTCCAAAAACCCATTGGTCAAACAGAAATGGGTAGGAAACGACATCTTGCATGCATGATTACTTGTCCTCAAAAGCAAATTTTGAATTGGGAGTGCTAAAATCATTTCCTTTTCCTATGATGAATGACAACTTCTAATCAACAATCATGGGTTTCCATTCGTGCTTACATTGTTGAAGATTAATAATGAATTCCATTGTTATTATCCTTGTAGCGAGCGGTTGAAGGGGTCATTTTTAATAATATGATATGCATTCTAATTGATGACGTGACATTTTTTTTGTGATTTGAATCAAAATACAATTACATCCAAACTAAACACATTCAAGTTAATGGTGTGAGTGTTTTTTTGGGTGTTAAAACATGTGTGACAGTCTAGTTGAAATATCAAAATGCATTATATGAGCCACCACATTAATTTGGCAATCCAAACTCTTTATAAGTTAAACATTATGGGAAAATGGAAGATGTGTTACAAAATTTATCCCATGTTTTTTTCATAATTCAAATGTAACTAATTAATTTGTTGAATTGGTTAACATTGTGGAAACAAAGGGTCAACAAATTTCAAAGAACAATTAAACTCATTAGATTTTAATGTTATTCCCAACTAATAAAGTTTTAATTGATTATTGTGGGGCTTTCTTATATCATGTCCATACTTGAGGGGGCAAATAAATTGATCAAATTTTTTTAATCATGACAACTTTTGTATGTGATTTTGTTGATGTAGTTGTTATGCTAAACAACTCTTTACTAGTAATACATTGACCCCACAATGCCTATATGAATGATGTGTTCAATGGGTATTTGGAACTTGTTGAATGAGACATTAAATGTGATGGTGCATGAATGGGCACTTGATTTGAATATTGGTCTAAAAAACTTGAATTTCAAAATTGTTAGTAGTTGCATTATCATGGATTTTTGTTGTTTTGAGACATCATTTTATACGCTTATGATTCATGTTGTTTTCTAAGAGACAATTAGCGATGTACAAAAACAATGCTAAAAAACAATAACTAAAGTCAATGATGCACTGAGGAAGTGGTTTCCTTCCTAAGTTGTGGAGTATGTTTTAAAATTGGTGTATCCACGATATTGGCTGAAATTTTCATGTGAACATACTTTTTTTATTCATAGGGCCATTTTGAAAGGCTTTTATTGTCAATCCAAAAAACTTGGATCAACCCAAGTTTGGATCCCAACAATTCTTGATGTGAATATCTTGGACCTACAATTTATTTCTAGATCACATTGATGTCCAATGTTCAATGGGCTATGCATTAGCCCATGGATATCAATTCAATGTCTAGACTTTGGAAGATTTTTCTTTTCCACTGTGTTGCTATGTTCAATTTTTTAAGTTCATGAAAGTGGTAGTGTTGGTTGTGGTTCAAATTACGAGATCCATGGAAGATGATAAAACTTGATGTTCCTGAAGGCAAAATTGTGGAATTAACTTTTTGAACAATTGAATTTATAAGTGTGTATGTTTGCACAACTGTTTTATGTTGTTGATATTTTTCCTTATGATGTGCCACAACAACTCGGACTAATGAGAAAGCAAAAAGGGGACATTTGGTTTGATGTAAGAGCTTTAGTGGTTCATTGGAGCAAACAACCCCTACTTCCCATGATGTTGAGAAGTTTGAGCTTTGACTAAATATTTCTTTCCCTCTTGAGTCCCATTTTATCTTCCTTGTATCCCTCACTAATGTGTGGCTTGCAAGTTAAGATCATGAGACGTTTTTCGCAACAATTATATTTTTGTCATGTGCTATCACTTGATGTAATGTCCATTGGGACAAGGGTCAAAAAAATTCACATGATTTGTTAAATTATTTTTTTATGCATTGCAATTTGTAATTTGTATTTTATGAATTTGTAAAATTTGCTAGTGTTTAATCATTATTTGTAAGTCATAATTCAAAAAGCTTAAGCCATTGGTAGTAATTTTTTTCACCAAACTTTGCCATTCCAATCCTCCAAGACTTGCCAAATGGTTCCATAAGTTTTCCTATTGTAACCTAAATTCAAACTTTGTCAAAATTGAAACAATCACTATTCACATACACAAATAACCAATCACTCTAATTTATTATGATTTATTATAGTGTCATAGAATTGGAATGTGTTATATGACAAATGTTTTTTCAAAGACCCCCACCCGCTTTTGAAGGTCCCAACTTTTGCATTTCTTACTCAATCTAGAGTCTATAAAAGGTTATTAATGGTTAGACTAATGCCCTACCAAAAGTCTTTGAAAACCAAGATCATCTAATGGACAGTCATTGGACCTCACCTATTTAAGCTATTAAGTGTTTGGTGACTAACCTATTTATCCTATTCTCACCATTCCAATTTTCATTCATACACAATATGTCAACATGGCACCTTTGATCATAGGGTTTGGTTTGAATGATGGCAAGGGTAAGTGTGTTTGTTAAGGGGATCCTTTTTGCACTATTGAGACGATTGATCTTAGGCCTATGTTTGCTGATGGGCTTGCTTACGCTAATAAACATGCCATTCAAGATTTCAAAATTGGATGTTGATGATCATTAAGCAAAATTTGACAAATTGTTTTGGAAAAACTCTTTACACAATTCATATTTGATTCTTATTTTAAGCAAGTTGTTAACCACAAAATGGGTTCATGGCTTCACATCACCCCTTCAACTTCTATTATATTTCAAGAACTAGTGGGGTGCTTCTAGTTTTCAGGGGGGGTGATTTTTTTTGGCTATCATGGTGACAAGTTTGTTGAGAATGATAGGGGTTTAAATTCACGAATAAAATGTCAATGTTGTCCATGTTGTCAAATTTTGTTACTTGATGAATATCATCCATTTGATACTTTTCATCATTTATAATATCAACTTCCATCAATATTGTGGCGGGCTTTCATGAAAATTGTGTTAAACATGCTAGGGTTGGATCCATGACAATTTTCACATGAATGTTAAGTTGAATCAAGCCTTTTAAAGTGAAAACTTTGGCAACATGTTGGAGAAGAACAAAAGGGTGATAAGTTTAGTTGGGGTTGATGACGAGGGCCATGCACCTTGTTCTATAAACCATCCTTTATGTGTCCATCACAAGTCCTTCCATGAAACTTAGTTCCAAAAGTATAAGCAAGCAATAGGTGATTCAAAGACAAGGTAAATAACTAATAACATGTGTGGCCTATTACAACTATATTTTCCTACCAAGTTAGCCACTTTGTTGCCTAATATCTTTCAAAAGAATGGAAAAGTTTGTTAGGCAAATGGATTTTGAATTTCAATGACATTAGGTATTTAGGTTCTTTTTTCTTGAATTAGACAATTCAATTGTGGATTGGTGGAATCAACACATGGGACTTGGAGACTTAGGGCACACATATATTTATATACTTTGTTATTAGTGTTCAAAGGATACCAGGACAATTTTCAAGCACTAACCTTGTCAAATACGATGTTGGGTTTTTCTCATATTTTGTTTGAGTTTGAAGAGTTTTGCCTCAGATGGCATTATTTCTTGCAAAGATATAATGTTATAAGATTCATGCTTAAGGTGTCAATGTGCATTACTTTTGCATTGTGCTTGCTTTGAAATAATTGTATTTTATTAGAGTTTCTATGAAGATGTTGAAGATTTTGGCAATTTCTAGCCATATTTTTGGAGAACTAAGCATGACAAATAGACAATCAATTATTAGACACTTTCCCTTTGATTTAATTTTGGCCTAACTTGATAGGCAGGTAAAATATTGCATTCATGTAATGTTGGTTGATTCTCGATTTTTATAAGAATTGGCGGGTTTGGGTATAAAGTTTTAAAAGGTAAAATGGAGGATCCTCCATTTCTAGGTTTTGGAAATATTTTCAAAAATTAAAACTTGCATGTTCTGAGGTTGGGTCCAATTTTTCTTGCTAATGGTTTTGGGTTCAACAAATCCAACCATTATATAACCTTTGGTTTTTGGGTTTAGGTCAATCCTAGTTCTAGCTTATTCTTGGGGGAAGTTATGAAGTTAATTTCTACTTGGTTTTTATTTTTTTCAATTTTGGTGTTCTCAAAGTGTTCTTACCAAGTTCCCCAATGGTTCTCGTGGTGTTTCAATAAAGTTTCCTTAACTTCCCAATGGGTTTTCAATGTTTTCAAAGTGTTTCCAAACATGTCTCAAAAGAATAACAATAAGGAACAACATAGGGAACATCACAATTGGAGATGCCCATATATATATTAAAGTTTAGGGTTAAGAGCTAAGACCCTAAAACCTTGAAGCTTAGAATTCAAACATTGGACTTTAGAACTTAAAAACCCTAAATCTTATCTTGACCTAAAACCCTAGCCCTTACTCAATCCTATGACCTAGATTTTGTAGAAAACTTGGACTCTAAAACTTTAAAACCCTAAATCTTATCTAAACCTAAAACCCTAGCCCCTACTTAACCCTATGACCTAAACTTTGTAGAAAACTTGGACTCTAAAACTTAAAAACCCTAACTCTTATCTAAACCTAAAACCCTAGCCCTTACTTAACCCTATGACCTAGATTTTGTAAAAAACCCTTAAGAATCATTGAATGCGATTCTTGGCTGGGTAGGGATTTATGTAGACCTTTTAGTTCCAGTTTTAAGGCCAAGTGTGGGTCCATATAGACTCACTAGGTCCAATTCTTGACCAATTCCAAGTCCATGTAGACCAGTTGGGTCCAGTTCTTAGAACCAAACAAAACACTAGCCTCAAAATCGGCCCTTCTCCTATACCAAACTTTTTAGGGCTTCTTCTTACCACCGTATTAGATCATTCGTACCACCGTATTAGACCGGGGTTCTTCGTACCCTCGTATTATGCCATTCGCCATTCATACACCGTCGTCGTAATCGTATATGGATTTTAGGGTTGGAGGCGCGGCGGCTGACCCCTTCTAGTGCGTGCGTGTGGGCGTGCATCGCTCTCTCTTTTTCGTATCGCAGATTGAGCTCGTTTGGTTGCTGCGCTGCGGGCGCCATGGGGCGAGTCATCAGAGCCCAGAGGAAGGGAGCGGGATCGATCTTCACATCGCACACTCATAGGAGGAAGGGTCCCGCGCGGTTCAGATCGCTGGATTATGCGGAGAGGAACGGGTACATCAAGGGTGTGGTGTCCGACGTGGTGCACGACTCCGGGAGAGGAGCTCCGCTACTCAAGGTGACCTTCCGCCACCCTTTCCGGTTTAAACACCAGAAGGAGCGCTTCATTGCTGCTGAAGGTATGTACTCGGGCCAGTTCGTGTACTGCGGGAAAAAGGCCACTTTGTCCATCGGAAACGTGCTACCGCTTAGGTCCGTGCCTGAGGGAGCCGTTGTTTGCAATGTCGAGCACCGTATGGGCGATCGTGGCGCCTTCGCCAGAGCTTCTGGGGACTACGCAATCGTCGTCTCCCACAACCCTGACAATGGGACAACCCGGTAAAGCCCCCCCTTCACCCTGTTCTCTCTCTGTGTGCTTTCCCTAGGGTATGGTAAAACCCTAGATGCAGTCCTTTGCACTGCTTGCATTAGGACAACCTTGCGACTAAGACCAGCATGAGTTCATTACTCGGTCTTTTAAGCATTTCAGACTAGATACTAGTCTGCAAAAGAAATCATCCCCTTGAAGGGAGCGAGTCCGCTTAGGGTTTTGTTGAATCTGGTAAGTGGCCCTCTGGAGTATGGAGAAGTTTATGCTGTTCAAATCCTTTGCACAGTTTACGTCTCAGAATTGCATTCATGCTTGGTTTAATAGTGTTTGCATTTTCTGGGCCAGCATCAAGTTGCCTTCAGGATCCAAGAAGATAGTGCCTAGTGGGTGTCGGGCCATGATTGGACAAGTAGCAGGAGGAGGACGAACAGAGAAGCCTATGTTGAAGGCTGGGAATGCCTACCACAAGTACAAGGTGAAAAGAAACAGCTGGCCGAAGGTGCGGGGTGTGGCCATGAACCCTGTTGAGCATCCTCATGGAGGAGGTAACCATCAGCATATTGGGCATGCCAGCACTGTTCGCCGTGATGCTCCCCCTGGAAAGAAGGTTGGTCTTATTGCTGCTCGCCGAACAGGTCGTCTGCGGGGTCAAGCTGCAACTGCCGCTGCCAAGACAGACAAGGCTTAAACTTGTACTAGTCTTTAGTATGAAAGAGTCTTTCCATCCATCTTTCTTGCAATGGACCCTCATGGAGGCTTTTCCTACAAGATTCTTTGCTCGGGAAGCATTGTTGGAACAGGGCTTCACAAGTTTTGAGATTGAATTGCAAATTCTTATATATCCAAGTGAGGTGATTGTGATTGTTCTGGATTGTTGCCTTTTGTAGTTCTAGAAATGCGATTTTCAATTTCAACTGTTGGATCTGTTTGTGGTCTGCTTGAACATATTATTATACTTCTCTACTCTACAACCATTGAGAGCTGATGAAGTCAGTGGGTAGTCATGGCAGCTTGTTAGGCACAGTTCCAGTTAGAGGGGGGGGTTTACACCCAGCCTTCTTTAGGGTCTTGTGATCCATATTTGAAACTTATTCTACAAAATTGACATGGGTAAATGATCTGGGGCTAAAAGGGTTTTCTCCTTGAGCTGACCCTGAGAGGCCCCAAGGAAGGGTAGGCAAACCCTCTAAAATTACAACGACTAAACAACTATTCTTCAACTACTTCTGAGGAGCCCCACAGAAAGGTGTGTGCCTGCAACTGCAAGTTGAACTAGTTATCAGAGTCCTGCATTAGGCTTGACACCTGTACCCATACCCGACCCATTACCCAACCCATGGCAACTGTACCCTCCCATTACCCAACCATGGCACCTTGTCCATACCCATTACCCACCCAACTCATATACGACGAGTCGCCCTATAATCTGCTAACTCAGTCGTTGTAAAGCCCGGGTCCCTCGTACCCACCCATGCGTCCAAGCCCATACCCATTACCCACCCATTTGCCCATGGGTATGGATACCCATTGCAGGACTCTGCTAGTTATGCAAAATATTATAATAATTATCTTGCTGCTCAAATTTTATGTTTTTCAACAAATCTGCCTAATAGACATGAATTTTGCTATGTGTCTCTTTGGTAAACGTCCAAATGTTACAATTTATTAAATCACCTGAAGAATTCAGCATATACACATGTAATCGAAATATTTTATTCCAGAGGATAGAAGCTATTTGAATAGTTTGATTGATGATTATTCTAGATTTGCTCTGCATGCTGCAACTTTTAAGTTTAAAAAGTACACAAAGCAAAAATGAAATGGTTAGGTGCAAGAACTAAACCTAATTTGTTTGGAACATATGCTTTCAATACACAAATTCATGAGAATAAGAATGAATGAACTACTACTCTATTGTGAACTCAAGCTATTGAACCTGGTACGATGTATATGGTAGCACAACTAGCAAAAACTATGCTCTTCTTTTTTGTAACTGAGGGAAGCAGAAACTACAAAATTGGACTGATTTCTAGAACCCATTTTCCGATCTTTGGAAGTGGATGGAGAAGCAGAGAATGGATCAAATGAATTTATGGTATCTATGTTTGCCTTTACCCATCACTTAAGGAAGAGCAGCTTTTAACTCTCGAGCAAACTTCCCAAGTGACACAAGACCCTCCTTTGGAGTTGCAGCTTCCCCAAGTATTTTGACCATTGCACTGCCAACTATAACCCCATCTGCACCCCACTTTGCGACCTGCAATACTGACATGTTTTTTGTCACATTTTTGGCATAAGCTGATCCCCTAAACTTGAACAGACTCCTCTATCTGTAATATGTTTTGGGAAGACTGATAGGTATTAACAAAGACAATTACAACTGCTAAACCCAAAGCCAAGAAGAAGCCAGAGAAAGAGTTAAAGACTCAGATACAACTACATAACTTGGAATAAGCAGTGGGAAACTTTCACCTGAGAGACATGTTCAGGCAGTGAAATACCGAAACCCACAGCCACTGACTTAGTTGTTACCTGCAGTGAGATCAAAACAAAGAACCATTAGCATCTCCCTTTTTAACTGAACAGGGTGCATGACAGGTCATCCTGTGGCCCTTTGCAAGATAAGACTCTTTGACTAATTGCTCTGCAACCAGACATTATGACATTCCTTTCACTTACTCATGATGCAACCACATGCTGATTTCAAATCCAGCCTCTGTAGGGTTCCATGTTATATCATGACTAAACCTGGCCTACCATCATGATGGCCTGCAGTCAAATTTTCAGGATCATACTGAGACTGCAGGGGTCAGGGCTGAGAACCAGTTTGGGTTTGCAGTTCAAAGATCATGATCTTACATATCTGAGGGTCTTGAGGTTTCTGGCATTAAAAGGGTTAAATACAAAAATTTACCTGCTTCAGATCTGTCAAGAGACTCTCTACTCGAGACTGCACTGACTCCCGAGCACCAGTAACTCCTGTCAAACTCACCTGCCAACACATAACCACCACAACAATCAGAATTGTTCCAAACTTAAATGGTTAAAAAAGCTGCAACATCTCTTGCAACAATATAGCACTGATACTGGCAACATTGGTCTCATACAGAAAGCTTAGGCATGATTTCAACATTCAGAGTTGAGGATAAGGATGCAGGAAGGCATATCAGGAAAGGAAGGGACAAAATACCCACCAGATAAACAAAACCCTCTGATGCCTGAGCTATGACCTTTGCACGACTCTGGGGTGTGGTTGGAGTTGTCAATAATATCTAGAACAAACACACACAGAAAATCAAGAAAATTGTAAGTGGGTAAGATTTATTAGGCATTAACAAAGGAACTAATTAAAAATCTTCCAGCACCTAGAAACCTACACATGCATAATCAATGAGGTCTTTATGCTCTTTCCAGTTGAAGGTTCTCTTCGTACATTGCACGTATCTTCTTGTTTGACTGATGCAGGACAGGGCAAAGACAAAGGGAGGGAGAAGGCACATTGGAAGCAAGAAATCAACTGTGGTGTGGATGCAAGGAAGGGATTAGACAGCAGACATACCAATTCAAGGTCATTTACAACTGTGAATTTGTGAAGCTTGCCTGTCTCTTCAAGAGGCAGATCTGGAACCACCAGTCCTGTCCCTCAAAATAGGTACAAAAAAATAAGTATTCCTGTCCACAAATGACAGACATTACAGCCAAACAATCAGCATAACTGCAAATATTGAGTGCAGTTTCAGACACGTACACTTAATCATTGTAATCATCCTACTGTATTCATGTACATCTGGATTCTGGATGCTTCACAAGGTCTTGCATTTGGAGCCTGAACATCATGAAAGGATTAAGAGTGGTGGAGCAACACACCTGATGCGCCAGCTGCCTTGACAGCCTTCATAAAAGCTTCTGGACCACGCTTCAGGATAGGATTGTAATATGCAAAGAGCACCACTGGTGCTTTCAAATTGGGGACCACCTACACAGAAAAACTGCTATGTTCATATTCTTTAGGTCATCTATATGCCATGTTCATCCCTCTGAGGTAATATTCTGACATCATGTTAATTGCCCCAAAGACTGTTGCCTTTGCTAAGAACATGTGTACCTCTTTAAGCATGGACAGAACCTTGTCAAGAGTAGTGCCCTGTGCTAGTGATCTTGTTGCAGCAGCCTGCAAACAACCCCCAAAAGAGCTGAACAACCAATTTATCCAGAATCTCTGCAATCATGCATATACTTGGACATCATAGTTTCACATGGAACTGTTGACAAGATGCAATCACTTCGGTTCAGAATAATGAGAAGCAGGGACCAGAACTAGCATTCTGTTCTTATCCTTCATGACTGGCAAGAGCCTTGTGATACATTGATGAGTGCAACTAAAACCTCTTGTTCACAAGCAGCCAATGAAGATCATTGGTAATCACATCCTCAAGTCTGAAATAAATGTGTTGTGTAACATTTGCAATATGCCTTGACTGGGGGGGAAGAGGGCAGTGTGCAGGGTTTTACATGTGCGATTAGATGTGTTACCAGATCTGAGATTGTATTGGCAATCTTAAAGAAACCATAGAGATGGGACTATTCAAGGTTTCAGAGTGGAGTGCAGTATGAACCTGAATGACAGGGCCATCAGCAAGGGGATCTGAATATGGCACACCAAGCTCAATGATGTCACATCCACATGAATCCAGCACCCGCATTGCCTCTGCTGTTGTATCCAAATCTGGATCCCCTGCTGTAAGATAGGGAATGAGTGCAACCTGCAAAGAGAAAATCCAACATGATAAAATAGCATCAAGCTTGGTAAAATTTGTGATGCAGTTTTTTCTCAATAGAAAACAGAAGAGCGGAAGAAGAACAGAGAATGCAATAAATTGTTCTCCAGGCAATGCAAAAGATTGGAATGCTCTGGACAACAACTCCTACTGAAGGTCAAAGTTCTGTGGCACCTTCACAAGGTTCCTAAAACAGCAACAACAGTGAGCATCCACCACAACTTTCAGTGCCTGGAAAGAGATTCCCAGACTCTTGAGGAAAGAAACCGAGAATTTCATTAACACAATTACCTTTCCTTGCACCTTAAGGGTAGCCATGATGTCTGCAATTCTGTGAGTGCTTTGAGACACAGAGGTGGCCATGGCAGCTTGTGGACTTCTTGCAACAGATTTCCATGAACTGAAGCTGTATTTAGTCATGAGAGACAATTGCATTGAGGCATGATTTGAGGATGAAGAAAATGCCAAGCTCAAGGTTCTGTTTGAAGACACAGATGCACGAGGGGAAACGGACGGAGCTGTAAATACACGGGTGGAAACAGGGGTCACAGCCATTGCCATAGCTCCTCTTGCTCCTGTCTTCCTTCCTCCTTTCTCGTTTCAACCACCGGCGCTTCTTTCTGCAAATCCACAACCAGATCAAGCAACAAAAAACCCTGCACTATCTTTGAGAAGACAACCCGGTGGCAGCAAAAAACCAAGAGCAACTTTCCATAACAAAAAATCACAAAAACAAAGTCTAAACCCTCTCTCCCTCCTGTCACACCATACGACAATCCCTCTCACATTACAACCTCCAGCAACATAAATCCACGAAAAAGAAATCACTCTAGTACTACCTGAAAGCACCTATTCTTATCAAGCACCACAAAACCAAACCTGCTGCTTCTTGGAGCTCTCTTTCCAACTGCACTGAACAAAAGCTGCTGCTCCTGCTGCTGCTACTGCGGCTGATGCTCCTCCTCCTCCTCCTCCTCCTCAAGCGCTCAAGCCACAACAGACGCTCAAGAACAACAAGCGACTACTGCGGACAATTACACATTCCCTACTCATCATAGCATTGTTCTTGTACCAAAGCTTTGGCGACTAGTCCTGGCATAGCCTGTTGCCCCAAGTTGCATTCTCTTGTTGCGACGATCAGTACTGGATCTCGCGAGACGGCTGCAACGACCAGTCTTCTGCAGCAGCGGCGGGGGTTTTGCAAGCTACTCTTGCAACCACTGCAGCAACAACGACGACACTTTCACAGGGCGTCGGTTGCGTGGGTGTGTTTGGGCGAGAAAAACAGATTATGAATTGCACCATCTGTCCTCACAAACGAATGAAGTATTCACGAGATCACGAAAATCCGTCTCATCCATGAGAACACCTACGTACTATAGATAAGGATTCCCTTCTCGTTACCTTTTTGCATGGGCCAGACTTAGAACTATAGTAGGGTAAACCCTAAACCCTAAACCCTAAACCTTACCTTGCCTTCTTGAGAGATTATGTGGATGCTAATAATAAAATAAAATAAGATGAAGAGAATTCTCATAAATTCCATGAATTTTTTAAGGAATTATATATATATTTTTTGTAATCCTGATAGATTAATGTTATTTTAAAGTTTCAAATTGGAGCAATGAAAATGTGAAAATTGGTGCATGTTGCTTAATTACATTTTATGGAAAAGGTTGAAGCCATTGAGCAAGTTCAGAACACAAAGCAATTGCGTCGTGTCTTTGCAACCGTCCACATACATACAATGTAATGGAAAAATGAAAGGGCTACAATTTCTAGTAACATCAATATTAAAGTCCTTGCCAAATTCATTTTCATTTCATATAAATGAACAAATTTCTACTACAATCCTACATTATCAATTTTTAATATATTAATGGCAACTAAAAGTTTCCCATATACCAAGTTATGTGATTTGGTTTCACATTAAGTCATTTGTTAATGTTGTGTTTACATTTTGGAGGTTTTTGGGTCGAAATGTTTGGTTTTAAACCAAGAGATTAGGTGGGGGGTGTGGGTTTACCATTAGGGGTTCTTTTGGCAAAGTTTTGAGGTGTTGTAAGGTGGTGGTGAGAGTTATTTGTGTTGTGTGCATTGGTGATAGAAGGTGAGTTGAGAAAGAGAAAGATGAAGAGAGAAAGGTGTTAAAAGGAAAACGAGGTGATGTGAGAAGTTGTGTTAGTGGTGTTGGTGCTCAAAAACAATTTGTTGAAGATTCTTTGTGATCTTTGGATTTCTATGAAGTGATCTTCTTGAAGTTGTGAGTTGTTGTTTGCACATGGCATGAACATGTATTTCAAGGTGAGTTCATTTTAGTGTGTGTTGTGCATCAATTGATATCATCATGTAGATAATCAAACCCTAATCACTATGCTTTACAATGATAATTAAGAATGATTTTGTTTCATACTTATAGCATATTTGACATTTTCTTGGAATGTGTGTTCATATGATGCAAGTCATTGAAAACTTTCCATCAATAAGCTTTTAATAGTAAAGTGAGGTTTTTCAATGGCTTTTCTATTAATATCTTAAAAAATATTTGAAAGAATGCAAGGATTCTTTGATGACATCCTTTTGTATATTCATTCAGTTGAAAACAATGAATTAATCTTCTTTTGCAATGAATCTATTCATTGTAGTTTGGACATGTTGTGAAGAAAGAAAGGTTTTTTTCATGAAAACTTTGGTTACAAGCGGATTTTGATCTAGCAAGTTCAAGTGGTTGGTCTTGTTGTTGGTTCTATATTTTAGTATTCAATTTGATCTCATAACTAACTAGCCACAATGGAGTGGACTTCACACAACTCTTTACTTAACTAAAAGTGCTCATTTTTCATTTCATTTGTAAGCCCAAAACTTTGTTTATGTAATGTTAATGTGACCCATGATATCTTTGAATTTAAAATAGTCACAAGTACTTGATGTAATTGAACTAGCAAAAAAAACTTGAACACTAGATCACAATTAATGGCTTTTATATATATATATATATGTTACTACATTTACAAAAATCTTGAATTTGCTAATTGTGGCATCTAATTCATAAACACTAGAATTAATGAATTATAAATTTCAAATCCTCAGATGTTGATGCAAATCCAAACATCATGGAACCAAGCCCATGCACCCCTCCTTGTTGAAAGCTTTCCAAAGACACCAAGAACACGATATGGGCCATCCTGGTTTGGTGGATCTCATAACTAATTACAAAACACAACAAACTACCTTCTTTCATAGATACATAGATCACATGAGGAAAGGCTACAAGTGTTTGGAATGCTTTCAAAAGATGTCAACGAAGTAAAAGAATGTATATGAGCTTAAAAGATATCCAATTTGTGTAAGGTAATGATGTATAAGTGGAAGATAAAACCCTAGGATCTACTAGACTTCACAAAAATAAAGGACTTTGAGGTGGGAGCCAAGGGAGTCTCAAAACTTCTAAAGCCCTTGTCTATGGGCTTTTACATAGTGTAAATATCAAAAATAATTTTTTAAATATTCTTTCTTTAGGTTCTTTTAGTTGATGAAAGATGGATGGTCAAATGAAAAAATGGTGTAGTTTTCTTAATTTTTAATTTTTAATTTAATTTTAGTTTTCGTGCTAGTTTCTTTTGTTTAATTCCAATATTCAATGAAAACATTGTAGCATTTGAAGGACAATGTGTGAAAGAATAATCAAATATATTAATTCACTTAGTCCTGTCTGTCTGTCTGTGATGTGACACGATGTTTTGTTGCAAAAACATTTTTTATGTTTTAACATTATGGCAAAACCGGCTTTTAATCTGGGTAACTTCCCCAGAGGTGACTGACTTTAGAGAAAAAAGATTTTTTGAGACAAAAGATTTGGTACATTAAAAAAAAAAAATTAGGCCTTGGACAGCCCATAATCAATTTTTATTTTTTTTTGTATTGATCAAGACTACCTTTTTTTTATTTTAGCTATTGTCCATCCCAATTAAGGGGATGGATGAAATGTCCATCTGGCTAGATGACGAGACGGATTTAGGGGAAGACCAGAAAAAAAAATTTAGGTAGAGTGAAAGACAATTATAAAAAGAAGGAAAGAAAGCAAAAGGAAGAGAATTATGATTAATTAACTCGATCAATTGAAGTCAAAAAAAAAAATTTTTTTTACCTAATTTATTTTGTGAGGGAAATTTTATTTTGTAAAGTTCACCCCTTTTTAGTGTTTAAAAAAGGGGGAAATTAATCCAATTTGCAAAAGTTATTTGGGTTAGTGCAAAAGTAAATGATTAACATTTAGGTTCTTTACATGGCACAGGTGTGAAATAGATAATTTATTGTTTACCTTGTTTTTTTAAATTGGGTAAATGGAAGACAAAAGCTAGGGTAAATCATAGTAGATCTTGCTATTACAAAAGTTAGTGTTTATTTCATTTGTTTTGTTTTGAAAAATAACAGAAGAAAAAAAAAAAAACTTCAAAACTATGAATTTTTTTGTTTAATATATATATTTTTTGCAAAAGGATTTGCCAAGTGATGAAAACTCGCTTCCAAAAAGAAAAAGAAAAAAACACAAGTTGCAAAATTTTACTACAAAATGAGTATTTTTATCATTACATTTTAATAAATGTTTAAAAAATAAATAAATTGGGGTGTGCCCTTGCTACCCCTTGGAAAACCCTCAACATGTATAGGTGGGTGCATTGGTAATTTTCAGACCTATAATAGTGCATGAATTATTTATATTTTGAGTCATTGGAGATAAAATAAATTAAAAAAAAGGTTTTGGGAAAAGAAATTATATTTCACATTTATAATACGATTATTTAATCAATATATTTAAAATATATATCTAATTTTAAATATGAAAAAGAAGAAGAAGTTATCTTGATGAAAGGAATTGAAATGGCCTTCATGCAAAAAAATGGAAGGAAAAATAAATAAATATATATATAAGCAAATAAGGAGTCAGACTACATAATGTGAATAGTGGCTTATGTAGTCCGTTTTCACATTAAACCCCCAAAGGGATATCCACTCGGGTCATTAGGTCAAAATTAGGGTTAGGGTTTCGATTTAGGGTTTTTTCGTCGACCAAAACCCTAGTGACGAGCTTCGAGGTTCTGCGTCTGCAGAGATTTGTTGTTTCACATCTTGACCGGTGTCGTGACCCGTGTTGCTGTGCATATTGAGGAGGAGAAATAAAAAGGAGGAGAAGGAAGTCGAGCAGTGTTTTAGAAATTCCGTGTTTTTGTTTGGTTTTGGCAAAAAGAAAATTCTTTTAGAGGATTGATCTTTGCTGCTTATGTTGTTGAACCCTAATTATTGCGCTTCTGGTGTCGTGCTTCTGTGACCCCATTTCTAGAAGAATTCAGCTTCTTGTTGTTGCTTGTGCATTGCATTTTATAATCCCCATGTATCGTCTCTGAGACAAAAGTTTCATATTCCGTGATTAGTTTTGGCTTAGGCTTTGTTCTCGGTAAGCTTTTTAGAGAGGAGAAATATGGATCCAGTTCGGTTGGAAGCCGATGAGATTCTGCAGTGCATCAAGAAGCTGCCGGACACAATTCGCGATGTAGAGAGGCTGGCCCAACGTGTTCCCTCGGATGTAGACTTCCATTTCTTCTCGAACTTCCAGGAATTCAAAGCTCCAATGAGGGGAATGCAAGCACAGGTTGAAAGCCTGTTGAATGAAATTGGGATGGCAAAGGAACTTCGGCCTCAGGTGGCTGCATGGCCAAAGGATCCTGACGAAACTTATGACTGGCTGGTGGGAGTACAAGACGATCTTGTGGAGGGTATTGATACTGCATTGGACCAATTTGAGCTAGAAAAGCGAGCCCGAAAGAAAGGCAAATCCAAGTCTGAACCCGAAAAGACAATGCAGGTGGAAACAGTCATGCAGCAGCAGTCTTCAGATGGCTTTACCGAAGTTGTGAAACTTTCAAAGCCGCGGAAACAGGTTAATGAGGGACGCCCTATCCCATTCCACATCCGGTCCATACTGCGACCACAAGATAAGTTTGACATTGCACCAGACAATTCCAACACGCCCTTCAAGCATCCTTGCTCTCTGAATAGCTCAGAGAAAAAGAATGGAGGTACAAAACAACCATGAGAGAGAGAGAGAGAGAGAGAGAGAGAGAGAGAGATCCTTGTCTACATGCCTCTCTTAACAGAAGCTTGAGAATTTTATGAAATGCTGACTTGTAATTCATGTTCAGGGGCTTCAACTGTGGACTTGCATGCTCGGAAGCTAGGTGTTCGGAACTCTCTTGATGACTATCATCCTCTTAAAGTATGGATACATCATATCCTCTGCGTTTTACAGTGTGTTTATGGTCAATTATGAAGAGTATCTGTTGAGGGTGTATCTATCCAGGTTAGTATAGAGAAATTCTCAATACTCTTGAGTATATTTTCTGTGTTCCTGCACCCACCTGATGGTGTAGCTAGTTGTTTTTCTAGTCGTCTCATGGACCTTGGAGCTACACCTTGAATCTAGTATCCTGTGCACAGAGGCTACTACTGGAACCTCCATGGAAGGCTAGATTCAAGTCCTCCATCTAGTGTGAACTTTTCATAACTGTCATTCTACTGGTTGTCCTTGTGTGTAGGAAGAGCTAATCAAAATGGAGTATGTGGAGGGAGCCTTGGAAGCTGGTGCACCCCAAGAACCTAGGCCACTTGCTGAAACACCTTTGACAGTGGTGTCAGCCCTTTCTGCACTCACTGACATGGCTGCCAAGTTGCGGGCTGCAGGAGAGATTGCTGTGAGCATTCCCCATTTTTCTTTTCTTAAACTCCTGACCTTGGGTCAAGAATGTTCTTTGTTGTAGATATTGAAATACACTTCCTTTGGATGGGTGATGAACAGGTTGATCTTGAACATCACCACTATCGCTCATTTCAAGGATTCATTTGTGTCATGCAAGTTTCCACTCGCCTTGAAGACTTTATTGTTGACACCTTGGAGCTCCGCACCCATATTGGGCCTTGCCTGGCAGACATCTTTGCAAGTTCTTCAATCAAGAAGGTACATAAAATGTCTTGAGAAAAGGGGGTTTACTCAGTATGATAGACATCCTTGTATATTGTCAGATCAGCTTGCTTTCTGGACTTGCTAAAGAAACATTTATCTAACCACTGTTGTCTGAATGTAGGTGATGCATGGGGCAGATCATGATATTTTGTGGCTGCAGCGGGACTTTGGCATTTATGTCTGCAATCTGTTTGATACTGGCCAGGTCCTGTGGTCTGCATTTCCATTTGTACATGTTGTGTCTTATTGGCCAATTTGCATAAGGTCTATTATAAACATTTGTCCTAAAGAGAAGTGTAACTACTTCTGATATGGTTGCTTCTAAAGCTATTTGTATGTTGAATTGTATCTTTGTGGAATTGAAGGTGTTTAGAGTTAAGTCTGATCTTTAGGAAAACAGTTTCCAAGGGACAGGAGGGAACTGTAATGGACTTTTGGAGCAATGTGATAGATTAATGAATGTTGTTTGTGAGTTCTGTGGGCATACTATCCTTAGAGAACTGACAGTGTTTACACTCATGTGCCACATCTGAAAGTCAAACATCTGTTACAGGACAACCATGCAGTAGATTGGACAAATGATTAATAGTAGTTTGACTATTGGTTATGTGGGTGCAGGCAGCAAGAGTTCTGCAGCTGGAGGGCTTTGGTCTTGCATTCCTGTTACAACATTTCTTGGATATCCACCCAGATAAACGGTGAGTGTTCAAAATCTGTTGCCTACTTCTGGAGGTTCTAGTGTTTCTGAAATACAATTGGAATCTTGAATTTTTTTTCCTAGACAATCCGTAGAAGTGCAATATTTGGATTGTGTGGCTTGCTTTACTTCTGTATATGATATACTGTGATGATCTTATTTGGGTTATGATATTGAAAACTAATAACCCAGAAACCAGGGCCAAGATGCTCTCACCATATTAGTGGAACACTGGATGTGCAGCTCAACCAACAGGCAGGTCTTTGTGTTGAGAAATTTCAGATACAGTGGTCTTTGGTTAAACAACATTTGTCAGAGCTCACTAATTTCACCATATATGTAGGAGATTGTAGAATGATACTTACAATTTCAGATTCAGATTTTTCTGTCAGCCATGAACTCCAGGCACTGCTAATTCTCTCACTGTGCACTTGTATGGCACTTCCTGAAGAAAGGGTTGGACATAATGTGGCAGGTATCAGCTTGCAGATTGGCGAATAAGGCCACTGCCATCTGAAATGATCAAGTACTCATATCTACCATTCCTCACTCTCGCTGTTTGCCTGACAAGATATTACTGTGTTTTTTATCATCGCTTCTTCTTCTTCGTCATTTCTCTGTGTACACACATGATTTTTCTCTTTCACCTATTTGGTTCTGTCCTGAAATCCATAATTTTTCTCTATTTGGACTATTCAGTGTAGAGTTCCAAACAGCTTGGATGACATGCATATGTAAGGTGATTGCAAAATGAATTGCAGGTTTATGGGATGCAAAATAGGTAAAAATTTAGCTTGATGAAGCTCGGGTCCATGTCTGTAGTAGAGAACCTATTTAGGATGGTCTCTTTGGGTTTAGTATTTAATTACTCATGCATTTGATGGGCAATAGCATTTTGGCTTGCCTGCAGGTATGCTAGGGAAGATACGCATTATTTGCTGTACCTGCATGACTTGCTCAAGGTGCAACTGGCTTCTGCATCACCAGACAAAAATGATGCAATTCTCCAGGTATTTGTATGCCTGTGAGTCCATCTTCTGCAGATACAAATGAACAAAATCTGTTTCTGAGCAGAAATCATGAATTTGGTCTGGATAATAGTTATGGCACATGTTTCAATACACTTACCTTGTTTGTCATCTCATTTTACAAGTATGGATACTGGGGTTGTGATTTGGTGTTCCTTTCCCTTCCTCATGTTTCCCTGGTCTTTCTGAAAGCCCTAGATGCTAGAACCTGAAGTCTGGCATCCATAATCCCAATTCAAGGTCCCTCTCAATTAACTCTTTGACAAGTTTTGTTCTGTGATGACTGGTTATTCAGGTATATAAGCGCAGCCGTGATATTTGCTTACAACTTTACCAGAAGGAAATATTCACCGAAACTTCATATCTCAACCTCTATGGGTACTCCTCTTACCCCTGTGGCAATGGTGAAAATGAAATGGCTGATACTTCCACAGGTTTATTAGCTAACTGGTTTTTCAGTTTATGTTTGTTTGGTTATGTGCTAAAAAAAGTGTTGGCACTGGAATGCAGTTTAGAGGATAAGGGACTTCAGCCAAACCAAATGGCTGTCCTTGCAGTGCGTACCTGCCATCTTGCACTCTCCAAACTCCATCTGATTTTCAATTTCATTTGCTAGAAGATTGTACTGTCTCTTGCATAATGGATAAATCTAGACAATATTTGGATACATACCAGTCTGGTTTGCTACAATTTTTGGATGCTATTTTCTTTGGATGTTAGTTTTGACAATCTTATGTTGTTGTGGTGCTATGAAATGTTTAGGTGCTCATGCTTTTAGTGGAAATTTTCATGTCATTTTCTTCAGCGTGTATTATACTTACTGCTTTGCTGGCTGGGAATAGATTTTATGACTGGCATGTGGAGTCTTCTGAGTCAAACTTTGATGCTCTTAGCTCTTTTGGATTTTTGTTTCTCAGTAGCCCATTATATGTTCAGGGTTTATATGCATGGAGGGATAGAGTGGCACGTAAGGAGGATGAGAGCACTGGCTATGTACTGCCCAATCAACTACTTTTCCGCCTTGGTACATGTTCTCTACCTTTCTTTCCAAATCTGTTTTGAGATTGTCTTTGTGATTTTCCATGAATTAAAGGCCTGGAGCTTATGTCCTCTCTGTTTGTTAATGTTCGATCAGCTGAGGAGATGCCAGACACAAGTAAGAAACTTCACACATTGATTCGGGGATCACACTCCCTTGTTGGCGACAATATTGCTTCTGTTCTTGAAGTGATCAGACACTCAAAGGAGCAAGCTGCTTTTGTTGCACCAGTGACCACAGTGTCTCAATTGGATAAGATGTCACCACTTCAAGCACACACATCTGAGAGGGTTCACCACATTCCAGTTACAGAGATGTCTGATGCAGTTGCTAACATGGTTGACCACCCCATCAAGGCAGCATCAGGTTTGGAGAACCTTGTTGAACATACTGCTGAGGCCTCAGGCAGAGTAGAATTTGCTGTTCCATCCTTTGACGAGGAGACATTTCCTGCTGCAGATCAGGCAGTTTCCTTTGATCATGTGAAAGATGATCAGACATTGAATTCTGCAGCAGTTGATGTTTCCTCAGCTTCTGAGACCAAGCAACAAGGAGATGCCAGTGTAGAAGCCAACATTGTAGATAAGGAGGCACATTCACAAACAACTACTGGCCTTCCATTTCACCCTGAAGAGATATTAGCTGTTGGAAAGGTGAATTCTGCAACAATTGAGACCCCTTCAAGTAGTAAATTGGACCAACCTGTATCTAGCACTGTTGCCATTGAGCTTCCTCCAGTCTCTCAGAAGGCAGGAAACAGGGAAGCAAAGCTGGTGCATGCAAGAGCCAAGCCTTCCAGTGCTTTTGGAGCTTTGCTTGGATCTTCTGTACGAAACAAAGTGCAAGCAAGAAGTAGTGAAGACATTGAACTGGTATGCTTTTCAGGATGCTCCTTGCCTATGTGTTGTTTGTGTGGTCATTCATAGATACTGGAACGACTCCTAATGTGATCAAAAGACTGTAGACCTGGTGAAGGTCAGGAAATTTCATTGTCATTGTATCATTCATCAATGGCTACTGCATAGAGAGAAACATTTATGTTGAGTGCATCAAACAGACAGTCTCCATTTTTGTTACTTCTGAGTACTTGCTTGGTCTGATGCAGGTGGAAGCTAGGTTAAAGGCTGAAAAGATAAGAGCCGCAGTGGTGCTTCCATTCAATAGGATTCCAGTGACAGATGTTCAAGAGAACCAATCATCTGCAGTGGACTGTGTCAATGATGAAAGGACTCTATCGCAGGATGAGGTATCAGTGGGCAAGGTTGTGCCAGAGCTTCCTGCATCAGGAGAGGACCTGCCAGAAGTTTGGGGGGATATTGTTTTTCTTGAGAAAGGAAATCAGAAAGACCCAAGTCCCCCAACCAAAGTTCCAAAGACTGATGGCACCAATGCAATTGCAGAAGCTCTTGGAGTTCATGAAGGAAAGGTGCCATCGTCACTATCAGAGATGCGTCATAAGTCTCAGCCGCACAGAGAGAAGGTTTTTGAAAAAGGCTTCACCCATGCAGCTGCAGAAGGAAGCAGTGGAGCAAGAAAGGAACAAATGCCAAGGGTGGAACAACAGCAACAGCATAGTAAGAAACAGAGGAGATCTGCCAAGCACCATAACCAAGAAGGGCTGTCAATAGGTGAATCTACAATAATACCTTTTGACTACAAGGCCGCTCGTCAGGCTATGGGTTTAGAAGGAACTCTTGGCGTCAGAGGCTTAGAAACTCAAAAGCCAAAGGCTGAAGAACGAAGAATTGGAAAGGCAAGTAAAAGGCAAAGGCAAGCCCCACCACCAAGTGGCGGTACTGGGACTAAGAAAGCTTTTGACCCACTTCGATTAGTTAGGGAGGACCCTCGACCTGAGGGCATTGCAGCTCCAAAACGAAGGCAGGTCTATCCTCAGTCAGGAAATCGGACATCAACTTTCCGCCACTAGGGATTATTGTAGAATGTTTTGTAGTATTCCAAATATTTTTCTTGTAGAGCTCTGTGCATTCACAGCAGAATTGTTCCCCATTTTATGGATTGTCTCTGTTGTGGAAGCACATGTTAGATGATTGTTGTCTGGAAAACAAGATCACCAACAGTCTGTGAGTAGTGGATAAGTACAGAAGTTAGGTAATAGGTAAAACAGCAGACAATTAGAGCAATTTTGTTGATCAAGCATTGTTTAAGTGACAGATCCAGCCAAACAGCTACAGTCAGCAAGAAGATGGGAGATGGAAGAAGGTGAGAGATGCAAATTACCAGTGATGTACAAGCCAGGGAATCAGAAGAATTATTTGTGTGAAGAACTACCCTGCCTAGCAAAACAGCTTACACTCAATGGAGAAACATCCAGACACAGTTCCTTCATACCAAACTCCCTCAGATACTGCTACATATGTGTACATATTGTCAAGGGCATACACTGGCATCTGACCTAGAAGTTAAATTGGTGTGATATCAAATGATGCATTTCATGGGAAGAATTAAGGCTGAAGAGAGTGTGAAGTGTTCATGCATTTCTGAATCTCTGCCACAATCCAGAAGCAAAAGACAAACTCAGTCAAGATGTTGGCTTGCACTCAGTGGACATACAAAGCTGATCAAAAACATCAAGTTGCTGTAGAACACTATAATCAGACCCTTGCCTCAGATTCAGCTTTCTTGGTTTGTATATCTCACTTCTTCACCTCATTTGTATATCTCAGCAAAATGCTTGTCTGAAGTTCTCATTGTGCGTACTAGAATATTCTTGATTACAATTGCCCTAGGAAGATTGATCTTCTGTGTTTTGCTGCATGTTAGACTGCAGTATGTGAAGTAAATTAAGGTGCCATCCATTAGTGAAGCTTATATGAGTACATTTCAGTAAAGTCTTTTAAGAGGCCTCATCACACATAGAAACATCCCAACACTATCTGAAGTTTTTTTGTGCTCCTCCCAGTATACATCTCCAGGCCTTTGAGACAGAACTGGGAAATGTTGCAATTTGCAATTGACTTTGACGTAATTGAAAAATTGGACCAGGCTAGTTGCATGGACCAACTATACATTCAATCAAACTTTTCTTTCTCTGTTACTACTAATTGATTGAAATAAGCATTCTCACCTAGTTGGAATCTGGCAATCCATGGAAAATAACAGTGATCCAATGTCTGCAGCAACTGGAAATAGACACATATAAGATAACAGTGGAGATAAGAGATGGAAATGCAGCTGAGATCCTGCCTAAGCATGTGTGAAATGGGTTCATTGTAATAGACAAAGCAGAAAATAGGATAAATTTGAAAGAAACCAGATCTGAGAGCTTACATACCACTGTATTTGCATCTGCCTTCAAAGCAAGGTGCTCCAAAAATTCCTGCAAAACCAAAGCCAGACAAACCTTAGTCAACTACGAAACCAAGATAATTGTCATGTTGTAGAGTCCAATATCACTGTGGACACATATACTACAGTATTTGCATATATCTACTTATTTCCTTTGTGGTGCTTTGTGGACAAAGAAGAAACCTCATTTGGTTTCACCATTCACAGACTCAGAAGATCTACGTAGCACAACTGCCTTGTCAGCTCAAGTTTGAACAGCTCAAATTATGGAGTATAAGTCAATCAGGTTCCAGATTCACACCCTTCTGATTATGTCCTTGCTGAAGACCATACACAGATGACTTTCAAGTGGCCAATGCTGGTTCTACTTGTCTCCTGCAAGTTTACAGCACACAGGAATGGCCTGAGAACATATATAGCTGTTCTTTATCACTGCTGTTTCTAGTGAACTTGGTAAGTCATCTATGTACATAACAGACTGAAAAAGTGCCAGTTATCTGTGATGGTTAACATCATAAACCTCTTTCCAAGGAGGAAAGCTTTCTTTCTTTAGTCGAACAATCATTAACATTCAATACAAAATGAAGGGACAAGATAATGTAGATTGAACCCCACACTCATTCAAATTCAAATTGAAACTAATTCAAATCAAACAGGACCATTCTAGCAACACTTCACTAGGAATAATTACAGAGGGTTCTGGAGGGAGCAACAATCTAAGCTGGAGTATCACAGGTTGAGAGACTCTTTACCTTGGTCTGCACTGCACAGCAAAACACTTTTCTTTGGCATCTTTGTATAGAACACCTTACTATGCTATCCTTTAATACGTTCATAAAAGACTAGGCTGGCATTGGCTGTCTGCACTTCCTGCTCCTCCACTTGCAGAACAGTTGTATCAGAAACTTTGAACCACACAATTGTTGTCTGAGTGTCATTCTGAGGTATCCCTTCATCCATGGTCTCAGTCACTTCTTCATCTCCCACCGAGTTTTGGGAATCTAAGCATCTCTTTGAATCAAAGGTTTGTGGCACTTCAGTATCACTGTCCACAATTTCCAAGTTGCCACATTCTTCACCCAAAGTGCTTCCTGCATCCCCATGTTGGGGTTTGCCCACTGAAGCAACAGGTGCATACAAAATGACACCTTGACTGTCTTGTTTTGGCAGTCTAACCTTCCGATAGACAGTATAGTGCCCACTTTGAGGGGTCCCATAGTGCACCACCACTGACAACAGCTCATATAGCAGCTTTCTAGAGTTTGGAGATTTATCAGGTTTGGCTCCATTTGAACCATCTGAGTCACTCTCATTTGCTACTGTTGGCTTTGGAGTTGAACCAGAGGGCTGTTGGTCTGCATTGCATGAGATACATGAAATGACAATGCAAGATTTAGTAAGACAACACCATATGGTGAAAAGCATGACACATTTTGCATACTTCTGGGAGTTGCAACCAAAAGCGTCTCATCAACCAATGAAAATACCTGGCTCAGTGGAACTGGAAGATGAAGACATCGGATTTTCACTTGTTGTCAATGGGTCAGAAAGTCTGGCCTGTTCAGACAGGACCTGTTGGAGAGAATTGCAAGGCAGTGAGACACAACTGATGTTTCTTGTCACCTTGCATGAACATCAAAACTGGGATGCATTGGGTGGGATGTAACATATTTAGTAGACAACTTCATTGGTTCTGCACAAGTAGCTGGCAAAAGACTAAGATTAGCAATTGCCAACTAATCAATAACCTCCAATCCAAGGATTCTTGACAAAAACATGAGGGATCATATATCCAAAGGCTCATACCTGTTTGACACCCTCACATTCTTCCCTTTCCATAACAACAGAAGAACTGACATCCCCTGAATGCTTGCTTGAAAGAACAGAATTATCAGGAGGATCCTCATTCCCAATAAAATCCTTTGGTTCTCTAAGAGCATGCAAATCTGTGGCTACTGCCTCCCCTGCAACTTCAGGGGATTCAACCAGAGCAGAATGCTCTACATCTGATTCCTGCTCATCCAATTTTGAGCCACCCTTCAAACCAGACTCAGGATTCAACAGTGAGCTTTGATATCCAGCACCCTGCAACATTCTGATATGAGACAGGGTCAAACTCCGTTGCCTTAACATCTGGAGTAAAGGGTCACCCTGAGTTTCAGACCTCATCTCTGTGTTTTTCACAATAGCTTCCTGAGCAGCCACAGTGTACGGAAACAAGTCCAGCACCATTGAAATCGCCACATGGCCCTAGTCAAACATTCAAATCACCCAAAAACACAAAGAAAGTGCTTTTCAAATACTCTTCAGGATGTGTAGTAGAATGATCTTGGATGAACACAAAACTCCCAATGAAAGAACCATTGGAAACACACTATTACTTAGATGACTACAACCATAAATTTCTAATTGCATGCCCAGTAGCCTACAAGTACTCAAGAGAAGCATGACCCAACACACTAATTCAGACCCAAGGAGAAAGCCAGTTGTCCCCCGTTCATACCGTCAATTTCTTAAAATCTCCAACATCATTCATCACTGCACGTTGTATCTGAAGACAGAGCACCTGTTTTGTGAAAGGAAAACAGTAAATGAATCTGTTCATTGCCAAAATCTGAATGCATGCCTTTCAGGTTCAAGAAAATGGCCAGCAAATGTTGGAACTAATTGAAAATCCAGCTTGAATGTTCTGGTTGACCACAACCAAGCTAATGCAATGTATTTTCTGTGAGAGCAGCATAACCTCAGGAGAACGGCCAATTTGGAGGCACTTGGAGGCATTTGTATGAACAGGATTCCATATGCCACCTTGTTTTAAGGTCAGAGCCTCACATGCACAATCATCATCACAGCCACACTTGTCTATTGTCTCAGCCAACACCTGCATCAAACGTTCTCCTGCATGAGATACGAGGTGATCATGGTCACCTTCAGACAGGGGTTTCTCAGTGTAGCCACCATCTCAATTGCAAGATCATACAAACACCAAACTTGTTCACAGTCCCATTTCATCCATTCCCTCCCCGTCATGTCAAATCCATGTCCAACAAAACTGCTTAAACATCACCAAAACTTGTTCAGGAGGAATCTGACCCTCTCAAGGATAATTACCCTCATAACTTCTGAATATGGAATGTAGTTTATTGCAACTACCACAATTTCAGAATCCAAATACCCATACTTGGGTCATACACTACCAGATTCCCCCTTCAGAAATTGGTAAGAGGCTGCTGCCTACCTGAATTTCATCAGAGAAATTGTTCATGTCCAATTGTGTTTGAAGTAGGTGACTAGCTGCTATGTGTGCACAATGACTGCACTTGACACTTGCCACCCACTCAGGAGCTGTGAACTGGTCCAAGCAATCTTCCAGTGTACACCCTTCAATCTGCAAAAAGTTCCATCTTCATCACCAAATGGTACCTAGGCCTCCTTGAGATTCATCACTAACACAAAAGAGAAACCAAGCTTCTGGAAGAATGATGCTTACAATACTACCATCAGCCTGTCGCAGAGGCAAAAGTGGAAGGTCATTGAAGAACTGGAACTGGGTAGAAAACTGCATAACACAAAGAAAATTTTCAAAATGTAGCTGCCTCCAAAATTTGAGCTCTGAAGAAATTTCCTCAACTCTCCAGCACCCTGTTAGTTAGGGAAATGAATGCTCACAAAAATTGAAGACTTCAGATCCTTATGCGTGGTAGTCAGATATGGGAAAAAGTTGAGGTGAAGAAAGTGTACTGAAACCAACACAAACTTGCCTGAAATCCACAGCGTTGGCAGACCATTGAGCTGGCAAGAGTGCCCTCCAAAGGCCAATGTAGCCAAGACTGGAGCAGCTGTGGTGATAATGGATGTTTCCTCAGGACAGTAGTCAGTGACTGCATAATAGGTTGGTACGCTTGCAGGTAGTCTTCACGCTCTTCTTGTAAACCAGCTGAAAGATGTGCAAGCGCCTCTGCTGCATCCTGTTAAAAGGCTTTGTTCAGTCACAAAATGTTTGAAAACAAACACTAGATTGCAGAAAAACAATGTGGAAGTGTGATTTCAGAAGTACTGCCACCATGCATGCTCCAAAAACAACAACAGCCAGCCTTGACTGAGATGGATTGAACCATCATGCATACCTGTTGTGTGGCAAGGTCAAAGTGTTGGGCATAGAGGCCAAGTGCAAGCATCACAGGACATGGGTTTGCAGTCCGCTGCTGAGGCCAACTTTGCGCCAACTCTGCACAAACCAAACTCTACACTATGTGAGACAAGCTTGTGGCTGCTTTTGTGATTGCAAGAAAGACACAGGATTGTGACTGAATGAAGATGACTGGTGAAACACATCTTGTGTGAGTGTGCTCTCTGTGTACCTTTCAATAGAGCATAGACAGCTCCGGCAAGGGGCATCATCAGTGGCTCAGGTTGCAATTCTGTGCTGCAGCTCACTTTGCTGCATTCCTCCATGAATGAAACCAGAACATTGGAGCTTGCAAGCGCCTACACATCCCCATGTAGAAGATATTCATCAAAGTCTTGGAGTTGGAAGAGAGGGGCATGCATTGGTATGGAGGAGCATGTCAGCTCAGAAGGTTTGGTTTTTTGCTTACCTGAAGAACGACATTGAGGAAGCAGTTGTTACCAACGTTCTGTAAACCAGGTACAGTGAGCTGCTCCTCCTCTTGTTGTTGATGTTGCTGTTGCTGCTGCTTCTGAGAATCAATACTCAGGGTTTGCTTGGATTGGAAGATTCGAGCTCCAGCCTCTGACCATGGGAAACTGATAGGAGCTGAAGCTCCTGTTGCATAGCGCAGAGCTAAAAGAGCTCCCATACTTCCCACACCTAGCAACGTAAGAAACATCGCAAACCCTTTTCCTCGTCCGGGAACAATGAGTCCGTTCCATGAAATAGGGATTGCAATGTGACCGCGTCTACCCGGTCGAGCTACGAGGCCAAGCGAGCGCAATCCTTGAAGCTGTTGTTGTGTGGCGACCATGAGTTGTTGTGTGAGGACCATCTTGTTCTCCCTAAACACGACGACAGATTCTAGGCAACATCATCGATATGAACAAATCCTCCTCCACCGCAAGGACCTGCAACAAAACCGATTCTTCCCGTCACGGCTTCACACAATCCCTAGAATCATTCCTTCCTTCCTTCCTTCCTTCCATTCCTTCTTCTGATACTCTTCTTGTTGCTCAACAGACGGATCCACCGCTTTCTTCTTAAGGTTCCGAATTGTTCGTGTACAGAAAGATCCAGATCCAACAGATCCAGATCCACTGATTTCTGGAGCGTGGTGAAAACTGGAGTGGCAACAAGAAGAGCTGCTACAGCTGCTGCGGCCTTGTTGTTGAGCTACTTCGGCGGCCGCTCCAGGAAACTCCAGGACCGACGAGGAAAGGCCGGAGGAGGTTCGTGATTCAAAGAGGAAGAAAAAACTCTACTAAACATCAAAAAAGACACAACAAAAGACAACAGCAAACATATACCTCCAGTCGGCCTGGTTAGCAAAAACAATTGGATCGTCAATCGCTCATTGAGCGCGACAGCAACTCTGCACACTTTGTCGCTGCAATCCCCGTCCGCGCGCCACTCGAGCGCGCGCACACGCAGAGGACGAGCTCTTGCTTCCAGCTTTGAACCGATTCTGTCCCTCTCTCGCCGATTCCAAATCCAGAAGCAAGGCAGGTTCCGGGGCGTAATCAGCTAGCGACCATGCATGACAACCAATTCTTCTTTGGAATCCATCCTTTGGTTTTACTATGCTTAGGACCAGTTTATTGTTATTATTATTTATTTAAAAATAATTTTAAAAAATAACTTTTTATTTATACAATTTAAATAATCAATATTTTTTTTTTGTGATGTAGCCAAGCTGGTGATTATTCAAAAGAAAATTTGACAAAATTTGGCTATATACCAGGCATGAAAGTTAAAGACTTTTTAAAGAATCTTTCCCATTTTTGGCTACATGATAGAACCCGATATATAGAAATCTGGCCATTTTCCACAAAAAAAAGAAGTCGAATTCTGGCTATTTCAAGAAAAAAAAACATATGTTTAGCCATTTCATAAGACATTTAACTAACTGGCTAAATTTAACAGGAACAAAAACCACTGCTTAGGATAAGAGTTTTTTTTTGGGGGTGCGAAATTTTGCCAAAATGCGAAGAATAAAAATAAAAAAGGAATTTTCTGTCGCAATATTCTCATTTTTTCTGAAAACATTTGCCAAACTTAGAAGTTTTTTTTTTTTTTTTTTTTTTTTTTTTTTTTTTTTTTTTTTTGTGGGAATTTATTTTGCCACATTTGGACTCCAAATTTGAAAACTAAGTGATTTTGGAGGTTTCAATCGCCAGAAGCAAAGAAAACAACAACAATAATAATTGCCAGATATATATATATATAGTGTGTGTGTAGCCAAAAATATAGAAAGATGATTAAAGATTTGTAGTTAGATAGCCACTTATTTTTACATCTTCCGATGAAGAATTGCCATTTTGGCTACCACAAAAAAAAAACCTAAAGAAAATCCATTGTGGCTTTTTCTAAAGCTAGATTCAGACCAGTTTTTTTTAATTTCATTTTTGTGATGTAACAAAAGTGGTGATCATCCCAAAAAGGATTTTAGCACACGAATGGATTGGCACTAAGGTGTTGAGTACTTAATTAATTAATTAACTAATTAATTTAATAAAATGTATTTTGGCATATAATAATATATCATTTAATATTTTTTTTGGCTTACAATGTGTTATCTTTCTCTCACTACTCTTTTTCAAAAGAACGACTTTTGCTTTCATCCTTTGTTATATGCTTCCCTAGACACCATCTCCAACAAAATTTCCAACAAACACTTAACTCCTCTCCCATTACATTACATCACGGACACACACACACCCAACAAGGCTATGGTGCACCTTTTAACTTTAAAATCAAAGCAACCAAGGAAGAGCTTTGTGCTCTTTCTCTAGAAAGACCCCCAGCAGGGGAGGGAGGCAGCAGCCCCATCAAACATTAGAGAAATTCAAGAAATACAAGGGGGGCAAGAAGCACCACACAATGGTGACGCAATCAGCCCCAAAGATGCCTAAGTGGCACCATTCCGCCTTAAAGGCTTGATCAAGCCTAGCTTGAATAGTAGGGTCCCGGGTGGACCGAAGAGAATTAATGGCCTTCCAAGTGGCCACCCCAACCTCAACGGTAGCAACCCAGGCTTGCTGAAGGATTTTCCTAGAGGAATACTGGTTATCAAAATGCTTCCGGCATCTCTCCGTCCAGAGGAAGTAGAGGATAAAACTACGAAGGATGTCAAGCGGTTGTCTGATATAAGAGAAGCCTCCTACATGGTACCCTTGGATCCCCGGGGGGTCATCTTCTCTCTCAAAAACAGCTTCACCCAACATGATGAATGGCCAGGAAAGAGTGATGTCATTGGGTGCTCCCCATTTTTCCCAGATGTGAAAGAAGGTCTCCCAAGCCCGTTTTGCAAGGGGGCACTCGAGAAGACAGTGTTGAGGGGATTCAGGGGCCTCCTCTGTGCAAACCTTGCAAGTGGGGAGGATCCCCATGCATTGTAGCCAGGTGCCAACCGGGAGGCCCCGGTTTAAAGTGAGCCATATGAGAGTACCGACCTTCCGGGGTCGGGCGTTATGCCAGATTCTGGCTATAACTTGCGTGACAGTGGAATTCTGCAGATTTAACCTTTGAATGAAGGAGCAGATGTAAGCGCTCTGGTTGGGGTTCCTTACGTTTCGGTAACCCCGCTTTGTGGAATAGCCAAAAAAAGGAGAGTCACCCATTTGGGAAGAGGCTTGCCAATGCCACTCTCCCGGGTCCCAGGTCCTGGTGCAACACCTCTCACCAGAAGTTTGGCAAGTAGTGCTTCGGATTGTGCCTTGGGGTCTATGATCCCTAGGCCACCGCTAGACAAGGGAAGTGTAAGAGAATCCCATTTGACCTTGGCCCGTGTGTTGGAAGCCTTTCCTCCCCAAATGAAGTTTCAAACCACTCCTCTGATGTGGTTGCACATCCTGGGATTGGGGTTCCAACAGGCTGCCAGATACCACATTGAGGAGAGCAATACTTGGTTGGCAACCAAAATTCTGCCGGCAAGAGAGAGGTTGCACTTGCCCCAAGCGATCATCTTCCCTTTTAGGGTGAGCATGAGTTTTTCAAAATTGGCCTCGATGGGTAACCGGAAGCCTATTTGTATGCCTAAGTATCAAACCCCTTGACCCTTGGGGATCCATTTCAGCCCAACTTCTTGTCCCCATTCCCATTCCTTTTTATCCATGCTTGCCCATATGGCCGCGGATTTTCCCCAATTGATTTTTGCCCCAGAGGCAAGACAGAATAGATCGAGGATCGCCCGAACTTTGCTTAAGTTACTCGGGGAGCCTTTGAGGTAAAGTGCGGTGTCATCCGCGAAAGTTTGATCCCGGACGCATCCCCCTTTGGGGAGGTGTAACCCTTCTATTTCGTGCTTTGGGTCATCTAGCATATGGCCCAGAACATCCATAGCTAGAATGAACAGGTATGGAGCTAGTGGACATCCTTGTCTGACTGACCTAGCGAGTCTGAAATCCTTTCCAGATTTCCCGTTTACTTTAACTGATGAGGATGCGAGCTAGTAAAGGGATGAGATCCATTGAATCCAGGTGGGGCAGAAACCTAGTTTGGACAAGGTTGGGAAGAGGAAATCCCATTCAATCCTGTCAAATGCTTTTTCAAAATCGAGGAAGGTCCTGGCCGCTCTCTGGTGCCTAGACCAGAGCCTCCTGAGCCAGGAAGTTATTGTCTAGAATGTTTCTTCCTTCTACGAAACCAGTTTGGTTTGGTCTGATCACGAGAGGAAGGAATTCTTGAATTCTTCTAGCTAAAGTTTTGGCAAGGATCTTGTATATGCTTCCCAAAAGTGTGATTGGGCGCCAATTCCCCAGTTTTGAGTGATCCCCTGACTTCGGAATCAGGGTGATCGTGCCCTTGTTAATGTATTCCGAGGTCAATCCTTGTGCTAACATGGCCTTGAAGGCTAGTAGTAGCGTGGGGGCTACCTCATCCACATATTCTTGAAAGAATTCTGTTGGTATTCCATCGTGCCCTGGGGCCTTGCCTTTGGGAAGCAAGGTGATGGCTTCCGTGATTTCTGCTAGGGATAAGGATCGGGTCATGTTGGCATTCATGGCCTCCGTGACCCGAGTGGGGACGCTCTCCCAACATCTCTCTTATGCCTAAGAGGTGCCCCAGGCGTGTGTCTCTGACTCATAGAGGTTGGCATAAAATCTTGTGATGTAATGAGAAAGGTCTTTCTGGTCAGAAATTGTCCTTCCATCAACCTCTAACTCCTTTAGGAGTGCCTTTTTCTTTCCGATTCGATGGAAATCAAAAAAAGTTTTGGAGCAGGTGTCCCCATACCTGAACTATTTGGCCGCTGAGAGGTGACTATTGCGCTCAACTGAGGCTTGGAAAACCTCAGCCAGCTTTCCTTGCAATTAGGACAAGATGTCTCGCACTTGTTCGTTAGTTGGGTCCCGTTGGAGCTACTCCTCAGCCAGCTGAATTTTCTTTATGTGCACTTTGACCTGCGCCCCTCTCAGGCGGCGCCTTTCCTTCGCTAATCTTGTGTTGCATGCCAATACTCTTCTAGTGGCAGCCTCCAACCAGGGGGCCCACTCTGAGTTGTTTAAGGGCTTGGGCAGCTCCCCTTCCCAGGCTTGCAGCATTTCAGCTCTCCTTTTTTCATCTTTGAGAAGGGAAGAGTCAAAATAATGAGACAGTTTGTCAGGTATGTCAGGCTGACCCCATATGGATAGGACTAAAGGAGAATGGTCGGAGAATTTTCGGATCGAAGCAGCCGCCTCAATTCTCCCGCCTCTCGAATCCAGGTCCTGGGAAATGAGGAACTTGTCTATGCGTGAGACCGCCGAGTGTGCACCAGATCTTCCATTGTCGAAGGTGAATTCCTTGGCGGACATTTTCCGAAAGCTATCAAGTAGCCATGCGTCCATTAAACCATATTGGAGGGTTAGGTGGTGCCATGCAGTCGCCTCCCTTCTATGCATCCGATGCTTGCCAGCCACCCTTCCTCACTGAGTTTCTTCCCAGTGGTTGAAGTCGCCACCTAGAATGAAGTGATCAGCAACTAGATTCGCTTCACTCAACCGTTTCCACATTGACGCTCTCTCGTTTGAAGAACATGAAGCATAAACGTTGATGATTGTCAAGGTACCAGCACCCAAGATGTGAAAGGTAATGAATTGTGCCCTGCCTTCTATAAGAATGCCATTGGCACTAATGAGGGGGGCAAGGGATCTGTCAACGAGAATGGAAGTGCCCGCGCTCATTCGCTGTGAGTGCCCCATTGGTAGGCCATAGTTCCAAAAAGAAGCGCCATTCCAGAATTGGATCCCTTTTGTGGAGTTGGAGCAGTTTATTTCCCCCAGGTGATGTTCTTGTAAAATTAGTATTTGAGGGGTGGGAACCAGGGAGGAAATCCAAGAGTGGATTTCTTTTTGCTTGGAGGAGTTCTTCCCTAAGCCCCTCACATTTAAGGAGGCTACCGTAAGAGGCCTCTTATTCATGAGATGGCTGGTCTGGGGCGGCTTGAATGCCGATCGATCCCTGTGGTAGGAGGCTCCTCTGAGAGCTATCTTCATTCTGTTCCCATTCGAGCTCTTGCGAGTTAGTGATAGTGGTGGTGTTATGTATGACCACATTGGGAGTCTGAGAATGCCCCAAATCTAGCGGGATGAAACGCTTTTTCCGAGCCGCTTGGGGAGAGGTATGGCGGCTGACGACCTTGGTCTTGTGAACTTGGCATTATGCCTTGCCCACTCCCTGCTTTAGAAGAAGGCTTTGAGCTGGGGCAACAAATTTTATTTCGTTGTTCATGCTTGAGATTGATTTGAGAGCTTTCCAGTGTAAGTGTTTTTTGTTCTGTATACTAACGAGATTGGAGTCAGTGGGGATGTGTGCAAGAATGGTACATTCAGATTTGCCCCTGCTTGGCTCTTCTTGCTAGTTCCATTCGAGGCTGAGTTGGTCCTTCAGCAGGAGTTTGTGTCTCAGAACATTCTCCTCTAGCCCGATTGCTATGTGTTGGATCAGTTCGTCCATGGCCGGTTTGGAAGACCAGTCCTCTCTCCCGTCCCCTGTGATTCTGATGCCAATTGGAAGGTTGGGGAGAGCTTGGTTTCTGGAATGTATTATTACCTCCTTTTGGGTGCCTTTTTCTCTTGTGAGTATTGGCCAGACTCGGGCTCTGTAGACATCCACATTGGTTGGGAGAGGGATTCCTAAGGAGGTAAAGAAGGATGGATGGAGTTCTGAATAGGTCTGACCTCTTTTCCCCCCTGGGGCTATGCTTGCACTTGTGGAAGGGTGAGGAGATTAGTTGCTCTTTGTGCGTATTGTGTCTATCCTTACCTTATTCTTTTTTTTCCCTTGGAATGTCCATCCACCCTTTAACTCTTCCGGGATTTTCCTAAGAAAATCGGAGCGTTCGTTTTCCCCGTTTAAAACTTCAAAAGGATTTAGGTCAGCCCATTTTCCTTGCGCTGAATCATTCTTCTCCCCTGAAAGATTGAAACTTAATTTAGCTTTGGAGGTGTTACTCCCATCCGTGCCCTCCACCAGAGTCGTGACTTTTGAAAGGTTCACGTTGAGGTTACACTCTATTTGGTGAGGTAGTGAGGTTGACAACTCCCCCATTCCCTGGTTTTTTCCGATTTTAGTGGAAGCGTTTTGTCTTGTTTGAGCCCCTTTTGTTTGAGAAGGTGGTCCAGATTCCCTAGTTGATTGCTTGCTCCAATTCCCTTGTCTGCTTTCATTTTTGTGAGAGTGCATGATGGATTGGGTGGCAGATGTATCAGTAGGGCCCCGTGCTACCCTTTCACTCCACGTTTGGGGAGTGCTTGCGGGAACATTTCCATTCCAAATTGGGATTTTGGTCATTGTGCAGGTTCGAGCAAAATGCCCAAAACGACGGCATTTCCGGCATTGATTTGGGAGGCTCGAGTATAGGATTCTTTGTAGTGTAGTATCCTTTGCGATTGCCCCTTCTGCCATGGAGGGGATACGAACGTATCCGGCGAGTTTGCTGATGTCATGGGTTTCCACTGTGATCATGGGGCCGGCGAGTCTTTTTATGTATGAATCTTCTAGTTCTATTTCTAGAACTTCTCCAATTTTGCTGGCCATGATAGTGAGAGCTTTTGTGTTTCTGAATTGTTCATGAAGATTTGGGAATTGGACCTTTATTATGTGTGAGAGTAAGGTCTCAGCCCCTTGTACACTGGCGTCAAAATTTGGGATGTACCGAGAGAAGGAGAGGTGTAAACCACTCCATTCCACCGCTGCTATTTTCCTGGCAAACTTAGCTCCTTCTTCATCCGTGAAAAGAACCTCGAAGAAGCCCCTTGTTAACAAAATGATTGATGTGTATGAGGCGGGCAAATGTAGTTTGAGGCAATCTTGAAGTGCTTTGATCGTGGGTCTACCACCCAGAGCTCTTCCGATCACCATTCTTCATGCTTTGCGAACATCACCTTCTTGGATTTCTAGCACCATTTTCGGTGGAAAATTCGCCTCTAGCTCGAATTCATAGTCTACTGGCAATAATCGTTGGGGTTATTCACCTGATGGCGGAGTGGATCCTGTCCCATTACCTGTAGGCGCGATCGGAGGGGGGGTGGATGGGGCTGATGCTGGAGTTGTTAGTTGCCTTCTTTGCGTGAGCTTTGAACTTGATGCTTTAGCTTTGGCGGCTGAGTGGTTTTCGGCCACCTGCCCTGTTACAATCGCGTCCACGTCCCCAAGACCAAATCCTGGTCCAATGCTTATAGCTAAAAGATCTGTTATGCATGTGGGGGAAAAGGTGAAGGGAGGTACCTGAATGAAATGGGCCAGATTTGGAGTCTTAGTTGCTTTTGTCACCCCTTATGTTGGCATGAGAAGGGGATTGTGTGATTGTGACGGTTGGTGGATGTTCTCATCATTGTGACTGCATTTACTCCCTGATCGAGCTGCTTTGTCAGTCTTTGCGAAAAGCGGTTGCCGCACTGAACCTCTAATGGTCACCAAGACCGCCGGCGCTTTACTTCCAAAATCTGGATTTTTCAGAGACGGGCTTTCCAATGAGGGAATGCATGTCCCGGATCGAGTTACACGGTCGTTTGGTGCTTGCAGGCCAACAGATCGCGTGGTTAAAGCGTTTTCTTCTGAGTTGATCGAAAACGAAGGGGCTGGAGTACCATCATCGCTAGGTTTCAACAGCTTGTTTTTCAACCAACCGTTACCTTGTCGCGCACTGCGTCTAGCCTTCCGGATTCTATCAGCTACAAAAAGATGCTCATTTAGCTTAGAGATCTGTTGGGCTTCTAAATCTGCAGGCCAACTCATTTTCTCCATCGAGAATTTTTTTAAAAAAAAATTGCTGCTGTTGCTCGCGCCGCTGTTGCTTCGGTTGTTGCACGTACAGCTCCTGCTGCGGCTGTTCTCCTCAGACCTACACTGTCAGGCCCCAAACCAATGCCGTACAGAGCTAAGGTTTCTCCAGAGTAGCCTCCTTCCCAGACTCGTAACACCTCAGAAAACCCTAGACCGTCGGGCACTTTGTACCATCCTACACTGACACTTTAGAGCTTCCCCGTTCAAAGTTCCCTTCTCTCCCTTCCTGAGAACGTCAGGCACTCTGTACCATCCTACACTAACTTAGAGCATCTCCTTGTGTTGTGGACTCAGGAATCTCTCCCTCACTAGCTCAGTGATTAGGATTTAGGAACCTTGCTTGATAACACCTCATAAAACCTTAAACCGTCAAGCACTCTGTACCATCCTACACTGACGCTTCAAAGCTTCCCCACTAAGAGTTCCCTTCTCTCCCTTCTTGAGAACCCCCCTGCAGCTCTGTAGAGGTTACATCCGAGAGCGGTTTTCAAACCCTCAATTTCCCTTGTGTCGCAACTTCCTGTTTAGAAAATGCATGCCGTGTTCTTTCTCTAGAGGAGCATGATTGGCATGTGAAAGGATATTGTTATCGGTCCCACTTTCGAAAATTTCCACAACTTACTTTTGATGATAGTTGCTTCAATTTTTGGAAATTTTGTGCATTTTGGATGATAAAATTCTCCAGAAATAATCAATATATTGAAAATAAATTTAATTTGTGTCAAATCACGTTCATTTATTGTTATAATAATGACCGGTTTTTGAAAAAAAATTATCAAAATAGTAAAACAATTGGGAGAAAAACCTTACCCTAATTACACTAAAAAAAAAATACCTTAGAAACACTAGAGTAATATAAAAAATTAATGGTGAAAATTGGCTATATATATATATATATATATATATATATATTTATGACATCAAAAATTTGCATTGGTTAGCCATAAAAGAAGAAGTTTGGTGATATTTGGTTGAAATTTTCCATGCCTTTGATCACCTTTCAACCCAATTTGCTTTAGTTGGGCTTAAAAATTAAAGTGTCAAATTGCAAGATTTGGAATTCATTAGGGATTTCTCTAAGCATAGAAAATTTTCAGGGTTACACTTTAGTCACAAATGGCTTACACATTTTGGGTGTGTTAATGGGTTCTTAGGACTTTGTCACTCATATTTTGGATGAGGCTTTATTTCAAGATATGGCACATATTGATAATCTTTCTCTCTTGGGAGATGTTCAACTTGTTTTGCGCATTTTGTTTTCATGTGTAATTTGTTGACCTTTTTATTTCACACTAACAATATCTTCTTTTTCTTGGTGGGTTTTGATAGGAAAATTATGTATGTATGTGGGGATATTATGGTCCAAGATCGCGAGAGTTTTTTTTAGGGTCCTTTAGTAAGGTGTTAATTTTGACTTTTGATATCTTTTAAGGGTATAAGCCTTCTTTTTATGGAAGATTGTGCCCCATCTATTTTTTTAGGGAATTGGGCTCTAGTGGCTCTATATTTATGCTTTAGGTTTTGTATTTTTGATAGATTCGTTTTGGAGGAGTATGTTTCTTAGGTTGAAGGGGCCCCCACTTGTTGTAGTCATGTTTATTTGTAGTGCAAAATGGTTTTCTTCTTGCAGCTAAGGAAATACAACCTTCTTTTAAAAGTCTCGTAGTTATTGACACCCCAGGTCTACAAGCATCTTTGATGGACATTCACCATGACACATCCCTTAGATAGATCCCTTAGGTCTATCGTGAATGATAATTCCATTTCCTCAACATCTAAGGCTTGCATTCATTCTTGTTCAAGTATGGGGTAAGGGCTATGGTTGGTTGTTAGGTTGTTTATTTGTTCGTTTTGCATCATGCCCTTTGTTTTCACCTCAACGTTGCATTTTCGTTTATGTTTGATTTAACCTTCGACATCTAATCTTCTCACATGTGAGTGTGGACACGGGTTGGACAGATCTAACAATCACTTAGTTCATCCCTATTTGGAAGTCAACGGATATCCACACATGTTGTCATCCGAGACGTCATGTATGCCTTCGTTTGAGAAGGTGAACACACTACATGGAAAGAGCGGTGCTACGTCCTTACCTCACAAATTTCTTTATGAGCTGATCTCTACATGACCTGAAAGGACCAAGTTTTCATAATTGATGTGGCGGTTATTGACCTGATGTGAAAGATGGTGGCTTTTAGTGTCATTAGTCGACCAATAGGTGCAACTATGAAACTTAACGCCATTGTTAAAATTTGCAAGTATAAAGGGTTTCATGAAGGGCACCATTTTATTCCAATGGCCATGGAGGTGCATATCGCATCTGGCTATGATATAAATTGTTTCATCAAGGAGTGTGCTCATATTTTTCACGATAAACAATTAGGAGATCATTGATCCTTGTCTTCTTGCATTCAATTGTTTTTCAACGTGCTTATGGATTTTGTTATAAAGAAAAAGATTGCATTGGTAGGTGATGTTTGTTTTAGACCTCCGATTATTATTAGATCTCATGATTTATATACAAGCAACATTAGAAGGGCCATGGAGGAGATAACTTCCCACCAAAAGGAGTTGTGCTCTTTTTGGCTTCTTTTTGGCCTTCCTTTTTTGTCTCCCCTGCAATGGTTTTAGCCATTGATCTTTTATTGGATCCCATTTTTGATAAAAAATTAAATGGTAAAATTTTGTCCAATTTGTGATAATCCATGCTTAAAATTTTCTTTTTGTTTCTTGCGGGTTGTGTGTCTTTTGGCCTTTCTTGGTTTTCCCTTTGTCTCCCATGTGATGGTTTTGGCCATTGATCTTTTCTTAGTTTTTTGTGACGATACTAAAAAACAGGATAGAACACCAAATCTCTTAAAAACCAAAAATCTTATTAAAATGAAAATGTTTTATGTAATAGACTCCCAAAAAAAACACATTTAAATTCAATGTTTGTGTTGAATACAAAAGTACCCTAATCCTTCAAATGTTCCCCTTTCCTTAAAAAATTGTTCTATTTGTCCACTTTACTCCATCACCACCAAAATATGGACACCTTCTTTTCACTTCTAATCTTGGAACATCAAATAAAACTTTAACTTTGGTGCAACAAAGTAATTGTTTTGTAGAAAATAAAAAAAGTTATATTATTTGTATTATCATTTATATTTGAATAAATAACAACCAAAAACTATGAACAAACAAATTTCATACAAATTTCATTATTAATTTGTTGTATTCTAAATGTGTAATGTGTAGTGCTAGATGGACAAGTCTTATTTTTCTATTTGTTATTTGAGGATGAAGATTAAGTCTTGCTCCCAATTGTCAATTGCCTTGGGTGGTGTTTCTTATTCACTCTTGTTTAGCCATTATGGCCATTGTCTTTTATCTCAGAATTACAAAGACACTCATTTGATGTGACCACATATGAATGTGATTAACTTACTATTGACTCTTTCCCCTCAACGCTCTGAGCACGAAAACATGACAATCATAGAACTAAGTTACTGAATGAAAGAGCTTCTTGAGTTAGATTTGATAAACCAACATTTTCTTACTTGGGATTAAGATCATCTAAATTAGCAAATGTGGATTTTCTCATTACATATCATAAATTTGAACAATAAACACTACATTTTATTTTCATTTAGTCACTAATTTAAAAAAAATGGGCATGCATAATTTGATCGATGACAGATGACAATGAATTGAAGAATGAAACATAGAATGCAACATGTACTGATCTACATCCAAGAAACCATTTCCACATCCTGAACCTTTCCTGCAGGTTACTCCTTGGAATACAGAGATTCATTGAGCCAGCAATATAAATCTCTACCCTCACACCTCTTCAGTTGGTTAAACTTCAGATGGAAATCCCCTTAGTGCCGATTTTAGGCTTTTTTTTATATCAAGCACCAAAAGATTTCTCACCCACCATCACCTTGAATGAACCCCTGAACAATTGGTTTTTTTCATCATTGTCTGCAACAAAGATGTCAAATGGAAGAGAGTGATCATCATGAGATCTATGTCAGCTGCAGATGCCAGCTGAAAACGGGAGCAAAAACAGAAGTTGATGCACATGAGAGAGAGTTCATATTTCTAGATCATGAGCACAGAGATACACATCCTCCATTCAACAAAGGATTACACAGTGCAGTTTTTGCAATTTCTCAGCATGCATGTTCGGCCCAAATGCCCATTTCCAAAGGAATCCTCAATTGTCATGCATGTAACTTGTACTATTCCAACCAGACCATTCACATTTTAGCAAAGCATTTAAACGCTGTAAAACCCATGTCAAGAATAATTTGTTCTCTGTTGATAAAAATTCTCAAACAAACTACAGTCCACAACCATGGGGTGGATGCAAATAGAATAGGCATTCCAAAAATTCAAGTCCACTCAACCCACTGCAGACCAAAAGTTGGCTCCTGTTGTTGTCTATGCTCCAGGCACTTCAACAGGCTCAGCTTCTGTTTCTGCATCATCTCCCACTGGACGCTCAATCTTTGCCCCAACCTCCTCACTGTAGTCACCATGTACCTGTGTAATCCGGCAGCACACAGTATTTTTGGATAAACAAAATAATATCAACCAAACTATGTTGAGGAGGAAAAAAAACAGTAATTATGTAGCATGTCATAATGTTGCAAGAAAGCTTTGCCATCATAACTCTCACCTCCATAAGCTTTGTCAGGTCGAACTTGGGAGCTTTCAGAATCTTAACTTTGCGGATATAAGTGTTCTGGAGGGGATAGATACCAGATGTTGCCTTCTCAATCTCCTTTCCAATCACCTCTGGAATGAACTTTGCAACTAACTCCTTCAGGTCACAACTCTGGGCTTCACGAACCATAATTTCCCTCATCTTTCGCCTGATCTGGCACAAGGGAAAAAAAAAAACTGTCCAACATCAAAATGATGACTCTCATCTCACCAATTGTGGGCAATCAAAGATCAATGAGAATGAAAACAAATTGGCCACATGTGTGTGAATTCAGAGCTCCAGGATTCAACAGACACAAACCTGACGAATCTGGCTTGACTGAGCATAGCAGGTGCGCTTGATCTGGTTAGGCCTCTTTTTGGTGAAACCAATGCAGAAAATACGAAGCATGTAGTTGTCTGTCGTTTTCACATCTACATGAGACTCAATAAGACTCTGCCACTTGCGCACTAGTGACCGCAGTTTGTCTGTAGTGAAATCCATACCCTGTTTAGAGCCAACAAGTTCTTTTCAGTTTATAGCACGCACCAAGAGCACAGCTTCATTTCACCAGTTGCAGCACAATTGCAAGCAACTCCATATCCCCCCATCTTTCTTTTGTGAGCAACAAACAAAGATTGGAAGTCATAGGAATACCAAGCCCCAGACAGAAATTGACACAAATCCTGGAAATTCATCTGCTCATCAATCTCTCAGAGACCGAATTTCAGATCAGAATACTACTTGCTAAAGACTGAACTAGGTTCCTAATCAGCAGCAGCAGCGAGCCCGAAACATGCAACAAAAATGCATCTAGGTGCACTAAGAATATTAGCTTCAGATGAGACGAACCCAGAAATTGGTGAGCACATTGCGACCCTGCACATCTTCTGCCCTCAACTTGATCTTGCGGAAGGCCTGGTCCTCGTCCTGCTGCAGATCAGCCAATGATACCTCGAACACTCTTCCTTTCAGCCCATCTGAGGCAATCTGTTCAAAACCCAGAGAACGACAACCGTGAGAACAGCAGCAATCTACAAATCATCCAAAATTGACGCAACGAAAATCCCCCTAGAGGAGTAGAGGAAAGTAGAGCCATATTAGAATACAAGAGTTATGGCTAGGCTAGTTTTCACCTTGGTCCCTTGCGTTCTGGTAACCAGAGTTTTGCCTAGTGACCTCTGGTTGAAGGTTGATGGCGCCTTGATGTCATACCAATCTTTTTTGGAGAAAGGATCGACACTACAAAAGAAAGAAAAATCACAAGTTGATCACTCCATCAACAGCAGCAAACCCTCGACACTAACTCTCCCACCACTTCTAAACTCTTCTTCATCTTTCCCCAATTTCAAGCCCTAATGCCAAACCAAGAAACCTACTGACTACGGAAAAACCTTCACGAGAATCCACCAAACTCTTATGTCTTCCTGAAGGGTTGGAAAACACGCCGCTCCACAAGAAAGTTCCCGCAATCCTGCACTATATACAGTGGCAAAGTACATGCCCACCTACAGAAAGTGCAGAATTGCTTACATTTTCTTTTTGCCACCTTTCTTGCCCTTCGAGATGCGCTTGTTCTTGCCGACCGCCATGTTTGCAATGTGCGGGGGAAGCCAAAGCGCGAGCAAAATCCACGGCAAGAATTTCAAAGAGAACCTCCCGCTTCATTCCTGTGCTCACTTTGCTCGCCCATGCCCTCCGAAGCCGCCGCTCACCAAGCCCTAACCCTAACCCTAGTTCCTTTCATTGCTTTGACAAACGTGACCGATAAGTTTAGGCTTAGGGTTAGGGTTTGGTTGTGCGCAGGCAGGGCTGAAATGGAAGCGGGAGAGATGGCCAACCTCCTTTGCTCACGTCGCGATTGTAGCTTCGACTCTCGCTCAGCCATTTCTCCTCTTCGTCATGGTATGTCTCTTGCCTTGATTCGTGCCTGTATTGATTGTTTTGTTTTTGGCAGCTTCTGTAAAGTCGTCTCTCGTAGAGGAGGTTTGTTGCCCAGGTTTTCGTTGTCTGACTTAGCTTTGGGAAAGACTAGTACTCGTTTCTTCTTGCGGTAGCATTGGCTTGTGGAGATGATTCGTGTGGCTAGTTGAGTGTAGTCGAGGAGATGCTATGAATGTTTGGGTAGGTTGGCTGATCATCATTGGGATTGGATCATCATCATCATGTGCACAGGTGCTCTCGAACGATATCGATTTGCTGCACCCTCCAGCGGAATTGGAGAGGAGGAAGCACAAGCTGAAGCGTCTTGTGCAGTCACCTAACTCTTTCTTCATGGTGAGCTTTAAATACATTTCGCTTGGCTTAGCTTGTGTTTCTGTTTTCTTACAACTTTGTGTGTTTCTTCTTCACTTGGTCTTTCTTCTTCTTTGTAATCTGAACCAAAAAGTACATATGAAGAATATGAAAAACGACATATGTTTTTGCTTTAGTTTGCTGTGACTGTTTGTACTGTTTGTTAACTTGACTTCTCTAGTATCAAGGAATTGGGCAGACATGGAAGGATTCTTCCCTTTTTTATTGAACACTTTTAGACTGAACGTGCTTCTTTCTATGTGTGCTGTAGGACGTGAAGTGCCAGGGATGCTTCACCATGTATGTTCTGTCCTTTTCCCCCTTTGTGCAAACTATGTTCTGCTGATTGCAAATAACATGGGCTGGATGGTATCACTCTTGGCTAGTTGTGGGTCACCTGAGTTTTATTCTAGATGTGAGCCACCTGCTTCTGAGTTAGCTCTTTTGCAGCAATTCATATGATTTGCAAACATCCGGTTTTGGTATGGGGAAGTAATTCTCAGTTACTAGATTATTGTGAGAAAACAAAATGTAATTGTGAGGCTATCTGAATAACTGCTATCTTTGTTCAATCTTTGCAGTACAACTGTGTTTAGCCACTCACAGACAGTGGTGGTGTGTGGGAGCTGCTCTACAGTCCTGTGCCAGCCCACTGGTGGGAAGGCACGCTTGACTGAAGGTTGCTCTTTCAGGAAAAAGGGCGACTAAAGCTTATGGTCTTACATATTGGACATCTGTCTCAATCAAGGTTTTTTTGGTGGAGAGAAGAGCTAATGTAGTAACAAGCAGTGCTTTTAGAGATCACCTGCTGAAACTTCTACAAATCCTGTACGGTTGGGCATTTGTTACTACATCTGATTGAGAGTATCAATTGATCAAATTGTTTATCTTTTTTTGGGAGTGTGAGGTTGCTGTATTAAATGATTTTGTGTTGAATTGATTGGTAATTGCAGCACCAATATCTGTTATCTTTGTGCGCAAGTGCATCTCTGAAAACTCCTGTTAATGGTACATGTAGTTTCTGATGCAAAGGCAAAGTTTTGCAAGTGAATGTACAGCTATTCTGCACCCCTCTCTTGGAACTGTATGCAATAATTTTTCATCAGCCTAAACAAGAAAACAAGTAACATTCCTGTACTAAATTTGAGACATGTGCTCAATCTGACAATGCAGTGGCCTTATGCTATTTCCTTCAAATTTCTACATGTAACTTGGGTGAAGGGATTGATCAATACTTTGATTTTGTTGAAGGAACCAAATGAAGTAGCAGAATCATGAATTTGGTGTGAGGTGGAGCCATTGTGGCTATGGAAATTTCAGTGTTCAAAGGTCTTAAAAGTTATTTGTGGAATTGCCTTGTTTACAGTCTTGTTCTCAAAGTTCTAAATCTTGTTTCTGTATTCTTTTAGTGTTTGGGTTTTCTTTTTCCATTTCTTGGCCTTTTTATTTTCTCTTTCTCTGCACTTTCAGGTCCCATTTTCATTTTTTGGGTATTCTGGTCTTCTCCTTCTCTTTTAGGATTGTTTTGAACTAGCTATGATGTGAGGTTTCCTGTTTCTGTTGGTCTTGTGAGAGGAACTCAGCATGTTGGTCAATGTCTGACCTCAACCTATTGCCAGGAACTGATGAAGTCAGTGGGAATGTTACTGTAGATAGTCAGCACTATGATGCTGATGAAGATTGCTGAAATAGTGTGTAGGACCATAGATGTCACTCGAACTGTTCCTCAGTTTGGTTTTGGTGTTGTTTTCTCTCTGCTTTTAAAGTTGACTTTCCTCTTGTTCATGCTGGCTTATTGGTTGCTGTTATGCTGTCAGATCTGCAACACCCATCAATTGGGTCATGTTTCAACATGTAGAGATCAATCCTGAACTTGGAATGATGCTTGTGGTATAGATGGTCCTTTTTGACATTTTCTTGATGATTTCCTGTTCTCATGCTAGCATGTTGTGGCCAGTCAGTCCTACAGGACATTCAGCCGACCTGATTTGAGTTCGTCCTAGTGTGTACTTCTAATATTTGATTTTTGGATGCTGATAATAGTCATTGTAATGATCACTAAATCATCTGAATCTGTCATTGGGTGTATGGTAATTTGCTCCTCACTATGAGTTTCTACAGCATTTAATCCAGTTGAAGGTTGATTGCTTGGTATGTGACAAGAAATGGGTGAGTTTTGTTATACCGTTTCATACCTACTTATTTGTTGTCGGATTTGTATCTTAGAGGAAGAGTTCTTGTTGATAAACTTGTAGCAACAAAAGGGCTCCATTTAAAAATACATCTAGTGGAAAAATTGAAAATTTCTGTAGAGCAAGCAAAAGCTTCAGATTGCAACTTCAGGCATCCTCCCTGCAAGTGAGTCATAAAAAGCCTCTTTCCAGCCCTGTTGTATGAAACCCAAACGTCAATTTGAGATTAAATGCCAACTGAAAGAGTTGCTTGGGTGGGACCACTTCCAAATGACTAGATCTTTTACAACCTTGATATATGATTTGGAAGATTAGTGTCAGACAAGGAATTTGCCAAGACTTAAGATTTTTCTTCATAGGGACCTTGAAGAACATCTGTGGGAGAAACATAAGGAACTTGTTTCTTGGACCTATATAACAAAGTGTGCAATTGACAACTTTGTTGGTAATAAATATTTCCAAAAACATGCATGCAAAACCATTATGGGTGTGCTGGTTTGCATTTGGCCTAGTTAAAGGAAACCCTTTCTCATTGGGTTCTAGCTAGATCCTTGGCTAATCATCCACTAATCATCCACCAGAGAGATGTATGGTGGGTGGGCAGATAGTATAGGAAAACGATTTCAGTTGCTGTATTTACTACCTACCTGCGAACAACCCATTAAGTTAAGCCTTCCCATGATATTGGTGAACGGCTGATGAATCAAAAAGGGGGAAGAAAGGAAGGGTACTTTGAAAACCTGCTACTGCAGAACTGGGGAGAGGACTTGGGAGGGAGGCAGATCTGCAAGCCAGGTACCCAAAACCCAAGTTGCTAAGCTACATTTTGATCAGGACTATCCCACTGCTTTCAATAATTTAGTTCAGTTGCTGAGGACTTGCAGGTGGAGAGATCTGCAAGGCTGCTGTTCCTGGAGAAGGAGGAGGAGGAGGAGTTGTTGCTAAGCTACATCACTAAATCAGAAATTTAGTGTAAAACTCTTTGACTGATTTGAATGTAATTTCAGTTACTGATGAACTGTCTGAGTGAGTACTCTGCAATTTGCAATAGAATGGGGACATTGATCTGACATATTAAGCTGAATATGTCCGGACACTGAAGTGTGAACCTCAGTCTCTTCAGAAGTTTTACTCACATCAAAGAACCAATTTCAGAATATAATCATGGTTCTCATAAGTTTGCAAAAATTGGCATAATCACTAGTAGAAAAATCCCATTCTGAGACTTCTCCAAGACAACTAAAGATATTCAAATTACTACACAAGATTCGTAAATTCTGTCAATTGCTTTAAAATATTGATGAAATCTTGTGTAAGGCTTTTATGAACACACCCCCACCCAGTACTACATTGAATGCTAAGTTGACTTGGTAAAATGGGCTAAGTTAACAAATTATTGCTAAGTTCTATCTTCTCGGTGAGCTGAAAGGGCCTCACCAAGGTTAAAAGAAAATCACAATACAGAACCACTGGAGTTCAAGAGACACCCAGACATGGATTGGCAAAAACATCCAAGCACCCAAGGAACTGATCATAGCTAACTAAACATGAATAAAGCCCTAAACCCTAAAGTTGTAAACTCTAAACCGTGGGTGGGCCATGAGAGACTAAGGGAGAAAGGGTTTCTTTGAAAACCAAAGTGAGCAACGCCTCCTCCAAGAAAGGATCCATAAATGGGTCTTTAGAAAATATCAGAAAACCAAACATGCAGTACACTCTCTTCCAAGATAGGACCCATAATGGGTTCTTAGTAAGAAAATACAAGAGAACCATTTACATTAAGGATTCTTTCAAGATAGGATGCATAAATGGGTTGTTGGGCTTTTGCTTTTGCTGGTGAGCTAGCATCTCGTCTCATCTCACCTGAGTATTTTTACTTATTTTCAGTAACTCAGCATGAGTGGGGCAAAGGTAGGAGGAGGTCCAAAGAAAGGGTGACTTTACGGATAACTCTACTACATAATATTATGTTGGTGTTCTAATCTCTTATGGAGGTGGTGATGGCAAGAATCTGTTATACAAAAGGACTCAGGAGTGAGTGCCTTCTGACATAACAAATTTTAAGATGATGACATTCAGTTCCTTCCAGAGATTTGATTACTCAACTGGAATTGTCAAAAGTTGTGAAAGTACTTTACAATATGGTGCAACAACTAATTATTATCCTTCAAAATTTGCACAAGTCTGAGAGAGGAGATACTTTCCTCAGAAGTTGATGAATGTGATTGGCATCATTTGATGGGTCTAGATGAATTTGATTGGCATCATCATGGTCGGTCTCAAGGTTTAGGGTTACCTCGAGACCTTACCAGCATCCTCCAAAAATCCCAAAAATAAATGATGAAAAGAACCACCAAGAAACCCGCGGTTATTTCACCTCTTGTTTAGCCCTTGGGTTGCAATGGGTAAGATCCCTTGGATTGGATTCGGGTTCAATCTCTTCTCAATTTCTTTTTCACTCATTCAAAGGCCAATCAATATTGCTTAGATTTTGCGCATAATTATGAGTTTGAGTTCATATTGTAATTCTTTAATTAAGTCTTAAGAAATGAATTGTGACCTTAATTTTGGCACCATAACTTATATTTTTAAGAACAATCCAATTTCTCTATTTTTGAAAATTTGTGAATGCATGATGTATGTTATCATACACCACTTTACTCACTTGGGGTCATTGGGCTTGCATTTGCAAAAGAGTTGCTAAAGGGGTGTTCCATTCCTTTGAGATGGTGCATGCAATTTAGATTGTCACATGGATTAATTTGTGAAGATATGCTTATATCACCCCTTTTTTTGAAACAACATTGCATCATACAAGCATATTGTGTTGTAGGTCCATACAGGGATGGGAAATCAAATACAATTAAACTTGGGTGCCATGATTTAATAGATAGAAACTTTTGTGCAATGTTCAAAGTTGTGATTTTTTGTGTTGGTGAATTTTTGCTAGTTTTCAAAAATAATTTTTGAGAAACACTTTGAAAAAAAAACATTTTTCCAATCTAAAATACCATTTTTTCCGCCAAAAAAATTCATTATGTGAAACCAAAAATTGTTGAAAAAGAAACTTTGTACATAACTTCAAATTTGCAATAAAAAACCTATTGGGTTAAAGAAATTAATGATCCCTAGCAAGGGGGATATTCTTGCCTTTGATTTCCAAGCTATATTTGTGTAGATATATTTGTAAATTATTTCCACCCTTCTCCTTGTCACCTACCAACACACTCCTATATTGTTACCTTGTACCTTACCTGACAAAAATTTCTAAGCCTTGGTTTTTTGAGCTATCTTAAAAAGGCCATTTACAATGTTTCTCTTCCTTCTCTCTTTGCTCCTCACAACAACTCTTCATGTCCAAAAGTTCATGTTGTTAAAAAGGAAAAAATTAAGTTCCCATACTTACTATAGTAGTTAGGTATCAAAGGAGTTAGTTAGCATAGATTGACTTCCCCAACCACCTCCTTTGATCTAAGAGGTATTGTCACAATAAATAAGGGATTGGGTAGAAATGGAGAGATTAGAGGAGGAGAAATAAGATCAGCCTTAGATAGTTGCCATTTATCTTAGGCAAACTTAAGAAAGGAAAATAAGGAAAAGCAATAGTCTTTTGGGTTGGGGGAAATTTTGGAAGAGTATTGGGAAAGAGTAAAAGGGTGTGTATGTGTGTGTGATAGAGTAGAGAGGAACTTTTAATGTGCATATATCTTTGGGGGAGGCCACTCTTTTTTTTATTAAGAAATACATGAGTAAAATATAAGGTTTCATATATTCATGGTTGGGTAAAAATTATAATTCATTTAGTTTTATGATAGGATTATTTTTATTTTTAAAATTCAAATATAATTAATCTACAATACATGCATGAATAACATGTATTAATATGATGAAAAGGGTGTAATTTGTATTGAAGATTTAGAGTAGAGGAGGTAGTGCTAATGAAGTGGTCATGACAAGAAGTTCACAAAGGCTTGAATATAGCAACTTTGTGGTCCATTTATTTGGGTTGTTTAATGTAAACCTTGTTTGGAATCAATTTTTTTTTGTTATGTTTTTTTTCCCATGGAAACAAATCAAAACTTTTGTTGTTTATAATGACTTTATGAGTGCTAGTCATAGTTGTCATCATTTAAAATGTGATCTAGTATTGAAATGTTTGTTAATAGATTTATAGATTAAATTTGACCATAATTTCAGGTATCACCTTAGTTCTTTCATCACCCTTCACACCTTAAACTAAAACAAAAATTTCAAACAAGTATATGCTTCCAAAACTCAATGCAAACATAAAATTTGAATTAAGTCTAAAGTGGTTTAAATATGTGAATATTAAAAAACTTTGATAATAATAGGTGGGAATTCTTTTAACTCCTTCACATAATACACATAGGCCACCCAAAGATTACCCGTTTGAGGAATGCAATGGGAAAAATTAACACATAATGAGCCCTTAGGGTAGTTTCCAATTCCAAAAAGACTGTTCCAAAAAGATCTACTCACTTATATTTACATTAAATATATTGAGCAACCATTTAAAAATCAAAAAAGTTGGTTGAAAAACTTATTGCCTTGGTTTAAAAGTAAAACATGTACACACATCTTAGTATGAGGTTATTATGAATGTTATTACAATGTTTAAAAAATGTGGAACACAAAGTTCACATGCCTTTACTTTGCAAGTTTACCTAGGCTAACTTAAATAAAGTAACTAGTTAACTAGGCTAGGCAAGCTAGCCTAACGTAACAAGGGTTCAATTATGTTGATGAACCTTGTACGTTGTCTTGTAGGTGGATTTGGAAATGGATGGATGGATGGATGAAGAGATAATGTGGCATACATTAATATAGATTAATGGATGATATGACATATAACAATGGCACCAATGTGTTGGTGAGAAACTCAAATTTTGATTTACATTCGTTCAAATCAAAAACTAGTTGGAACCATATCAACCTCCATAGTTGAAAATTAGTCAACATTTCAATGGGACTTCATGTTATATTACATTCCCATTCAAAATTTGTTTTGGTTTAATTTTGTTTTCTTTTGTTTTTTCTCAAGCCCAACTTGTGTTTAAGTTTAAACTCACACGTAATTTATTAATTTGTGAATTTATTCAAAAGAATGTAAATGATTGGGACATAATTGATAAAGACATAATGCCTATGTCCATGCCACCAACATTAGAAGCTATATCATATCAAACCATGTGTTCTTATGGCAACCACATTCATGTTTCAAGTGCTGAAGAAAATTTAATAAGTTACAACAAGTGATCGTGGTATAATGGCAATTTTTTAGCAATAATAAATATCAAACCTCCAAATCATTAAAGACAAATTCTTGCAAAATTGGAATATTTAGGTTAGGTTGAGGAAATATTGGAACTAAATTACAACACAATAACACATCTTGGGTTTTTAATAAAATGATTATTGTTTTTTTTACTACAATTGTAACTACAAGTTCATGTTAATATTTGCATAGTTGTAAAGGACATTGGGATGCCACATGGTATTATAGTTTATGGTTGTAGTCAATATCACGACTAATGGTTTTTAAACAAATATCAAAATTTCAAAAATGTATTTTAAATATATTTTTAATCATCCAAAATTAGGTAATAACAAGATTTCATTGATTCTTGCAACTTTTGGTGAATAATAACAACTAATGGTCTTGTGATGTTGATGTGGCATGCCAAATGGCAATGAGGTTGATTAGTAGTCGTAACCCTCTTGACTTGTGACACTAATTTCACATCATGATTCATGTCATTGATTTGATGAATTAATATCATTTATTAACTAGTTGAAAATTTTATTTTCCTTTGTGATTAATAACAACTCAGTCTTCCATGTGATGATGATGTGACATGCCATTTGGCAACAAGGTGCCACAAATATTCATGGCAATCCATGATTTTTTGTGACACCATAATTTTTTGTGTTTTGAATTTATGGCACCAATATTTGTCATGGCATGCCATAATTTTTTGTGTGTCATGAGGTTTTTGAAGTCATGAATTCACATTCATGTGTATGTGTATTAAACAATTTATTATTAACTTTTAATTATGATTACAATATTAATAGTCGTTTGAAAAAGGTGACACATAATTCCTTGACTTTTTAACTACGTAACACACTAGCAAGTAGGTTAACATACCTATTAAATTAACCTATATATGTAACCTACTTAATAAAAACCTATTTCATAATATAGGTTATCTTGTAAGTTATTTAACTAGACATAAGAAATTTACTACATCTAATATGTTACCCTATTAATATGTTAATTTAGGTAGGTTTGCCTAGGTTCTTAGCTTTAGGTTTTTTGACAAGTTGACCTGGGTATCTTCATTACGAGATATTTTATCAAGTTTGTAACCACCTCAAGTTTGTGTAACTAAATGTAACTATGATGAGACTAGATGTGACATAATTATCTTAGGTTTTTTTAAAACTTAAGAATGCCTAGGTTAACATAGGTTAGGTTAGTAAGTAGGTTTACAAACTAATTCATTTTAAGTCAACCTAAAAAGGTCTAGGTCTAGGTTAGGTTGGTAGGTAGTAGGTAGATTGACTTAGGTCAACTTAGGGTGGCCAAAGTTAATTCAAGGCTAAAACTTTTGAACTCTATAACTTTGTGTTAAATATAATTAGTGTAAAAAAATGTGGTAGTGCAATGGATGAGGACTTGAACCCCAAAATGAAAGTGAAGGTTTCAAGTCCTCATTTTTCCAGCTTATGATATCTAGGCCATTTGGCCTAAGTTAGGTAGCCTAGTCTAGGTTTTTTGGGTTAAGAGTTCAATATTTGTTTTTAATATACTTATGACCTAACCTAGGTTGCTTAACATAGGTAGCTAGCCTAATTAAGTTAAGCTAGGTTGACTTTTGGCTAAGTGAATTATGTTAAGTTGACTTTTGGTTATGCTAGTTGCATCAATTAAATTAGGTTGATGTTTGGTCATGTACAATGAAATAAATGCACGGTAAGGTGGACCAAAAAACGACAAGAATTCAAAAATTTGAAAGCCCTTAAATGGTTTTTGTAATTAGGTAGCAACAATGCATTGATTTTAAGCTAGTTTTTTCCATGGAATTTTTTTCCCTTGTAAAGTTGATTGATTAAAACATTCTTGTTGGATTTCAACATTATTTTTATTTTTTTCAAGATGTAATGGATTTTTGAAATTAATATGTCTGCTTTTCACCAAATAAAAGTCCATAGCTCATAAAGTTCATTAGATATGAATCAAAACCTTTCAATCTTGATTTCATTATTACATTTAAAAACTAAAACCAAGTCCTTAAAATAATTTAAGGTCCATCATAAAACCATACCAAAATCCATTTATTTCATTGATGTTAGTGTTACATACCCTAATTTTCAACTTCAAAAGTCCATAGCTTCTACAATTTAATGTATTTTCATGCCAATTAATTTCATTATGTATATATTGAAGTCCATAATTTCAAAATGAGTCCCATTAATCAATTCCAATATGTACAAAAGAATGTGGTGATAAGAATCACATTTAGGTAGTAGAAAAGTGGATTGTGTTATTCCAAAATTGGTCCACCCTACCATGTATCCACCCAACTCATAATGTGTTTATAGATTTTTGACACATGTCATCCATTCATCAAGGTGCCTTTTGTAACATTTAATCAAATAAAAAGATTAAGTTGAAATGGCATGCACTTTACACATATCAAGGTTAATGATGACATGAAATTTCATTAATATAAGAAAATTTTAAAATCCGAATCATTAAAACGATTGGGGCTTTGTAATTGAATGTCCCTTGCAATTAGATGGGCGAATGACATGGGTTTAGCAACTTACCAGTCATTAATTGCATATGTTTTTTCTAACTAGTATGTAGTGTAAAGGCCAATCACAAAACCCAAAATGTATTGTTGTGTAAGGTGTTTAACATAATTGTTTTGTCGTCCAACTAGGTGGATGTAAACTACATTTGGAGTAGTGTAATAATTAATTATGAATATGGCTTCATGCTTGTAAAATTTTCTTCCCTTATTACCATTTTAGCCAATCATTTATTTTCCCTTTACAAAAGCAAGTTTTCTTTTTTAATGACCCAATAAAAGGCTTAGAAAGTAATATTATGAAAAGATCCTTGTGGGAGATAGATAGTTAAAACAATTCAAATTGATTGTATAGAATCTAATATGTTTAGATTTGATAAAATTGATGATTTCAAAGGTCTATAAGTTCATGTTTTTATTGCAAAATCAATTCAACCTACCACAATTATAGGAGGTTCTATTGTTGCACCAATATATTTTTGTTGTTAATGTGTCCCCTAATGAAGGGAAAGATGATGGAATAGATAATACATTGAAATATGGAACAAGTTGTGATAGTGATGGTTAATCTACACCTGAAAGATGGTAATTGGTGTTTAGTTTAATTTGGAGCTACACATTGATCTATTCAATTTTGAAACTTGGACAATGATGGATAATAAATCAAAGTTCAAAAATGCTCTCCTAGGATTTTAGTGTGGTGTTGAATTTGGTTGAACTATATTCCTTATTTTTTATTATAAACTTCATTTAAGCAAGGTATCTGCCATAGGATTTTTTTCAAATTTCACATATGTAGATTAATATTATGATATTTTAAAATAAAAATTCGACATTTTGGTTTAATGTTCCATTATTTCATGTCATTTAGTTATGTAAATTTTAATTATTTTCTCCTTATTTTGTTTTAACTTTGATCATTGCAAATAATAAATGGATTCTACTACACAAATCTTGTAATAAAATTCTACATATAATTAACCATGTTTTAATTTTTATAATGTGAAAAATTTAGCTTTAATCCTCCATTTTCCCACATGTCATTTTTTTTGTTTCTTATTATAGTATTTCAATTATATTTTACTATGATACCTATATTTGATTTTCCATTTAATTTTTAGAAATAGAAATTTAATAATTTATATTGAATTTAAATATTTTTGTATAATCAAAAAGTTGCAATATAATCACATTAGGTAAACCTAGATGATTGGTTTTTGTGACATTAGTTAGCTTAATTGAATTGACAACTCCACATAGGTGCCACATCTTTCATGCATTTAGCTTATTGTTTGATTGATTGAATTGTTGGCTTTTCCAATCAAATGGACAAACTATTTTTATATGTTAGTCATATTAGACATAATTTAAAATCATGGTAAAATAGACACAAAAAATGAATGTCTTTATCTTTACCTTGTGATCATCCATATAATACCAAACAAGTAGCATAAAAATGGGTGAAAATATAATTGCAGCATCTCTATTATCACTATAAGAATTTACTTCCAAAAAACCTAGGAGAAAAAATGTTAAAAATAAACCAAAAATATTTTTGGTTATTGAGCGATAACTTCATAGATGGGGATACTTTTGGTCTACTTTTCAAAGTTATTAGCTCCTTTACTTTTGGAGATATGAATATCATTATATTCTTGAAGTGTGGTTATAATAAAAAATAGAAAACTTATTTACTTAAATCTATTTACCAAATACTTTACATGAATTCTTCATTATAAAAATAGATTTTGAACTTGTATTTTAAACAAGTAAATAGAAAAAAATTGAAACAATTTAAGAACTTACAATTAATGCACAATAATGAACAACTATGTTTTCTTTGATCATTTAACTAAAAGCATTCAATCTATAATAATCTTTTGATGGATTTTATTATTATTTTATATTTATTTTCATCTAGTGCCAAGACAAGGTAACATGTATAGTCTGTTGTGCTCATGCCCATAATTAATCAAAGAAGACAAGTAGCATTGTGATTAAGATGACTTTACAATCATCTTAGTTGTAATGCTAATATTGTAAAAAACATATTTTTGTAATAATGAATGGGCAAAACAAGAGAATATTATTTTTTTATCATTGATACATAGTCTTGATTTTGAATCTAAATGTCAATTGTTAGCATCATCTAGCAACTCAACCATGTTGATGTAAAATTCTAAGCATTGAAGTTCAAATTATAAGTGTGGCATCACATGGCATGCACTAAGAGGTGTTCAAAATACACTTCCTTCACACTTTCAAATGCATGCCATGCTATATTATAGTCAACAACCTTATACCATGTTTTGTTTACTCAATAAAGACCTCACATAATTGAAGTGTCCCTAGGCAAGACAAAGAAAATTTCAATGGCACTTGGGCATGTGTGTGAGGACGATATAGGCAACCAAGGTTTCACATAGTAGTAGTTCATGGCTATGGTGTATGGGTTTTAGGTACAAGTTAACAAGCTATATTCTATCACATTGAGAGGCTCAAGTTCAAAATGTTTCAAGGATTGAGCTACCCATATTCCATTGGTTAGGCTTTGGAAAAACTCACAAACCTTGCGGCAAAATATGGAGAACAACCACAATGAGAGGAAAGAAAGGGTTACCAATGGGTAAGGTCTTTAAGGAGATAATTGTGGTGTAGTTGGAAATGTTCTTAGAGGGGAGACCATTCATATACATAGATATGCAAATCTTTAGTAGGCGTTCAAGTACTTGATTTTGTGCATTCAAATATTGAAGAATGGGGGAAATGTTGTGGGTCTACTTTTAGTATTCAAGGGGTGGTTTCAACACATGATTGAAATTAATTAATTTTGAAGATTCCATGTCGAAAAAAATTCCTCTATTAAGATTTTCTATTTTCCTTCACAAAAAATTTGTTGTTTAAAAAGAACTCTTTTTTTGGGGATAGCTTCAACTTTTTTACAAATAATATAAATAATGCTGAAGCTGCCAAGGTACTGTAATATACCACGTGGTTTTTTGTATTTCAAATGGTTTTACATTTTCAAAAGTATTCAAATCATTTTGATGCGTCTTTACAAATTTGGCTACAAATGAATCATGAAAATGAAAATATCCAAGAATCCTTCTACATAACTTGCTACCTAATGCAAAATTATGTAAATACTTTGCAATTTTCTTGAATGGTTTTTTGGAAATCTTTTGATTGGAAACCCCAAACTAATGCAGTTGCAATGTAAAAACTCATGTTTTGATAGATAGTTTGAAAATCATATTGGGAGAAATTTCTTAAGTGTAATTGGAAGGAATTTTATAAGCATGAATATCCCTCTTGGAAAAAAGGTCGGATCTTATACCTATAAGTAGGTGTAATACATTGGTAGCTTTGACACTAATCTATATTATTTGTAAAAATGTTGAAATTTGAAAGAATAAAAATTTGTGAAGAAAAATAAAGATTTAATTTTTTTTAAATCTATTTTTTTTCAAAATGAGAATCTTCAAAATTGATTAAACTACTTGTGTTAAAGTTGACTTATACTAGGTTATGCAATAATTATAACTACTATGGATGTGACTTGGTTTTGATTAAACAATTTTACATCCATGACATGACAAAGAGCTATAGTTCAATTGGGGACCTGAGCATAATTTTTTTACTATGACTAATTTTGAATAGGGTGTAAGGTTTTGGTTGTGTGATGAATTCCATGTTGTTAATGTTGTTGAAAATGTGGGCAAAATCAAGTCCAACTTCTTTGATTTGAGAACTTCAACTATTGTTGGAAGCCTATAAGTTGCCAAAAATGTGTATTTTAAACCTTGTAATGTCATAATAATAGAGGTTTTGCATGCCACTTGTAGATATGAAAGTTCAAGTTACATCATGAAAACCTCACCATTACAATTCCATTTATTGGGATTTTTTTTGTTTAATAACCTCCATGTTGACGTTGTGAACTTGCAAATGTTGAGATGCATTATTTGTAAATCTGAGTAATTGATTGGTAATGCTCTAATTGAACTTGTTGTTTTATTTTAAAGGAGGGGCTTATGAAATACAACAAATGTAATTTGGAGTCATTCCTATGAAGATGCACATTGAGTCCCACACCCCAAATTGCTTACTATTAATTATAGGAAGTTGCAATTTACTGAGGTGGTTTAAGTAAATCGCACTTGGCAAGTAACAAAAAAAGGGTTGGAATTATTAACAATGTAGTAAAAAAAAAATTGGGATTTCAAATCCTTACAAATAGCCCCAAGGAAGTCATTATTGTATATTTTAGGATTCACCTAAAATAAAAAGGTATTTTTAAATTTTCTATGAAATAATGGCATATTCTAGGTATGTTAAAAATATATACATGTCCAACCACTTTAATAGGAGCCACACCTACCACCTGAAACCTTTACTTTTTCACTATTTTTTTCAAAACTATTTTTGGAATCTTTTCAATACATCATTTTTCAAAAAAAATTCAAATTTTTATTAATACTATTATATTAAGGTTCACATTTAAAATTTGCCAAAAGTTGGTCATTTTTTTTAAATGACTTTTTTTGGCGTGTTTTTATTGTTTAATTCCACTTTTAAAAACTTGTTACATAACATTAAAATGTTTTTGTGTATTTTTATTCATTGGATTGATTCTAATTTTTTCTGGATATATATACCAATATATTGAAAATAACAGTTTTAAAAACCAAGTCCATGTGTAGTTCTTTTCTTTTTTTACAATTTGAAATACACAAAATTAAAAAGTGGTTATGATTATTGATGGTATGTGTTAATGTGACTACACCCATAAAAAATATATTTTCATAATGGGTTATAGCATTTATTACATTTATATATATACATCCTTTTTTTCAATAAGCTACACCTTATATTTTTTTGACGATTTGGTGTCAACTGTATATTTATAAGGGCTACATGTCTATTTCCATGTGTGAAAACATTTGAGTATGAAGGTAAATATTATATCATTGTCCTTGTGTTTGTGTGCATCTCATTCACAACTTGCAGAATAAATGTTTCTTACTATGATCACCAAGTGTATGGATATGCATGTCTTGCTAAAATTTACAAGTGTAGCAACTATTTCTATTCCTTTTGATTTATAGATATCCATAGGTGGCATTAACACATTTGCTTTAGTTATCAACTATTTCACTAAAACTTGGGAGCCTATGCATGTTACTATTGGGTTGTTTGAGATAAATGACACAACTTGTCTTTGCATGGCATGTCAATTGTTTGAGAAAATTGGTTTCATTATTTTTGTAAAAGATGAGGGTAACATCTTGGCATCCATGGCTATTGCATTGCACTCCATTGTTGATTGTGAGCCATTGAACCTTTTGTAGGTTTATGAAGGTACTTGATTTGGTCATGTGTTCTTTAAAGCATGTTAGTATGCTATGAATGATGGCAAAGTTTTTATGGGTTTGAAGCAAGTGAGTGTGGAAAATGCCCAAGGCAAGAATTACTTAGACAAAAAAAATTCAAGAAAGGGAGGCAAGAATGGGAGAAAACATGTGTTAAAAATGGGTTGTTATTTTAAAAGCTAACAATATTTATCAAAACAAGGTTTGCAACCAAAGTCATTATGTTTGAAAAATGTTTTGAGTTAAAAATAAACTATCTTTCTTTGTTATTGCAAGTAGAAGACAATGATGTTGTACCAATGAGTTTAGAGGATCCAAGTTTGGGTTATTACATTTCAACAATTATAACTTCTTGCATGAACCTTGTTGTGATGAATCAATTAAGAGGACATTAAATTTTATTAAATGCCTTAACTATTGTTATTAACATTTCATTTTGTATGGAAGTTAAGGTAATGGAACTTAGTGATGGGTAGGAAATTCTTGATGAATTTGATTTGAAGTTTTTCTTACTTAAAAAAACATGTGGCAAGAGGTTATTAAGGTGATTAGACTTTTAATCCTCTTGTTTTTTAAAGTATTTGATTCACATAATGCTCACAACAATGTGCTTGTCATCATGTTGGATCCTCATTTCAAAATTTTATGAGTTGTGAAGAATTATGTGGGGCATGGGGAGGTAATTCATCTTCTTTTGAATATGATGTAAAAACAATGTTTCCACTTCTTTTGATTTTTTTCAATTGATTCAATCCTACTTCCCAAACATGTGTAATAATTGTTGATCTTCATAATTCTCAATTTGAAAAAGAAGAAAATAATACGTTTGGTGTCAGAGCATCCATGGAAGAGTTCTCTCATGTTCTTGTAGTTGAAAAAAAATCTTTTTTAAAGAGGTTATATATCCTCCCATTTCAGATCGTCTTTTTTAAGGGGATTCACAAAATTCAATTTCCAAATATTTATAACCAAGCAAATCCTTGGGATTCTCAAGTCTCAAATTGGGATTAAATGCGTTTTTAGCCTTGCTAGTGTGTTGATAGCTTTTTAATGTTGCCACCTACACTTGTGGAAAATCATGGCAATAAAAAACTAGTTTAATGATCCATAATTGAATTATGCATTTGTTGCTTTCAAGGATTATATGAAAGTTAAATGTTATGTTTTAGCTAAAGATAATTATGATTTGAATAAAGAAGTTTATTTTTTTGAATAGTTGTAGGTAAGTCACCCAACTATCCATGTTTACATTTTTTTGTTTTTTCTTTCTAGCCAATATTTCCAAGTTTGAAGTTTCTTTTGATTTTTTTTGTATCATTCTAATTGATTTGAATTATTATGATGCTACAATAATTATTGTTTATGTATGGATTACGGACCTCACACTTCACCAACAACATATTATGTTGTTAATCAAGTTGCACCAAATTTTTAATATCTTTTTGGATTTCTAGTGTTTGGGTGTTAAGGTGGTTTTGAATGTTTTTAAAAGCAACTTATGTTGCAGGGTCTTGGCCTTTTATAGTGAACCAAATGTGGCCATGTATTTTGTTACCCAAAATTCTAATTTTAATTTGTTTTGTTGTCAAATTGGTGTGGTGAATTGGTATTGAATAGACCTGATAATATGATGAACCAATATAATGTATAGTTTAACTGGTATTAAGTAAAACCGATGGTTGATATCTAGAACTAGTAGATTACAAAATAGGTGGATAGTTCAACACATACTTGAGTTTTGAATATATAGTTATTTACATCGGCTAGTTATTGTTAGAGGATATTTTCTATACAAAATAGTATTTAAACCCTTTCATGACAAGGAGTTTTCTATTTTAGGTTTTCTTTACAAACTTGTAATGGAATTTTTTTTTTCAATTTTTTTTCTTTATAACGATTTGAGTTCATTTAATCAAAATAATGTATAGATTTTGTCAACTATACTTTTTTTTTTCAAAACTTGTTATTGAGATAAAAAAGGAAGATACAACATACTTGATGGGCATATAGACCCATTAACATACTTGAAGAATTAAGTTACTTCAACTTCTTTAAATTTGGAAAAGGTTTTGCCTTAATTAATAGTTTTTAATATTTGAAGCATTGTTTTCATATTAAAAACCTCAATACATTAAAGAGTGCATGTATTGTAAACAATGTTGGGGTAATGAATGTTCTCTAAAGGGTCAAAGTTAAATGTAGTAGAAAAATACATGTAGCCATGTGTTTTTTTTTGGGGTAGTTTTCAAGCCTCCATGGTGTTGTTGTACTATGAAATCTAAATAAGATATTTATTTTGAGCCTTAATATGACTAATCATATTATCTCATTCATTAAAGCTAGTGTGATGTTGACAACCATACATGAGAACTCACATAACAAATCACAAATACCTTTAAGGTTTTCTTTTATTTCATTGATAATATTTTTATGTGTTTTAAGTTATTATGCACGAAACATCATCTACCTTATATGTACATACATAAAACATACAAGATGTATATTGAAAATTAATTTTAATTAATTCTAAATTATTTTTTATTTGTAATCCATGGATGGAATTCATCCATATTATCATCAAAAAGTGGATATCAAATTTATTTTCACAACATTGGTTTGATGGTGAGTCTTATCAAAAGGTTCTAGAAAGCTTCCATGAACCTTGCCCTCAAGTATACATACATAAGTACATGTTATTCATGAATCACAAAATGCATGTATTTTGCTTATAATTGTGGGAAATGGATCAATCAAACACAATTTGAATAACCCAAAACATTGTTAGTTTGAGGGCAAATTAAAAAAATGTTCACTAAATGTGTGTACAAATGTGAAATGGTAGTATAATGCTAGAGACTAGATGCTTTCCTCTTACAATAAGGAGGTTGCAACTTTTTAGTTTGGACAATGCGAAATTTTGTTTCTCTTTGACCCCACCTCTTGATCAAAACTTACATTACCATATTTGTCATTCAACGAGAATCACATGATGGATTAATGAACAATGTTGGAGTTAGTTGGGGTTTCTTCTAAGGTAACATGGGTTTTTCTAAGAGAACATGGGTTCCTACCATTTTCTTTTAGTACCTAGTTCCTTCCCAAAAACCATACATTAAATCCAAGAAATCCATGCCTTCCCACCTTGCCATTTCATCTCCATTTCATTTCATTGATTGTTAGGAAATTATGTTCCAAATTATGTTGATCACCCATTTTTGGCTTACACAATATGACCACGTATGAGCTTGGGTACCTATTTATTATTTGATTGATAATCGTCAAAAGGTTAACAAATATTAAGTAACAAGGGGTATCTCACAACACAACCTTGCCATTTACATTAGAAAAGATCTTCAGAAAAAAAGAAGAATTATGAAAATTCAAATATTTCACCATGCAAAAATATAATCTTAAAAAAAATCCTCTAAAAGAAGCCAAAAGCCTTCAAGATATCATAACTCTATAACTAATCTCAAGTTTCAATACAAGCCAAAATATCATGTTTCAAAAATACTCATATAAAAATAGACCTATTATTATTATTACTATTACCTAGGGGCCAAAATCCCTTAAGCTACTATACTCTATAATGAATCTAAACACAATATCCTTGCCTTGGTATGCAAGGCCAATAATCCAAGAACAAAATCCATTAAATCCAAAGAATCCAAAAGCATTACAAGAAAACCTGGGATGTATGAAAACAAACCCACCCATATACTTGAATTGCAACAAAATAAATAAATAAATAAATGAAGGGAGACTAATGAAAACTCCATTACCTTGAATTGCAACAATGCAACTAGAGTTTTGAGGTTGAAATTGACAATTTTTTTGCCAAAATAATAATCAATGCTCTTGATTTACAAAGAAACTATAACAAAGATTGATTTTAAATGAAATGAAATGACTTGAAAAAATGCCTATAATTCAAGGGGTTCAACTAATAATGTTATTGTAATTCAAAAAATTATTATTCAAATTTTCTTTAATTTCAACACCTTTTCAGAAATTAACACGAAAAGGCACAATAACATGTCACTTTTCACATTCATGTAAATGGTCCGAGGAAAAAAATGAGATAGTTTTTAGGTATTTTTCATTAAGACTTACATAATTATTGTGTGAAAATTTTCAAATATCAACATTTTGGACAATTTATTAATAATTTAATAATATTTGATGCATCATTGTAAATGAAATTTGGAAAGTTGTATCAACCACTTACAACATTAAAAATGCAACCCACAAAATTCAAACAAGTTTTTTACTTTGTCATTAGAAATATATAAGATGTATGGATGTAGATGGTTAGGGGGAAAAGAATTAGGTAGGTTTTAGGAAAAGACATCCAATACCTATAATGTCCTTGTTCAAAAAATTGGAGCACAATGTAGGAACATTTAATCAAATTAAATAGTTTTCATTTAGTCTTATGCAATTGTTGTTAGCAATTTGAAATTTCAAAGACTTGAGCAATTGATCAATAACAATTTGATGCATAATTGTAAAATGAAATTTGGAGAGTAACACAAATTACTTACAATACTAAAAATGCATTCAAAATTTTCTTTGTCTTTATATTAAATTGAAATGTATTGCAAATGATCATATGTATGGATTTAAATGCTCACATGAGTCTTCCAACATGATTCCAAAATAGAATTTGACACATTATTTAAAGTTTTCCTTTTTTGCTTGTTATATATATATATAACCAAAAAGAGATAATAAAAATTAAAAATATTACAATCAAGTGTTTTATACATGCTTAGATCAAAAATTATAGAATAATTCTTTTTTTAAAATTACGTTCAGCTACATCACAAAATTGACCCCCCCAAAAAATCTTTGAATTGACACTATATAACCTTGGATTAATCTAGAGCTTTTCCCTTGGCCATAGGGTTCTAGTTGAGTTCTGATCTAAGTAATTGACCGGGTATCAATAAACTACTCACTTGGCATTGACTATTCAAATTTTAATAACCTATAAGATGACTCGATTATCATCTATATATGTTATCAATCCTAAAACACTTAACATGTTTATGGTAGAAAAGAGAAAAAAAGGGAAATTAAAAAAAAAAAATCCTATAATCGACTTATACTTGGTAGTATAATTGCCAATTTTCAATTGGGTATTCGAGAATGGTATTAGGTAATCCCAACGGTTTTAAAGCCAAAACCATGACATGCATAGACTTAAAATTCTTTTAGATTTTTCGAAGAAGAGGTTGTTGTTGAATGATAAAAAGACATTCTTTGAGGTCAATCAGGTCTTGAGTTTAAATCTCATTTACTAAGCACATACTTTACTTTCTAGGGTTTTTATGGCCTCTACACTAGCCTGAAAATCAAATACCCAACTTGAGAACTGGCCTGAAAACTCACCCCTGAGGTGATACCCGCCGCCAAACAGGTCTTGAGTTTCAATCTCATTTACTAAGCACCTATTTGGCTTTCTAGGGTTTTTGTAGCCTAGAAAGTAAGGAAATTTTTATTAAATCTGGGTATGAAATGCATTTAATGCACAAGGTTCGAGAGCAATTATAGTAGTTGTACGAGGTAGGAGCAGTGAAAATATATGTAACAGCAGTGCAGGCGTTCAGGAAAATGGAAACAGAGGATGAAACTGAGCTTACCACCAAAATAGGTGTAAAATTTTTAGTTTGAGTCCCAGTTATTTCCTTTTGTAAAATTTTCATTCCTAGTTACGTGTTTGATGATGCCCTATTTATTATTCTTGCCCCCTCTGATCGCCTGACTTGCAGGATAAACTCTAATGGGTGCATAAGATTTTTTCGATTTAAAAAAAAAAAAAGCTGCATTCAACACTGGATTCAAACACCCAATCCACAGAAGAGAAACTTTCCAGCAGCCACAGTTGCTAGAGAGTTGTTGTGGAGGTCAGGAATAGCAAGTTGGAAGTAGGTGGTGGGTGAGAGAGGAGAAAAAAGTCATTGCTGTATGTATGTAGACAGCAGCACTATCTATAGTAAAGTCTATCTGGATGTGGGAAGAAATTAGGGATGATGGTGAACATGATGACAGAAATCTCTGATTCCTTTTTCATATATATATATACATAATGTATATACATAAATGACTTCCTTCCTTCCCTTCTGAGGTGGGGGCCATGAAAATTATGATCAGCATCTCTCGTGTTGGTAAATTGTTTAATGGAAGAAGATGAGCATAATGGTGAAAGAAAGAAAGAAAGAAAGAAGGAAGTTCTGACACAAAACAGAAGACAACAAAAAATGACTTGTCTGCAGGCAGTTGTAAATAAGAAGAGTCTTTTCACCATAAGGCTAAACTATTGACCCTTCTCACCCCCCTTTCTCCCCCATGTCATGGGGACCTAGGTCCTATACCCAGTCAGCTAGAGTAAACCTTACACCCAGCTCTGCACCATCAACCCATTTTGACTCAGTTGTGGATGAAGCTTGCTTGATTCATTGAGCTAATATCTGATGAAGAAGTATTTCTGCTGTCACTACTGGCTCGGAGCATCAACTGGTTGAATGTTCAACTAAGTAACACTGGCTGTTGAGAGACTCAATGCTGGGAGCATCAACTGGTTGAATGTTCAACTAAGTAACACTGGCTGTTGAGGCTCAATGCTGGGAGCATCAACTGGTTGAATGTTCACCTAGGTAACCCATTTCATAAGAAGGAGGTTTTATATACAGAGAGAGATAGATAATGTAAGGGAAGCAAGGAAGTGGGTGACTACTCACTAACTAGAATGGCTAATAGTTTAGACATAGTGTTTTTATTATCATGTTTATTAACAACTTACAAACAGCTGGTTGTTAGTAAGTAGGTAGCTAGGTAGTGTAAAACAAAAGCAACTGAGCTAAACCAGCATGGTTAGCCAGGGAACTGAATGAAACCCTAACAGAAAATTGTTTCATAACCATGTATCATCCATTTTTCATACTATACTGGTGGGTAAGTTAACTCATACCAGAAGCTGTTTTAACTACCTACCTAACTATACAACCTTACAAGCAGGTAGTTAGTAGGTAGATAGTTATATTAAAAATTTAAAAAAAAAAAAAAAAAAAACCCAAGCAACTGAGCTAAGCAGCATGGTTAGCTAGGGGAACTGGAACCCACAGAGAACTGTTTTCTATCCAGTTATCATCCATCCTTCATGGTGCCTTTCCTTGGTGGGTGCTGCTGGTTCACTTTGGCTAAGTCCAGTATCATCAGTTCATTTCAATGTATAATATCTAGTGCAGTTGGGGGGAGATCTGACATAAATATAATTGTGGACTGCAGTCTTTCTTGCAGCAGCTAGCTAGCTAGCTAGTATGCAAAAATTTGTTTTGAAAACTGCTATAGTTTTGCTTTCGGGTTTTGACTAGTTTTTTGATTGACCCTGACATTCGATGATAAGCACTAAAAGCCTGGATGATGATGATCATAATGAGCTGAACATGTAGTCACTGAGAGGTTCACAGGAAGGAGGACTAGTTGTCTACTAGTCCTCTGGTCCATAGTCTGCAAGATGTCACTTTGCGCTGTTATACACACGAAGGAAGGCAAAGGAAGGCAAGAAAGAAGGAAGGATTCTGCACTGACTGACAAAGATATGGCTCCTTTTTAAGTGATGGGTTTTTTTTGTAAAAACAAAACCATTCCAGAAGTTAATGGATCCTTCGGATCAGCCTGACTTTGATGATGAGTGGTCATCCAACACAGAGCTACATGCAAACTAAGAATATTGGAGTTGCATAGTTCAAGAGTTAAATATAACATGTTTTGATATGCTATCTGGTGCACAAAATTTTTGTTGGGCTTTTTGTCCAAGCTTCTGTTGCACAAAGCTACTACTTGTGTTGTAAGCTGTGTAGTAGTAATCTAGTTGTGTCAGCTCGTACTAAGTGGCTGCTAAGCTAAGCTTAGCTGAAGATGGATGTATAGAGGAGGAGAAAGAATCATTGCAGCTATTTTACCAGTTCAAGGAAACAGGCTTCAAAATTGCCCCCAAAAACCTGCCAAGTTGCAGCTGAAGTGGAGTTTGAGAAATTTTCCAAAAACCAGTCCAAACCAGTGTTGGGTGGTTTAGGGTTCCCCCCTTCCACATGTAAAAATTGAACTGGGAACCTAAACCCTAAACCCTAAACCAGTCCAAATCAGTGGTTGGGTGGTTATGAAGAACCTCAAATTCTAAAAAATAAATAAGAACGCTTCCCCTTGCACACATAAATTGAACTGGGAATTCGGTTTAGGGTTCAATTCTTAAGAAAAAATTCAGTTTATTATAGCAACTGTTTACACATTCAATTTTTTTTCTCCTTTTGTCGCTTATGATTAAGCCAGTTTTCAATTTTTGAACATGATGGATATGCACATTAAAAGTTATGCATACCAAATTTCTAATTCTTGTTGCTTAAAACAAATTATAAAAGTATAACTTAGGCTCTCCAAACAACAACATGACCTTGAGTTCAAGAGTAGGAGCTTGAAAACAAAAAACAAACAATATCAAACAAGGAGAGTAGAAAAGCTTGAGTTTTCAATTTTTGAACATGATGGATATGCACATTGAAGGTTATGCATACCAAATTTCCAATTCTTGTTGCTTAAAACAAATCATAAAAGTATAACTTAGGCTCTCAAAACAAAAACAACATGACCTTAAGTTCAAGAGTTGGAGCTTAAAAACAAAACACAAACAACACCAAAACAAGGAAACTAGAAAGCTTGAGTTTAGGAGTTGGAGAAACACAAACAAAACACAAATAGCACCAAACAAAGAGCTTCACAAGTGTTGAAACAAAAGTCACTCATAAAAACAACTCAAGGAGCTTGCAAAAGTGCTAGTACACATTATGCTACCGTGAAAAAGGAGAGAGTGACATGAAAGTTTTGGGTTTCCCTTCCATTTCAAAACATATGCATATCCTAATTTTTGAAAACCCTAATGGTTGGATATGCACTTTGAATCAACCCCCTTTGGATGGAGATGGTTACATATCTCATAACACTTAGGTTCACATCCAACAATTGTGTACTATGATAGATACGAAATAGATTTTAAACACCAAATATGGTTTACCCATATCTAGGATCTATGTGTATCAATATGTGGACAATATTAGTTCTAACCCTCCAAACAAGGTAACCCGCATTTTAATAGGGCTTCTATTTGCTTTAAAGAACCTAAATCTTCTTGGTTTGGTTGTGTTGATTTCACCAAAAGGGTTTGAGTTCAAGTTTGTGTCAACAAGAACTTGAACCTCTCAAATTTAACATTGCAAATTAGGGAACTTGCCAAACTAGGGTTGGGCAATTATACATATTTGAAAACCAACCCTTTCAAAGATATCAAAAACTTGTTTCCAATAATCCCATAGTTCCCAAAAATTTGAAAATTGATCCAGATATGTAACTATAACATTCAAAAACTTAAGAACCATGTCCTATATAACTTTTAGAATGTTTTTGTTTATTTGATGGTTATTTTGTGAAATCCATTGGCTTTTTGAGTTTTTTGGGAAACCAAACCAAGAAGATGTTTTTATTTTATTTTGATTTTTCAAAAAAATGGAAATGGATATTTTTCAATTAAATTAAAAAAAATCAAAAATCTAGAAATAAAGGTTACCAAGGAAAATTAGATAACTACCCAACATTTCAATTTTTTAAAAAAAAATTAATTTAAATAGGAACCTTTAGTCTTGATATTGATTATTTGGATTTAAAAAATTAATTAATTCTAACCTTTTTTAAAAAATTCAACCTCGATTTAGTCTTGGTCAGGTCCATTCCTAAATTTTTTTTCTCATACTATTAGTTTGTTCAACAATTGCACGTAATTTTAAAATACCAATTACATAATAAATGCAATTATGTACAACCAATTAAAATTGACAACTTGCATTAAAAATAGGGTTGGGTTTTTACTATTGTTTGAAAAGTTGTACTTAATCTACTTATTTACTTTAAAAAATTGAACTTCTAGTTTAAAAAAAGACAATAATATTTTTAAAAACAGGTATAAAAATCTTCACACCCTAATTAGTTCAAGAGACTACACGGAAAAAAAATGGTCAATTGCATGGTCTTCCACACAAATAAAATCGTCAAATTTATAAAACAAAATAGATTTTGTTTTCTAAGGCACATTTGGGATCAATACATTTGAGTTTACTTTTGTGAACTATCATTGTCCTTGTTTGTAATTATGGAACACACATTTTTGACACAACCCATTAGTTTCTATCCTACCCACAAAACCCCAAATTTTCCAACAACATAAATCTATAACAATTCACAACACTAGACCCTGACAACAAAAAAAATAAATAGGCCTTTTTTAAGCCCCAAATTTCTAAAACATTCTAACAATACCAAGAAACTTGGATAAGAGACAAATAGCCTCACTAATTATATCTACAACAAGAAAATCACCAACATATGCACATGTAGATGATCAAGAAACCATCTTCTTTTCTAGTTCCCACTTTCATGAATCTCGTTCCCCTTCAACAAAGTAACTCATAAAATAAAACACTCACTCAAGTATCCATAACTCAAGCCTCCAAAATCAAACGAACAAGCTCCCAAACCCCTTAGAGGCTTTGATCATCTCCATGTGCCTCTTTAGCCCTAGATATTCTACAATTGATGTTAGAATATCAACCCTTCAAAATATAAGAGCGTGCAACAAAGATCTAAGAAAAACATTAGACCTATGTTGTTGAAAACATTATTTACTTCAACGATACACAATAACAAAAATCAAAACTAATTCGCTTCCTTCAAAATATAAGAGCATTATTTATCTTACATTCCTTGCCTTCCAAAGTTGTCCACACTCACCACTAGCCACAAAACGCATCAATGGTAAACAATAGATCACACCTCCAAGATGAATAAAAACACAAAAACCCCATTAGCAAAATCTATGCTCCATACAAATTTAGAAAAAGAACAAACAATCAATCAAGCATATCCCAAATATCTCGCATTACCATAAGTGCACAATGCCTCCAATGTTTTATGCATAGAAAACAAGTGAAATTCCACCTCTCCAATGAACGATCAAATATGAAAAGGTGGCAAATTTTTTTGGCATTGCTAAAAGAGATAGCATACTTCATAAAACACATTGCATGGGATATCTTAGCCCTAAATCCATGTCACACAACATCTAGTTCTAATTAAATTTTAACAAAGATTGAATACCCAATGTAATTCCAATGTTGGTTCCAATCTAAATACTTTATAAACTAAACCTACTTAAGATCAATAACTTGTCAACATTAGTTCAAATTATCTTGCCATTTGGCTTATAATTATAGAAGCTTGAAATTCACTAGAGAATTGAAAAGTTTTTCATTTTAGCTTGCATACTTACTCTATATGAATTTCCATATTATTTTTTTATTGCATGTTTTGCTTTGAAGAATTCTCTTCTTCTTATTGAACACATTTTCTAGTTTGCTTTTTTACATTGTTTCATTTATTTTTGCATATTGTCTTTTTTTGGGTAATTGCCTTTAAGAAATCATTTTGCAGTAAGGATTGAGGTTATATGCAAGTTATAAACATTAGTTGTAAGTATGATAGACCATGGCCAAAGTGTTATTAGGCTAAAGCTCTTGGTGACCTTATAAGAGGTTGTTGTTAGTTCATGTCATGAGGAGTTTGATGCAATGGAGTGTGTGATAATATATAGTTGGTTCTTGCCTAATTACATAGTTAAATGTTGTGTGCTTAAGCAAGGGATCCAAACCACAATTGGGAAAATATGATTTTTCTAATCTCCCTAGGCACCCTGGATATAGAAATATGGGAAAAGAGATGGGAGGATTTTCAAATTATAGGATAGGTGATTCAAAGGTTAGATGTGAACTCCAACCTTTATCTTACAAGAACTTGGTTACTTCAAAATAATGTAAGTTGGGTGTTTTTTCTTAATTCACCTATGCTTTAAAAGAATTGGGAGAAATACATTTTGAGTCCATTTTAATTGTTTATATAGTGCATAGGGTTTTCAAAATGATCATGTTTGAAAACACACCCAAAGATCCCCATTTGGCTTTCAAACCTCAATATTTTCACAAGTTCGAATTTTTTGAACTTTGGGTAAACTTTATCTCCCAATAGGTTGGGGGTGTGATCAAAATCAAATGACCTAACGGTGACAAAGGACTCAAAATTATAGTCCTTTTTGTGATCATTTTCACTTTTTCATAAAAAAGACTTTGGGATGAATTTTTTTTGCAATATGTTACTAAAAATACAAATAATTTTTTCAATACATCACATTTTTTTGTATTAAATTTTCATGAATAACTAAGAATTGTCTTAAAGCATACAAATTCTACAAAAATTTTCATTTTTTTTGAAAAATTATCTTAATTTCAAATTGTATGAAAATATGTTAATTTTTTAATTTTTAGTTTATTTTTTCATAAAACTAAAAATGTTTTAAAGATTTCATTACATTTCACCCCATTTATATGTGGTAAAGGACTTTTGAAAATTTTGTTCGTAGAATTTTAATTAAAAACAATTTCAAATTTCACAACTTTCAAATTGTGAGTGTTTTTTGAATGTGGATAATCAATTACCATCATCTCAATTTTTTTCTCATCAAAATTCATTTATAAAAATAGTCTTTAGCTTAGTAATTTATAAAATTGATTGCTTTCAATGCAATTACTGTTCAAGTTCAAATGTCCTGTACTAAAATTAAAATCCAAAATATAATTTTTTGAATCTTTATTTTGAATTTTTCAACATTCATATTAGTCATTCAGCATAACATTCCATGATTAACATGACATTAAAGTGACACCACAAAAATATATTTAACAATATTATAGTTTTTATTGAGTTTTGGCGATCACCTGACCTGCTTTTGGGCTTCTTTGATTGTGATTGCACCCTTGGAATTGATTTTCAAAATTATAAAACAACCTAAATCTAATCATGTAGATGTTTAGATCATCTACTATTTAGGTACTTGACATTTGATTATTCATGATTTGATCATTTTATGATAAGGAAAGTTGATTTCTATTTTTGTATTATCAAATTTGTGAAACTTTATTTTGGTTTCAAATCTTTGCTCATAAATCATGACCTAATGTTTTAGTTCATTTAATATGATGATCAACATGAATTTTGAAAAATACAAATTGGTCACAAAGGCCACCCTAATTTGTGGGTAGCCAAGGAGTTTGGTGTCTTTTGGTCCTCGGCTTTGAGCCTATTTTCCAAGGTTCAATTTGGTCTAGCAAGTTGCATTGAGTAAGTTATCTTCACATTTAGTGTTAGAGCCTCTAGTGGTAGGAGTCCTAACAATTAATCATTAACAAAATGTCATGTCATATCTACATAATTATCACCCAAATTAATATTAACTACCAATGAGAAATGCATTCACAAACTAACATAGTGTTAGTGTTAGAGATTTCTAACTAAAAAATTAACACATGGAATCATGTGTTTGATACAGAAATTCTCATAAGTTCAATCAAGCTAGGGCAATATTACCCAATCCAACTTGGGTTAAGAAGTTTACTTATTCATGAATCTTAATGGCATAATTGAGACTTACTACCAATTTTTGTTTTTTGACCCTTACTTTTATTTTATCGACTCAAACTAGCAAACTACATAAACCTTTGGAACTTAAAATATTTATTTCAACTTTTTTCCAAAGCTTTTAACCCTAATTTCAAAAACCCATTAACCTAGATTATGTGGACCAACCACCCAACAACGCATCATCCAATATTGGAACCCCATTATGATTTAGTTGTGGATGAACGACGATTGGAGTTACCCCATGTTCCAGCCTTGCTAACCTAACATAACGCTAAACCCTAAACCCTTCTACTTCCAAAGTCACAATAATTATCGAGGCTGGTCCTGGAATTAGGGTTCAATGCTGATTTTGGGCTGGCGTATGGGCGGGTATTTACTTTGCAGGAGTGAACCAACCCAGGGTTCTTCCACTCTATCGTACCCACTCAACACTTGTGACAACCCAATGTTGGATGGTTATTAGAAATAGGAACAGACCCATCATGGTTATCAAGGTGGCGCTACTTAAGGACTCATAACCACAAAAGTTCACGAAAATTCAAGGACCCAGGTTTTTGGTAGATACCCATAATTCTCTCGATGCTTTTGAAAAGAAGCAAAGAACCAACCACTAAAGCACTAGATCGATCATTGCCGGTTCTTTCAAGAGAAAACCGTCAATTCTTGAAGGCTTTGAAAAAATTACCCGTGACCGACCCGTGATTCTTCATGAAATTCAGATACCCGTGTGCAATACTTGGTTGCCATGGTGGGAAGTTCAGAGTTGTAAAGCAACCTCATGACCATTGATTGATTGATGTATCCACATATCATCAGCACATGTATGAAAGATATATAAAAGAATCTGCATACATACATTGGGAGAATGTAGAATGTAATATGATAGAGTTAATAGGGTTTGGTTGTCATGCATGCAAGTAGGAGAATTGAATTGAGAAGTGTAAATGGCATGCATAGGCCTGGACTAGACCCCTCTCAAATTTAGGCATTCATGATAATAATAATTATAAGCCTCCCTAAAGCACATCTCTCTCTCTCTCTCTCCCATGTAGGCACTCTTTGTGATAATAATACCATTGTTCCTTGGTGGCTTTGGCACAAATTATATTATTTTTAGAAATGCTGAAATTTTATTTTTCTTATAGAATTTTTGTTTTTGTTTTTTTTTTTTGGTGAAGGAAAACATAAAATGTTTTTAAATATTTGGGAATATATAATTTTTTGAAATGGAATATTTGAAATTTAATTAATTATTCAATAGACATGTGTTGAGGTCAGCCTTTTTTAATTGAAAATAAGCCCCCCATAAGCAAAGGGGCATGTGTCATTAAAGTAAAAAGCATGTAGATTTGCTTGGAAAATTATTGTGTGCTACCATATCGGCACCCACAACTATTGTTCTTCACACACACATAAACCAATGACTGAAAATCACCTTAAATGTCACATGACATTCAAACCAAAATGTAATTTGTTTGCAAATTACAAGCAGAAATTCAAACCCAAAATACAAGGCAATAACATAGAAAACCATGTCTGAAAGAAAACTTGCATAACATAAAAAAATTATAAAACAAATAACAATGTGTGTTCAAAATCGCAAATCACCAATAATGATTTTAAAACACACCACTTGTGATTATATCCCAAACATGAAATATTTGAAACCCAATTCATATTTGAATTGGTTTGAAGCTAACACACACTTAATTATTTAAACCCAACTTAAGACTAACCTAATTGTGATTTATTGGGGTAGTTAAATTAAACATTTTGACAATTGTTGTGTATTAACATATTGACATCTATGACTATTGTTGTTCATATACACATAAACCAATAACATAAAATCCCCCTAAATGTGACATTACATTCCAATTGCTCCCTTATTTAGGACTAATGAAATATTTTAAAACTAAATAACAACATAAGAAATATCTTGTGGAAATCCACCGCCAATGACTATTTTGGTTTTGAAGTGAAAAGACTAATAGGTTGGGTGCAAATGTGAATTCCATTGTTAATTGTTTTGTTACAACCCCCCCCCCCCCCCCCCCCAAACACTTAGCCAAATGTGATTCATCATGGAGAAAAATTAAAGGTATTCCTTACTATTTAATTACAAGAATAAATACCTAGGCCTGCATAATGCACCAAAGGTAAAACCATTTTGACCAATATTTCTTTTAAAGGTGGTGTAAAACATCCCATATGCCAACTATTTAAACACCAATCACAAATTAAGATAATTGTACCCCCCATAGACTACCCATACAACACATAACATAATCCAATAAGGCCACGATCGAAAACAAATCAATGTGGCCATCAACATGTGGGAGATGGCATAATGCATAATTCTACACATGGTCCTTCCAAGTTTTGATCATCTTGTCCCTCCAACAACACTTTGGAAGGTAGCACCTCTTGTATTCACAAAATGATATGGCCTCTAATCACATACAAAATACATTATAAAAAATAGGGTGATTTATAACTAACCTTGCAATTGGGTTTTTGAGTTGTAATAACCATTTGCAACTTCATTGCAATTCATGATATTTCTATTGCATGAACATTATTAGACAAGTTGCATGAGTTATAATGGATGTAATTCATTATATGTTGAACTATATATGTATGTAACTCGTGCAACTCAATTGCAACTATGCAGGAACAACTATTGTGCAATTTTAATGCAACCAATTTACAACTATTGTTGTAATGTCATGTTGATGTCGATTTCATCCATCCATCCATCCATTAACGATGAACACTATTGATTTTTGTTGCAATCCTTTAGAATTGTGGGTGTAGTGAAAACACATTAATGGTTGCAAATAATTGACAATTATGTGATAATTCACATCAACACAAGGTAGTACCTATGTGTAATTGTAATGTACCAAATTTGCAAATGGCAACTCGGTGGTTAGTATGGAATAACTACTAGGACAATTCATCCATTGATGAACCTAATGATTGTGTGATTTTTAATTCATCCATTGACACACCTAAAGTTGTAAGATTTTCATCCATCCATCAACAAACCTAATGTTTGCATGATTTTTCATTAATTCATTGATAAACAAAGTTGTTGATGTCCTTTGCAACCAGGTGTTCAATGGTTATGGGTTCCAATGTATGGTAGTTGATTTTCATAGTAATGGATAGTTAAATTGTAACTTACAATGCATATTTTTGTAGACCTTACACACACATTATCATTGGCCAAATTATGATAGATAAGGTATAATTGCATTTCATCACTATTTATAAACATAAAATGGATCTAAAATTGTATGAATTGACATTCAAGGTTGAAAAATGCACTACAAAAACTTTTTGAAAAATGTTTTTAAACTGAAATACGAAATTTGACTATATATCTAAATATATTGCCCAAACTATATATAATAAAAAAAAACCTAAATTAAAGGTCATCACAAAAATGATGAATCACAATAATAAAATATTGTCATCTCAAACCTATTTTTTGTAAATTAATGTTTTCTTTTATTTTTGCTGAAATGGAACTTGAACCATAATTTTTTCATTCCTTGTCTATTTGAAATTTATCATGTTATGATATTCAATGTCACATGTGAAATGTGATCATTAACATATACATAACATTGTAATGTAAAAGATATTTAAATGTCCATCCTTTCAATTTAAATAAAACTGATTTACAATTACATAGCCATTAATAGAACTTATTTATCATTAAAATGCAAGATACATAAAATTGATACAAAGTAAACTACAATCAATTACACTCACATACAATGGTGGTTTTCAAAATAAAATGCATCACATACTTAAAATATTGAAATTATAATTCACTACAACTTTGTTGTTTTGGAATTTTTCTTTTTGCATGTATGGGTTTGGATCACTACACAACAAACAACAACAAATTCAATGACATAGTTATTACTAATCAAATGCAATCTAAGTAACCAAATTATACAATATCACATGTGCATGTTTTTTTATTCAAGACTATATTTTTCAAACAAAACCACCATTTTATTTTAAAAAAAACCTTACCTTGTGTGCACATGGTAAGTTTATGTGCAATTTTCCATTACCATTGGCATTATATGTCAAAACAAAACTATTCATTGCTCACATGCCTAAATCCACACTTGTGGATGATCCAAATTCATTATTACCATAGCATCATGTTAGATTAAGGTAGTAGCTTGAAACCATGACCAAACAATAAAAAATATGGTGAAAAGCATGCAAGGGAGGCTTACCAATTGAGCTTAATTTACCCCATAAGTAACCATGGTAGTTGTAAGTACCAATTCTAACATTGCCCTTTTAAAGCCCATACTTACACAAACATTATTTCACCATTTGTACCTCCCATTCAAGTAATTGGTTTACCTTGAGATGGTCTTATGAAGTTGTACAATGATATGTTAATGCTAGTTCATAGAGCTCTTAGAACTCCCCACGAAATTCCATTCCTTGGTCAATGTGTATTTTAATTGGAACACCAAACCTACTAAACACCATGTTTAGAAATGCATAGGTAGGTCTTTCATTGCTACCAATTAATAATGACACCAACTTAAGCCACTTCAAAAAAAAAAAAATCATAATTAAAACATACCATTTAATATGTTGCATTGTCAACTTGAATGGGGTAGCAAAATCCAAACTCCACCAATAACCAAGACAAGTAATGGGCCATGATCATAGATGAAATGATGTTAAAATTCAATCCCACATCACATTGCAAAACAAACTATTGAACTTGTAGGTGCATCTCCTACCACCAATATTGTGATTAGAGTAAACTATAGGCTTGTCAAACCCCAAAATGGTCCAAAATTTTGTGAGCATGTTGTATTATTATGGGTCAAACACCATCTACATTTGTTTATTGATTATTCCACAATTGTTGTGCACTATTGAAACATGGAAGTCATGCGAAGATAACTATTGTTGTTATCGCAACAACTATGGTTGTAGCTTTAACAATGAAATGTTGATTATGGGGTTAACCTCCCTTGTCATGGCATGTTTTTTGTTTCTTTTTATTTGTAGTTGAAAGCCCATTGGGAGCTCCAAGTTTTGGCGATGTTGGTGATGGTGGTGATAACTTCCTATGTTCCTACAACTAAGCTGCAAGAATGGCAACATCAATGATAGGGGGTGCAAACAAGATATTTTGTACATACTTGTTATTTCTTTTCTACTTGAAAACAAGATTTGTTTTTTAAAACAAAATTCTAACCTTCCTTTAACATATTAAAACAAATGAAACCTTTAATTTTCTTCATGGGCATCTTTGCCTCCATCTAACTTCTCAAAACAATTTGTGTCATACCATTTGGACTTTAAAAAGTACCCCAAAAACTCCCCAACAATTGTGTCATTTTTTAGAAGGTTGGAGATGATTTTAGTTATGAAAACAAACTCCATTAAACAAAAAAATATATTAGAATGTTCTCCACATCAATATTGAGGTGCTTGAAGAAAACCAAATATTTGTTAAATCATTTCACCTATTATCAAATACTTGAACTTTATTTTTCAAATTGCCACAAATTTTAAGTCCAATTCAAGTACTTGCAAGTACTTTAAAAAAAAACATGATTTTAATAATTTAGCTTTTAAAGTTTATGCAAACAAGGGTTAAAAACTGATGCACTCAAAAATAATATTATTATCATGATAAAATTATTTATTTGTTAGTCCTTTTATTGAAAGACCCTTGTATTTTGTTGCTTACACTACTTTTTGTATATATTTTTCCATGCTTTCACCTAGGAAGGAAAAAGAAAGAATGTGAAAGAGAAATAAAGAAAGGAAGAGGAAAAGAATGGGAGGAGGGTCTTTTGTGGTCATTGTTGGGCCCATTAGCTCCTTACTCCTTAAGGTGCTTTATGTTTCTTCTTTGCACTTTGGGAACTTAGGCCTAACTATGGTTCAAATTCCTAGAGAGCAATATATGAAAATTAAATTTACAAACACCAAAATCATGAAGTGAATTTTAGACCAATAAACTTTCCACCTGAGTACAACTTCCTTTCAAATTATAACTCAACAAACACAAGAAACACACACAAATAAAACATAAAGCTTCAAACTCCATGAAAAATTGTTGGAACTAAACTTCATGTAAAACACACACAAAATGATGTTTAAAAAGAAACCTAGATGTAACACAAAACAACCAGATAAAACTTTTGGTGATTCAAAATGTAATTAATTTGCAAACAAAGAATCCAAGCCCAAAACCCAACAAAAAAACAACAAACAAAACCATGTGCACAAGAACATTTGAATAACATAAAAAAGTTTCAAAACAAATAACAAGGTGTGTTTTGAAATCTCAAATCATCAAAAGTGATTGAAAACACACAACTTGGGACCCAAACATGGAATATTTCAAATTAGTTCACACTTGAATTGGTTTTGGACTAACAAACATTTAATTACATTAACCCAACTTAAGACTAATCTAATTATGATTTAACAAAAAAACTAAAAATCTTAACATAATAATAAGTTGCCCAATTTATGTTCTTGGGGTTTGGTATGTGGGTTTCTAAATTTTTAAATTAATATCAAGGTTTAAGGTTATGGTTTTAAAGTTGGATTTAGGGTTTAAGCACAATTATGTGCTTGGCATGGGTAAAAGTAGGAAAAAAAACCCAAACAGTGTGTGGACAATCCTTGAAAATTATTTTTTGAAAATTTGAAAAATCACCATGGGAACACTATATATCCAAAAAATTGTTTTAGTTTTGAAATAGGTTCTTACTTTCAAAGTTGCAACTACAAAATTTCCATGAAAATTCACCATGATTCAAAAGTCCTTTTATATGTTTAAAGCACTCAAGAAAAACATGTGGACAAATGGTTTTTTTGTATCAAATGTCTTTTTCCTTTATCAAATGTTCACTGAATCATTTACTTTAATACATTTCACAAGAAAGGAGCAATGTGTTCAAAACATTCAGAAAATAAAAAAACATATATCATTTTAGATTTTACTGCTTAAATGTCTTTTTACATTATTATAGTTTTGAATTTGTAATCATGGTTCAAAGTAAAATTATAGATTTTAATATAATGTAAAGCTTAATGCAAAACAATTTGAGTTTTTATCATGTTATATGTCGTATTTGGCCTCAAATTTGATGTTCAGTTAAAAAAATTATGTGAAAAAATTAATATAAAGTAATAGAAAATTGACATGTGGAAAATGTAGTTTTTGGAAAGGACTTTAACCTTGGTGCAACTGGCTTCTTTTTTCATGCTTTCACCCACATGAGATAATTAGGTCAATAAAAGATGTTCTTCTTAACTTTTTGCCATTTGTTCATTTTCTTGCTATTTTGTTTCCAATTTGCTTTTTCTTAAGTTTTTTTCTTTCATTTTTTTTCTTTTGATTTTTTCTCTAAAGTCTTTTTTTACTCAAACTCTCTTTCACATTTGTTCATTTTGTTGTTTTTTTTTCTAAGATTTTTTTTCAACTTTCAAATTGTTTTCTCATTTTTTCCTTATTTTGTTGTTTAATTATTTTTTCTTCCTAAAGTCCTTTTTCAAAAAACATTACTCTTGTTTTTACTTATTTTTCATTTTTAAAAAAACAAATGGATTATTCACCAAGTTTTAGCTCCTTTTCAAGATCTAGGTCTTTTTTTAGGTGATGATGAAATCTTGTATGCCATAGATGAAAAGGCTATAATGTTTTTTGAGTGTGGGTATGTTGCATGCAATATTGGAAATTGTTTCAAGTCATATGAGATGGAGGAAAGGGCTAAGTAATTTGTGGACTTACATTATTCTAGAAATTATTCCTATTCCATTCAACAGTTCACCCACCATTGAATGGCAAGTATTTCCACCAAACTGGATTCTCAATGAAAGTCCTAAATGATTCAAAATGTGTGGCAAGGTGTCCATTTTGATTCCACTATGCACCAATTTTGTCCATTGAGATCCATTGCTCTAAATAAAAAAAATATTATGAATCCATTAAAAGTTCATTAAATATCCATTATGAATGTCGCAACCTTACTTTGAGAAAGTGTGAGGATGAGACTTACACTCCCAAAATGGGGACTTGGGAATCCTCCAGGACTCCCAAAAACTTTAGAGTTCGATCGCAAGGGTCCAAACACCTTGCATTGGGGTGTTTTTTATACCATTAAAAAACTATCAAAGTGTGGATGTCGAAAATGAGTTTGTATGAACCATTTGACCATCTACAGCACAAGTTATGGTAAAAAGAAGGGTCAGGAGTCAAACTGCCATTTTGACTCTTAACCATTAAAAGTCGGGAATCGACCCTACCTCGGTGCATAGAGGTGAGGTGCAACACACCATTGGAAAGTTCTAAAAAAAAACTATAAGTTTGTTTCAAACCTCATCCCAATCAGAGGTTTGAGCAAGGAGTTATGATCTCGCAAGTCCCGAAAGTCCAAACCAGGACAATTTCGGGATTCCTCCTTGGGAGTCTCGGGACAAAAAACCATTCAGATGTGGGTGTTACCGAGAGGCGTAGAGAATACTATATGGGGGAAGGTGGTGGCTTCCTTAGAGTCTGGGCTATGGTGAGTCTTGTGAGTTTAGAATTGCTCGTGGTTTGACCTATCATTAAAGGTGTTCTAGAAAGTGAACTAATTAACTTATTGGTTGGTTTGATGTAAATTTGAGTGAGTAACTAAAACTTTGTCACTCTTCTTAGACCCATCCCAGAGCTTCAGCATGTCCCTCTACCCATTTTAATGCTAAGAAATGGGAACATGCCTTGAGGTTCTAACAATTCCGCAATTTGACCAACTTAGACTCATCTCAAGTCTAACAAGGAACTTGGGAGCACATCAATGAATCCGTTATGAATCCAGTACAGGGGTAGAAAATGGTGCATTGAACAATCATGGTTTAATGGTTTGCGTGAGGTCCTTTCCACTTGGCTTGATTTGGGTGGAACTATTTAATATCCAAATAGGGCGAGGTTTTATAATAATGCTAGCTATAGGTGTTTGAAATGTGTTGCATATTGCCATTAACATTGTCCAAAAACCTAATCAATTTCACTATAATGAAGTTTGAAGAATTGGCTTCCCTTATGATGATTATGATCACCTCCCATGTTAACTCTATAATCAATCCTCTACTGTTTTAGGGGAACCATCAAAATGACTTTTAAACTTTATTTTGTTATGAAACATAATATCATAATATTTGACTCCATGTTGAATTGGTCTAAAAGTTTTATGTGTGACGATACATTTTTCATTTCATCTTGCATTAATGAATCACTTGTGAAGAGATTTGTTAGTGAGTATGGCCCATGAAAGCTACCTTGGGTACTCATATGTAGGAAATCTTGTGGGCACAAAAAAATTGCATTGGGCATGAACTTGGGGTGAAATTTGTTTGACCATAAGTTTCAGTCAAATAAATGTGTTTCATGCTTCTTTTACTTCCTTTGTTTACATTTTGTGTTTCTTTCCACATTTTGTTTCTTGTTTTGACACAATTGGGGTGTTTGGTGCTTGTTTGAAAGATTTTATAGATTAGTATAATAATATTAAGGAAAAAAATTGTTGGAGGCATTAATTTGTTTGTTTAAAGTTTAAACCAAGTGTTGCCTTGTTCTTTGGTAGGTTGAAGGCAAGTTTTTAGGGTACCTAGATTTGAGGTGTATAAATTTGCCAAAACTAAAATGAGAATTAAGCAATATAATTGCCTTCTTATATATTGGGTTGTAGTATAAACCAATTTTGGTTGGTTTTTAAAAAAGAAATTGGCTAGTGTTTCAAGCTAGTTTTCACTATGAACATTAATCGATATCACAATTAAATTTTTCATGACAATCATCCACTAGTTCTTTATGTAGTGAAAATTGACACCTTGGGATTGATTTAATCATTAAATATCTTTCTTCAAATGTTGATATGTAGGTCTAGGCTTGTTATTGATGATTATTTTGGTCTAGTTTTGAGGTATAGAGGTTTAAGGTCTAGGGTCATGAGGGCTCCCATATCAAAGTCAAATTTGAATTCATGGGTTTTCTTAAAAGGGGAAGGCATGTTAAGCACTAAACTAGAAATTGGTTTTTGGAAAAGAAATATAATGCTTTTTTCAAAATTTATATTATTAAAGATAATTCTATATTAAAGAAATTGAATCTATGTGTTTCACAAGTAAATCTATGATGGAGTTAATGATAATGAGGTTGTGTTTTGGGTTCAAATTTTCCTTTGAAAGGGAGCATATTTCTTGACCCCTAACCTTGAAACCCACTTTTTATAATGAACCACAAGGCCAAAGCATGTCTTTCATTATTCCATCTACTATGAGTAGGTTGTGAGTCATTGAAGACATCCATGACTAAATGGCTATGTATTTGATAAAGACATGTCATATTTTAAAACACATTTTACGACTATAGTCATGAAGGACATGAATTTTACGACTATGAAATTTGCAACTAAAACCATGAAAACATGGTTAGTAGGCTATTCCTTAGCCTTTTAGCTTAGCGTACAGTCTACTAAGCTCAAAAACTAGCCTATATGCTAAAAATGTAAGTCTTAACCAACTTAGGCTAGGCTATGCACTTACACTAAACTAATAACTTAACCTAGCTTAATTAGCCTCATAAGACTAGGTTGTAATTGTGAGGACTTGAAACCTTCACCTCCATATTGAAGGATAAATTCTTTAACCATTGCACCACATTTTTGTTTATAATAAAATTGTCACCATATTATCATAAATAACTATTTCTTAATTTATTTAAATAGCCTAATTACTTCTACCCTCTTATTATCTATTTTTAAAATATATACATATTAAAGCTACCCTATATTAATTATAATCCATTATTTCAGATTATTACATAATCTATATTATGTTTAAATTGATTATTTGAATAAAAGATACCTTTTAAAAAAAACTAATTAACATAATTTTTACCCAACAACCAAATATATTGCACCCTATATTTTTACTCACATATTTTTTACTTTTTTTTTTTCTAATGTCCCCCATGGGCCTAACACTAGTATTAATAAGTACTTACTAGGTACTTATTAGGTATCTATTACTTAGAAAGGTACCTTGGTAGGTTTAGCCATTTAGCTAATTTAGGTACCTACCTAGTAGGTAGTATGTACTTACAAGGTAAGGTGGGTAAGTAACCAATACATATGTATTTAACTAAAATAGGTACATACCTACTATCGAGTAGTCAAGGTAGGTAAATATGTACCAAGATACATATTCACTTAGGTACCTATTAGTAGCTAGGTATGTATTGGGGTAGGTACCTATTACCTAACTAGTGCGTATTTAAAGTAGGTTATGTATTATCAAATTAGTACATATTTAAGGTAGGTACATACTAGGTACCTTACTTAATAGGTACCTATTACCTATTTAATGGCTCCTAGGTAGGTATCTAAAGTAGGTACATAGTTAATATGCATTTAACTAAGGTACTACCTACTTAGGTAGTACTTAAATTAGATACATATTAGCTAAGTACCCACTTATTATACCTGCCTTGTAGTCATGTAGTCATAATGTAGTTGCAAAGATAATCAAAGGTAAATGACTAATGGAGATATAATTACATGTAATGGAAAAATGACTTCATGACTAAATTAGGACTTAGTTGGAAAACGTTTTAATCATGAAAGACTTATTTTGGTGTTGTGAATTGTTTTCAAAAGAAGAGAATACCGAATGGGTGAAAACCATAATATTGTTTTTGGGGTAAAATGTAATAGCCAAGCCAAATATTCAAAATGTGAAAATCAAAACTTTTCCAAGAGCCAAATTGGTGTAACAATAAGAATAAGGAGCATAAAATCACACATCCCAATGATTATGCCAACTATTAGCTAAACTCTTATGATTTGAAATGAATAAATCTCCCAAGTACATCAAACTTAAAACAAAATGATTAGACATCTAATTGTTTGTTCAAAAACATTTAATCTATAGGTCATCATGGATTAGATCATTTCGATTTCTTATCATGGAGTTCAAGTGGTTGTTTTGATATATGCCCAACACATATGGAATCATTTTTCATTGAAATAACCTAAAAATATCTTTCACATATGTGCAAAGAAATCCCTAAACAACCAGAAGATTCCATAACTTCAAACTTCCCCCACAACGTAGCTCACTTAAAATAATTGAATATTTCCCCACATAAGTGAATGGAATTTGTTTTCACAACCTGACCCCAAAGGTTTGACAAAAATGAAGTAGCATTCCAAACAGCTTATCAACAAAACCTTAATTAAAACATTGTTAGAATAAAACTTCATTTTGGAACTCCCATTTCAATGGGTACTCTTTTCCCAATAACAATTCAACTTCCCCAATCACCAAGACATCCATACATCACAATCAAGTTGGCATTTAATCGTTCCTAAAACCTTTAAGGTTTTTCATCACATCCTTGATTTGAACTTTTATACATTATTTTTGAACCTCTACTCCCTCTATCAAAGCTCACAGCATAGGGGAATTTCATTAGCTTCTCAAGGTCATAAAGTTTTCAATTGAGAGGCATTTTGCCCCATTAGTCGAAGAAATAATTTACACTCAAAAACAATATTAAGAAAACTTTAATAAGCAATTAACAACCACAATGAACAATAACTAGATTCAAAGTATTTAGTTCCATTGCATTTTTGAAATTTTTGTCCTTTTATCCCCAATTCAAGCACCTCCTCCTTGATTGATGTCCTTCAAAACAACTATGCAAAACCAACAACACCATCAACAATTTATCCAATGAAGAACCCACAATTTGTTGAACAATAAAATTCGTAGTGCTCATAACTTGCAAGAAAACAAACAAAGAACAAGATAGCCATAACAATCCACATATTATTTCTTGTCAAAAGCCTTCTCATATTCTGCTTTTGACATTTGATGGTACCTGTTCCATCAAGTTAGGGTTTCATCCCTTAACTTTTCATCACATTGGTTTTTAGTTTTAGTTTAAAAACCTAGAATAACCAATCTCCACAAACGTGAGAACCACCCAACATGGGTTTAGATTCAATACCCATGTGTTGCAAGTATTTTATGTTTTATAGAACTAAAAGTTCCCACTAAAAAGAAAGAAAGTCATAACATTGATGGGGATTAAAGGAAAACAACATATATTAATGTTGGTTGGTTATTGAATTTTTTCCATAATCATCAAGTAGGTTATTTTAAAAATTAATTAAAGAATTAATTAATTAACTATTGATATCTGGTTGTGAAGAACCATCTTTTGAAAACTATTGATTCTCTCACATTTGCAAGAATTATCTTCATGGGAACTCCATGAATTTTACGTATTGAAATTTTTTTTTGAAACCTTGGCCAATTCTCTAACATATTAGAGGCTCATTTTACCTTGTGGAGAGCTGATAGGGGTTGAATTCAACCATTGCTAGAAAGACTTTCCAACAAGTCTAGGTAGTAAGTAGGCAAAAAGGACTAAAAGACTATGGAGCTTTTTTGAAAGGAAAAAAGCCAAAGAAAAAGCATACTAGTAGGCTACTTGTGCCAAGTAACTTGTGGATTACTTAGACACTATGCATATATATATGACTTGTGAAGTGTAAAACAATTTTTCTAGAGTCCCCAGCTAGTTTTTCTCCAACAAGGTATTATAGCAAGCCCAATATGACCATTTACTATTATTATTCTTGAAAGCTTAAGAAGCAATGAGCAATATTCTGTAGCTTAAAAACCTAAACCCTAAATCCTTAAAAAGCTTGCCCCCCACATAATATGTACCCAACTAAGGCTAGTGTACCCTTAGTACTTACCAATCACACCAATTAATCTTCACCCATCCATCACCTGAAGAATACTCAATAATGCTTTTCCATTAACCATGGTTGGAACTTGTGCCCTCCTCCATCACCATAGCCGACCTATTATTACAAGTGGGTTGTTGTTGAAATGGAGAGTTTTTGACATCTAGTTTGTTTGTGCTAACTTGACATCCTTTGTACATTTTCCGAATTTGCATTGTGGTGTGTTTTATGAATAAAGTTTTGCATGATTTTCTTTTTCTCTCTCTTCTCTCTTTCCATTTAAGCATGGTTGGAACTTGTGTCCTCCTCCAATAGCCAGTTGCATTACCCAACCATAGGAGAATTCTAACCCAGGATAAGAAAAAAATTAACCATCTAGCACTATTTTAGGGTTTTGGTTTAGGGTTTAGAGTTTAACCCTATTTAAAGCTCAGTCCTATTTTAGTTCTTCCCTTGTTGCTTTGGGTGTGGAAAATCAAATCAATCCCTAGCCGGGTATATCAATGGAACCTGGGTATATAACCTGAACCTGGTCCTGTTATAAGAAACGGATCCGATGGGTGGTAACTTTGTTGTAATACCCATATGACATCTAGCACATAATTTCTGAACCGTCAAGTTCATATGTTGAAACCAGTGTTGTGTGGGTATATTTTTTTTACTTGAATATATTTGTCAGGTATAAAATGGGTATATTATTTATTTTAATTTGCCTTTTGAAAATCAACGTATCTTAATGAAGTGCATATTGAAGAGTATATAAATTTTAAAAATTATAAATTTGTCCATAACCTTGGATATGTGTAAAAAATATTCATACCTAAAAACTAAATATGTTTTGGCATTTGGGTAAAACCATTCGACTAAGTATGTCTTGAACCCTAATCTTTGTTAGTTTTATTAACTAGATGAGTGTTTATCAAGTTCTTTATTCTTGAGTTTTTTTTTTGGGGGTAAGGAGCCAATTTTATTGGCCCATCACAAAAAATTAGGCATGTTTTTCCTAGTCCTAAACCCTAACTAGCCAATTTCTTAATAAAGAGCCAACAATGGTTGAGAATTTTAGTAACCCATTCTCATCAACAAATGCCAAAAAATATGAAAAGAAAACTAAGGAAGGCTTAGAAAATTAGCATTCCATATTTCCTAATGGCTTCTAACTATTCATTGGTCAATTGGAATCATGATTACGAAGACGATTGAAGAATAATTCTTTCACTATTGCAAAATGTGGATGTACTTCATTAGTCCCTCTTCAATAAATCAATGCATTCACTATTTTTCAATTAGTCCTTGTTTAGTATAATCAATGAATTCACTCAAAATCTAATGAAATCACTTAACGTACTGGAACACCTTTGGTAATAATGTTCATTTGTAAGCGCTGTTTAGTATAACCAGGGAATTCACTCAAAATCTAATGAAATCACTTAACGTACTGGGACACCTTTGGTAATAATGTTCATTTGTAAGCGTTGTTTAGTATAACCACTGAATTCATTCAAAATCTAATGAAATCACTTAATGTATTGAGACACCTTTGGTAATAGTGTTCATTTGTAAGCGTTGTTTAGTATAAACAGTGAATTCATTCAAAATCTAATGAAATCACTTAACGTACTGGGACACCTTTGGTAATAGTGTTCATTTGTAGGCGTTGTTGCCTGATGTTTGTGTCGTTAATGGTCAATATTAAGCTTTGTTAAGTGCATTTAAAAAATTTAGACTAAAATTCAAGAAGTTCATTGCTTTTTTCTTGATTAGTATGTTTTTTTTACTTTTCATTTTTCTTCCTCTTATAACCATAGACTAATATTCAAAATGCAATGTACCATCCCATTGAAAGAGGAAAACATCATGATGAAATACTAGACCAATATTAATATTGATTGGTATCAAAATTCAAAAAGAAAAATCACAACTATTGTTATTAGTGAGTGTAACACCACCTATAGTCAAAATATTTATATCAACCTGGTTTTTAGTTTTTTTTTTTTTTTCAACCTACTAGGATCCAAGCTGGCACTACTAGTAGATCCCTCGGCAATATTTAAATACACAAACCCCCCATTAGTCTATTTACAATACCAATTAACACCCAAACACTAAAAATTACAAAATACTAGGTTCTAAATAATTTCTCAAAAAAATGAGGTTTCTGAGAATTAGAAAATAAAAGAGTCTTGTTTTTTCAATTTCTTTGAGAACTGTGGGTTATATATATATGCATGCATATATGAGAAATCGGTTCGGTTATTTTCTGAGAACCGTGGATATGAATCCGAAGAATCATGCTGATAACCGTGGGAGGGGGGTGGATTTTGTTCCTGTTTCCGATAGCAGGAAAAGAGTTCTCAAAAATCTTTTTAGCCAGGGGGTTTCGAGAAGAGAACCGGCAGTTATATAGGCAGCTTTTTTGGAAAATTTCAAGCCTAAAATAGAGAACCATGGGTACGTACCAGAACCCAGCCCCTCGGTTGTTTTGAGAACCGCAGCCAGGAGTCCTAAGAATCGTCGGGTAGTACGCTGGCCAACAGCGATTCAAACATGGACTCCCGAAATGTTTTACCCACTGGGGTGAAAAAAAGGACCCGAAGTAATATAGCAATATTTAAAAAATAAAAATTGATATCGAAATTTTGCTGAAAATTCAACAATTATTTTTTAGGAAAATTAGGTAAATTTACTCTAAAATTATTTTTCACCAAATTTTTCGTGGGGAGAAAAAAAAATCGCCAGAAAAAAAAAAAAAAAAAAAAAACTGACCTATTTAAATAGGTCATTATTGAAACCATTAAAATTATTTATGAGAACCGGGGGGTATATCTCAGAACCCAGCCAGCTCCACGACGTGCTGGGGAACCCGGATGAGGAATGGGTAGAACCGGATGATACCCTCCGGGTGTTTCATCCAGACCGTTTCAAATAACCGCCCAGTAGTGGTTAAAAACAAGAATCCCAAAAATTCTGACCCCTGGGGAGGGCAGAAGGGGGAGGGGGGGGGGGGGACCAAAGGGGGAAAGGAGAGAGAGAGAGAGAGAGAGAGAGCATCTGGGGAGCGTTTGTGGCTTTGTGACGCTTGCTTTACGCTGTTTGGCCCTTGTTTCTTCTTCACCTTTGGCTCAAGAACCTTTTTGGCTCCAAAGGGATATATGTTCCTTTGTTTTCTAGTGTCATGTCCATGTGTTGTTGTTGTTGCCTTTTGCAAACACCAGCGGCTGCCCTGCCTCCTTGCCTGCCTGCCTGCCTGCCTGCCTGCTGCAACGCTAGTTTTCTAGCCTCATCCGCTCATCTTCTCCATTCTCGCGCCCTCCGCACTAGTCTCGAGAGTCTCTAGCCTGGGACTAGTTGTCGTCGTCGTCGTTCCAGAAGCAGCCGTTTTCCACATCTCCATACCACCTTTGCTGCTGCGTGGTGAAGAAACAAGTCCCAGATCAGCTTCCAGACTGTGTCGAGAGAGAGAGAGAGAGAGAGAGAGAGAGAGAGAGAGAGCTGGTCGAGACAGAGGTAGAGAGGTCCCGAGTGGGGTGTCAAGAGAGAGCGGGGCTAGAGAGAGAGAGAGAGGGAGAGAGAGAGAGAGGTGTCGAGAGAGATTTGGGAAGGCTGGGGGTAGAGGGGGGTGGAGGGTGTAGCTGGTATGTGGATCTATAAAACATCGGGTGCAAATATGCGTAAACTGTGTCGGGGGAAGTGTTCGCGGCATTCAAGCGTGCGGATGATAATCTTGATCATTTAGTGTGGAGGTTATGATCATCTAGCTGGAAGAATATTTTATGTTTGTTGTTGTTGTATCGACTATCGACGTCGTGGGTTGCAAGTTGCAGCTGCTGCAGTAGCAAGAAGAAGAGCAAGAAGAAGAAGAAGAAGAAGTTTCGAGGTGCCCAGACTTGTGGAAGATGATGTTGTTGTTGGAGTAGTTTTTTATTCATGAGTGACAGTTGGAGCGAGGATCTGGCTAGCCCCGTGCGTGTACATGAGTGGGCCCCCGCTGCCGGCGGATCTGCTGCTGCTGTTGGGTTCAACAAGATCATGCAAAGCGCGGCAGGGGCACAGTACCATCATGGTGTTTCGGATCCGGGCGCGCCGGCTCAGTTCGTGCTGGGGCGACCGCTTCCGCATAACATCTTCGGTCTCAGCTCGGCGCATCATGATCATCATCATGTGAATATGTCGTTGCAGTCTCCCGGCGCGGTTAGCCATGGTGGCGCAGGAGCTGCTGCAGCTCATGTGCAGCAGCAGGTCGCGCCTCATCACCAACACCAGCAGCAGAACCAGCACCACCATGCACAGCTTCAGCACCATTCGCAACAGCACAAGCATCAGCAGCTTTCAGCGCACCCGGGAAGTCTGCACTCGCACAATCTCGGACAGGCTCAACAATCTCCTTCGCCCCCTGCACCCACTGTGAGCTTTCCTCCTCATCCAGGCCAACACTCGCAGCAGCACCAGCAACAACACCACACTCATCACCAAACTGCACCAGTTCACCAGCAGGCTCCTCAACACCACCAACAACAACAGCAACAACAGCAGAATGCGCAGCAACAAATGGTACAACAGTTAGGGCTGGGAAGCGGTCCTGATTCTCCCGATGCTCCATCGCCGGCAAGCTACAACAACAAACAGATCTCTCAGCCACTTGCTGCTCGCGACGTTGTGGATGAAGAGGATATAGAGGACGATGGAAGGGGTACGAGTGGGAATCGCTGGCCGCGACAGGAGACTCTTGCTCTCATCAAGATTCGCTCGGAGATGGATGCCAACTTCCGCGATTCTGGTCTCAAGGGACCTCTTTGGGAAGATGTGTCGCGGTAAGTGATGATTGTGCGCGATTGCACCCCCTTCTCCTTCGTACTTGTTCAAGACCGCAGTTTTGTTTTTGTTCTTGCAGAAGGCTTGCAGGCAGATTTCCGTCGATGTGCATATCTAGAATCTTACGCTTGCTGCAGTTGATAAGCAGAGCTGGTAATTGAGTTCTGCAGGAAGCTTGCAGATCTTGGGTACCAGAGAAGCGCAAAGAAATGTAAGGAGAAGTTCGAGAACATACATAAATATTACAAGAAAACCAAGGATGGTAAAGCTGGAAGGCAAGATGGGAAGAGTTATCGCTTCTTCAGTGAGCTTGAAGCTCTCTATGCTGGTCAGCAACAGCAGCAGCAGCAGCAGCATATCAGCAGCGCGACAGCGCCCCAGGTACCTCCACATGACAGTGTAACATCCTCAGATCATCGTACAGCAGGGAATGCTGCAACTACAACGACGTTGCAACAGTTCGCGAGAACCGGCAATAGGGTGATGGGTGCAGGAGGAGGAGGAGGAGGCTTAGTCGATGGTCTTGAGAAGCAGGGAAGGATTGTTGCGCAAAGGGCTGCTGCTGCTGCGGCATTGGAGAGGACAGCGGAACTTAGTGCAAGTGGAGTGACACTCACAGATTCTTCTGAGGACGACTACGACGTACCTGCTGCTGCTGGAGGCCTGCAGCAGCAAGGAGAGAATCATCATGATTTGAGCAAAAAGAAGAGGAAGCGGTTAGATCATCATGGCAAATTGTTGAGTTCCAGTTCTTCGAAGAAGCTTATGTCCGTGGAGTCGCTAGTGAAGAAGCTGATAGACAAGCAAGAAGCTATGCAGCGGAAGTTCCTGGAAGCTATGGAGAGACGTGAACAAGATAGGATGGTGAGAGAGGAAGCTTTTAAAAGACAAGAAATGGCAAGAGTGACACGCGACCATGAACTTCGCGCCCAGGAGCAAGCCCTCACCGCCTCCAGGGATGCTGCTTTGGTTGCCTTCCTACAGAAAGTGACTGGACAAACCTTGCAACTCCCGCAGATTCCTCCTCCTCTTCAGGAGATCACTGCAGTACCTAAGCCGGTGCAGGCAAAGACGACGACACCGCCGCCGCCTCCTGCTACCGTTCCCAGCGGTACTGGACTTGATCAAGCTCTGAATCACCACCACCAGCAGTCGAGTACCCTAGTGCATGAGGCCGATATCCATGAAGATCAGGAGCAGGCAGATCAAAAGGATGGGTCGGGCAGCAGCTTGGATCCCAAGAGATGGCCCAAGCCCGAAGTGAACGATCTGATCCGCTTGCGAAGTAGTATGGAGACGAGGTTTCAGGAAGCTGGTCCCAAGGGTCCGCTGTGGGAAGAGATCAGTGGGGATATGTCTCGCCTGGGATACAACCGCAATGCTAAGAGATGTAAAGAGAAATGGGAGAACATCAACAAGTACTTCAGGAAGACGAAGGAGAGCAACAAGAAACGCCCAGAGAACGCAAAAACATGCCCATACTTCCATCAATTAGATACCTTGTATCGTCAGGGCGTTCTTAGTACCCCGTCCGCCACCAAGGGCAACAAACTTGCTGCAGCAGCAGCAGCTGGCCAGCCTACTATTAGTGAGCATGACTCCGATGCAGGTCATGAGCTGCTGGACCATCATCCCATTACGGCAAGTCTCGCTGTGGAGCATGATATCAACGCGCAGCAATCGGATGCAGATGATCAAGCCCAAGTTTTGAGCATGTTGCCAGCAGCTGCTGCTCCTGCATCCGATCAAGGTGGCATCGATGACACTGGCTGCAAGAATGGCAGTGTCAGTACTGCCGCTGATCAAGCTGTCCAATTCTTCTCCAGCCCCGACAATGGCAGTAGCGCTGACCAACCTCAGACTTCCAAGAAGGTACATTAAAAGGCGCTTTATTGCCGAGGATTTCTGCAACTAAGGGTCTCTTCCCATTAGGGTGCTGTGATCACAGTTGTACACAGTGTGCTAGTGCGAAGCCATTGTCATATATATGTCTCTAGATTGCTCATCCGTGACTCGTATGCTCACGTATTGGTGGGTATTTCATGGTCGTCTGCTCAGAGCGGGATGCAGATTACACCGAGATGACTTCCGCTGCTGCTGCTGCTGGTTGAAAATTTGGTTTCGGATCGCGTGTGCACTCAGATCATGTCCAGATGAAGTTTGATCGCTGGTTGCTGCTGCGGTCTGAGTACACTGGTGTCCAACTCAACCGAATTTTAAAAACTGGGTCTCGATGATCCAGACGGAAATTCATAGTACTAGATCAGCATGCGGATCCTGCAAGAAGCACCTTGGCCGGATCAGATTCTGCTGGACTTTCTAGCAGTTAATTCATCAGTGATCCAGTGCGAGATTTCGATGCCCATTCAAAGAAATCGAGCCTTGCTTGCATGGGGAAGCTAGAGAACTGACCCATCAAAAGTGTGTGTGAGTGTGTGTATGTCTCATGTGCGTGTGATTTTGTGAGGCGGGAGGTTGTAGTGCTTGGACTAATTTATGCGAGTTTACCTGAGGGACCTATGAGAGCTGGTACTAGATCAATAAGTCCTCTGCAGTAATGCACTTGCATAGCAGTTGAGACTGACATATATGACGCGTCATGATGCATAACCCTGCTTTCACCTGTTGGCCTTAGAATTGTAGAGATTTATGAGAGCGATCTTTTGTGAATGTTTAGAAAAAATGTTCAGGAATTTCTGGAAGGACGTTAATCCTGCGTGCACCATGTAAGTAACACTGCAAGTCGCGTATAGTTAGTGCAGGAGCTACATTACTACTGATCACGTCGTACTATACAGTTTCGTCCTCGTGAGGTGAAGAATGTCAGTGGTACACACTAGTGTCTCAGTTTTACAGAATTGTCACCCATCGTGTGCTCGATGCAGAATTGTTTTCTAGGGTAATTTGAGAATTAGATCATGCGAGCTGCATCATATTCTGTCAAAAATAAGAAGCCTGGAATTGATTTCTGGCAATGTAATTCGATATATTGTACTTGAGCGGGAATTCTGGAGCGCCGCGCGTGTCCTTATGTCCTCATGCAGTTGGTCATACAAAGACTTCAATGTCTAACATCACAAGGGACCTTTTGTACGTTCCCCTGTTTTAAAGAAAGAGCTGAAAAATTTGCAGGAATCCCCTTTGGTACCATAGAACTTCTTCCCCTGGCACAGGAAGGACTCAATTGATACGAGCTCATGTTGAAGAATACCTTTAGCAGCACTACACTCAAGATCAGGCACTCGAGATAAGATTGCATCTCGCAAATTGGCCACGATTGAATCATGATCCGAGTATTCGAAATGCGGAGGAGACGTTTGAAAGAAGTTATGTAAAGCATTCGTCGATTCATGAAGACACGATTGGTAGAGCTGATCAGTTGGTATGAACTGATCTAGATCTGGATCCATGATCCTTTCCAGTTAAATCTGGATCCAGAACATGAATGAGAATGAATTCCTCAAAATGTGGGACCAAATGAAAACTGGGCTTTCCAAGAGTATCAAGAGCATGCCTCGATTTCTTTGAAATTGTTAGTTTTCATTTAAAAATTGAACTTTCAATGACAAAATACTTCAATATTCAGTAACTCTTGCACCATTATGAAACCACCTTATTGTGCACTCTTACTCATCGAGGGGTTTCCAATGGTATCAAAAGCATGGCAAGTTGGATTATATGGTTTGTGAAATCTTAACATTACAAAGCAATTTAACAAAACTAACTGACTTAATAGTTGGTTGAGGGAAGTTGCTAGCCCTTGTCGATAGATCTAGGATCAAACTCACAATGTTTTTTTCTTCAATTGTGTGATGATCATCCATAAGACAACTTAGCTCAATTCAACTATAAACCAAAAAATTATGAAAATAAAAGTAAGTTAAGCATTGTGGACTTCTATATTAGTCTTGAGCAAACATTCTCAAACTTTTTCCTTATCCATTCATTTGTTCATATAAATATTCAAATTTTTATTTATCCAATTAAATTCTCAAATAGTACAGCAGTTGGAGATTGTATTTATAAAAACAAATTAATAAATTTTCTTCTTTTTTTTCCTTCATTGTGTGTTATATGCAATGGCCCTGCCATTCATTTAATATTAACAATGGTCCATATTGTATTGTAAATTGGTCGTAGCTAAGGGAAAAATAAAAATAAAATCTATTTTAATGTACATCATCATGTTCATGATTGTTAAAAAAATTAAATCATTATTATTTCATATTTTAACATCACAGTAGTTAAGAGGAACCCAAAAGGTTCTCACAATATTAAATGATGATAGATTCGAAAACCTATATAAACATTTAAATTGTTTTTTGTCAAACCAAAACCAGTAGGAAAATGTCACAACATGATTTTCAATTTTTTGAAAAATCTAATGACTTATTTAGAAAAAGGTGATTGATTATTCTTTTCTCAATTTTTTATTTTTCACATTTGTGCAAAATTTCAAACCAAAACAAAAAAGTACTTGTCACGACATGTGTATTTCAATGTTTTCAATCACATTGTCACATTTTGAAAAGAATTACATGAATTTTTGTATATGACAAGTGCCTTAACCATTGTTGGAGAAGGTAATTGCACATCTAGTTTTGTGAGTTATGGATTGGTGACAAAGTCACTTGGGGCTAGGGCACATTTTTCAGAAGGTGATGGAGAAAACAAAATGTCAAAAAATGAACGTGAATCCTTTTATAACCAAATTAGGATGAATCACCTCACGTGGTTTTCTAGGGGCCAAAATCCCTTGAAGCTACTATAGTTCATAATTATTCTCAATGCAATCTCCCTGCATTACAAGGTAGGGCCAACTAGACTTAGAGACATAGTAATGACATTTGTCATTTTGCACTTTAAAATTCACGAATTTACGTGGTTAAAATTCGTGTTTCTTTGGGCTTCCATAACATTCTCGCACCAAGAATGTTATAACTATGCTTAGAGATACATTAGAAGGAGGAGCCAACAAATGCATTGTTGTCAATAGATATACAAGTGATCATATCATCCACCAACTTGATGTGTTGCACTTACCATCGTTAGGAACCCAAGCATGTTAACCTAGTTCACTATTTGCACAAGCCAGTTTGCAAACAACCAACAACACTTCAGTTCTTCCACAAATCATTAGCAACATCATTATATGGGTGCGGGTGCGAAAATAACTCGCACACTATTTGGAATGTGGTAGACATAATTTGCTAGAGGTTGTTCACACACCAGGTATGGATGGATCTGCTTTTATAAAATATTATATATACTCATTGCTGTGAAGATTCCAGAACATTACTGCCCAACTCAATACTCAATACCCTAATCCTTTTGTAACCAGATTTTTGCAATGGCAGGAAGATTGCATACTCAAAATTACCTGAGCATGAGAGCATCTCCAAGAGCAGTAGTAAAATAGCCTGTACACATTAATTTGGATGAAGTATAGCCTACTTTAAGGAATCTGAGTTTAGATTTGTAAAATGTGCATAGAGTGCAAAACATGATGATGTCCCAAAGTGTCAATACAAAAATGATGACTTTTCATTCCATAATGATTCACACAAGTGGTGGCATGTAAATAGTTTCTAGATTTTATATAATTTGAAATTTTCATGTTTATTTGTTGGGATTGATGCGAGTTTTTAGGATTAAAAAATAAAGAGGCAATGTGGTTCTCAAGAGTGTAATAAGATCAGAGAAAAAAATTGTGATCCTTTTAGGTTTCAAATTGAAAATAACTTACTCAAAAGTTAGCTGGTGGGGACTCGCTAAATCAAATGTTGTAAACCTTAGTAGAGGCACAAAGGGAGATGTGAGAAGAAAATTCAGATGCTCTCAGACTTGAGACTGGGAGAGAGCTTGGGCACTTGGAGGCTGGATCTGGAAGAAGGGAAAAAGTATAAAGAGCAAATAAATACACAAGGAGTCACGTCTCATAAATTTCAAAGTTTGACTCAGATCAGTGAAGTGGTAGTACAAACTTCATTTAATCAGATAGAATCAGATGGCAGCCTGCTTGCAGTCTCGGTCAGACCTGCTACTTGCCATGGTCCTTTGTCCTTTCTGCTTTTGAAAGCACACAAGGTGCTCAGACTGACATGCCCAAAAACTTGTTTGCAAAGATGATCACCCAAAAAAACCAAAATAGAATTTAAAACAAAAACTAAGCAGTACATACTACAAAGTGCAGTGACCTGGTGTTAACTAAAATTCCACAAGGATAAGCTTGGCTTGATAAGCATTCCCAATACAATCTGAAACCTTGCACAACAATAAGCATTGAATTTGCACTGATGTACAATTTGCAACCAAATTTCAAGCTGTTACAAATCACAATACTCTTGTTTTCATCCTCTTACACTACCCACTATCTGAAGTCTCCACATTTACTAAACAAAAGTGGCAAGTCTGCTGCAAAAATAAAACTTCACTGAATAAAACATCTTTTCCCAAGTTTTCATCAAAAAGAAGTTCCACAAAATTTGTCACCAGAATAGTGCTTTTTTTTTTTTTTCCCAATTTTGTGATGTTGCTCAAGTAGTGAGAATCCATAAGAAATATTCAGCCAAATTTGGTGATATTCAAAATATGAAAGTAGAAAAATCTTAAGCACCTTTTTATGCTGTAAGCAATCATGGCAAAATTTGGGCAATTTTTTTATAAAAAAAAATTGGGTGATTCTTTTCAGAAAATAAAAAGATTTTGCAACAGATTATTCCATTTTCAATGCCAGAAAACTCTACATGTGAAAAATGTGGGACCCATTTCAACTTGGCCTATTGCTTGGACTATATATAGTAAAAGCTTTTGTAATAGGTGATATGTGCGTGCATGATAGAGCAAAAAAGTGTCCACATTCTCAAATTGAAAAATGAAGTAAAACCAAAATCGAAGATTCTTCATTTGTATGAAAATTTAATGACCCAAACTCACAGTTCTTCTAAAAAACCTAAGAACTGGGCAACACTGACACTAGTGATTTATATTTGATCTACTTACTTAGTCGCCACCAATTATCCCCATTGTACCTATTAATAGGACCTATCCTTGGCATGATATGTTGCCAAGGTGCAACCTGAAATCAACAACAAGTCAGGAATAGGGATTCATCCACAACTGAGTCAGAACAAGCTTCCAATGGATGGTGCATTGGTGGGCTATTTTAACAATTCAAGACAGTCAAAAACCTCAAATTAAAGTGGGATTATGTGCACACTCCATTGTTGGGATGCTTTATGCATCGTCAAGTTGATGCCTATGAAGACTTTTGGATTAAGAACAGAAAGAACAATCAAAAACTCACTTTCATGTTTACTATTGGCAGTAGACGTTGTCTTACTGAACTGCAATACCAACAAAAAAAACTTCTCAATCTAATGGACTATTGATACCAACACAACCCAAAGAAATATTTGTATGGATTTTTTCCACAAACATGCCATGAAAGCCATCAAATATCAACAAATATTCTAAGAAAGGTTCGAGACCACCAAAATTATGATAATGTATATAAACTCATTTTTGTAATGCAAAATTTCACCCAAGGTAGTTTGGGTACATAATCCAAAATCCACATTAAAACACATGATTAAAAATCTCATATTTAAAATACCTTAGCATCAATATGCATGTACATAGTATGTACCATCATATGGTATCAAGCACCTTCTCGTGAAAATTCAAAAGTTATGAAATAGTCAAATAGTGGAAGACACCACATTTTGTAACAAAAAAACTGCATACATTACAAATCTTCATTGTATTGGGTACATGCATAGTATAAATCCAACCAATACTAGTCCAAAATACATACATAATTACATCTCCATTGAATGCTAGACTACAAGTCCAACAACACCCAAATACACACATGCCAATACATACCCTACTACAAAATACGGATACAATACACATGACGTACGTACTTGGGTTGTAGATGTACCCTAAACCCTAAACCCTAAAACCTTGACCTGTTTTGGCGCACTCTGCTGTCGTCGTGCATTTCTTGTTTTGCGTTGGGGGAAGGGAGAGAAGAGCGCTTAGCGATGGCGCTTAGATCTCTAGCAGGTCGTGCGGCAGTTGTGTTCAGGCTGCGGTGTGCGACACCGTCGCTAGCTTTCTCCTCGCAGTCTCCATTCTCAACAGCTGGTTTGTATATTTTTGTATCTTCTTCTTCTTCGTCATCATCATCATTTTGTTGTTGTTGTTGTTGTTTCTTTGTCGTTTTGTTTTGCAGTTTACTGCTTTTTTTCGTTGATTTTTATTGCGTTTCGAGTTGTGGGTTTTATTGGGATCTAGTTTTTCACAGTATTGTTTCTGCCCATCTCTATTGTTTTTGATTCATGCTGAATGGTGGCGTTGCAGTTGTACTGGACGATTTGAAGTACGCGAAGACTCACGAATGAGTGAGAGTGGAAGGTGATTGCGGCGTGGTTGGAATCACACACCATGCTCAGATATAATGTATGCACCAACAAGTTTGTTTTGAAAAACAAACAAACACAGCACAGCAGCGATGATCACTACCTAATCGGCGTCTTCGAATGGGAAGATGGAATGCTTGTTGAAAAGGATTCGATTCATGGCCATAGTCTACTCCCTGATAGGATGGATGCGCATTGCCGTGATTTGAGTGCAGGAAGAATTAGGAGATGTGGTCTTCGTGGATCTTCCCGAGATAGGAAGGCAGGTGGCGAAGGGCGAGTCATTTGGAGTGGTGGAGAGTGTCAAAGCTGCAAGTGATATCTATTCTCCCATATCCGGGGAGGTTGTGGCTGTCAACAGTGAACTGGCTGACTCCCCAGCAGTGGTGAGTCCCCCAGCCAGCATCCTTCCTTGGGCATTCAGCCAATTGTATGGCAAAAATGCAGAAGAGCAAGTTTCTAGAGCAAGACAGACCAAAGAAGAAGAAGAATCACAGAAAGAGACCAAAAAAACAGATGGCCAATATTTACAGAAAAAACTAGATCTGAGGAACAACACTGACCTCACAGAAACAAATTCACAAAATGTATCATCTTTCCAAAGAGGAAGACGCATAAATGACATTAGAATCTGAAGAAAATCCTTCTAATCTGAGCCTCCATCAAGGGCTTTTCTGAGAACTTTGTTCCATGATGCACTACTCTGCAACCATTGTGCAAGCTCAAGAATGTTTCTATTGCTGGTGCCACTTCTTACTGTTATATTTCTGGAGATGTACCTTAGTTTAAAGCTTCTGCTTCCTTGCTCCATCATGCATTTTACACCAGCCTCTGTATCTGTGGATTGTCAGTTGTTCACTGTACCCTAACTTTGCTGGGGCAATGGAGTTTATGACAGGTGAACAAGGGTCCATTTGATGAGGGATGGATTATGAAGGTCAAGCTAAAGGACCATGAAGAAGTTTGCTCCTTGCTAGGTGCTGAGAAAGTGAGCATGCATTAAATCGCTTCCCCTTTCCTGACATTTTAGGAGAATCTCAAGAGATCTCTGTCTGTCTCTTAAATTCAGCTGAAGTTAGTTTGGCAAGTGCATTTTAGGAGGTTCCCAGTAGAATTTTGAACAGATATGGCAAAATTCCTATGCCCTCGAGAAACTGTTAAGCAGTGTTTCAGGGGTACAAAGCATTGTCTAGCACTGCTTGCACTACTGTGCCACTGGCAGTTTATCTGCAATTACATAATCTCCATGGGCTGTTTGCTCATCAGTCCAGTGATGTGAGGTCCTTCATGAGTGTATTACTGGTGAATTTACAACAGCAAGTATGCAAGGTCTTCTGTTGAATAATTTTGCACTTCAAATTGCAGACATTACTGCAGGCTTTATGTGAGTCTTTCTGCACACATTTTGTGGTTTAAGCCTCTGAACATACCAATAACACTTTGTGAAATTATGTGGGTAGCCTTTCCAGATGCTCATACTCAGACAAACTAAGTAGATCGTCCATGAATGCAGGAGAAGCTAATGTGTTGACCATTCTTCCCAATTTCAAATTGACTTGTAATCTGTCTCCTAGGTTCAGTATATCATCAATGCTTGGTTGTTCTGCTTTAGGTTGAAAACAGTGGAATGTGGAGTATCTTCTGTATTGGAAATCATTTCACTGATGATGGTCAGGATTGTGCTGTGGAATATTTGTACAGCTTTCCAGTGGTAGATTGTCTGTAATCAAAGTTGACTTGAACCACAGACATGCACCGCAGTAGAAAGTATTAGCTGTTACGAACCAATGATGGGACTGTCACAAAGGCACATGTGATGAAATACTTACTCTGCTTGCATGCTTTACAGGTCTTGTACTGATAGCAAATTAAGAAAGCTTTCTCTAGAAATTGTCTGCAATCTTCCCATTTCTGTGCTTTTGCTCAACTGATTATTTGCATAGCAAGATGAAATGCAAAATGTTCAACAGTTGGTAAGACCAAGCTTGCTCAATTCCTGCAAAGGATCAATTGTGTAAGTTTCATGTGTGAAGACTAGGATTCTTGAAGTTGCTGCTGTTTCTACTACTAATTTTACACCAAAGATACATGTGCATGAAAGTTTGAACCTAACTATTCAAACTATGCATTCTTCCCCTCTTGTTCCTTGTAGAAAAGGTTTCCTCCATGATGGAGGTAAATTGAAGATTGTGGTTGACAGCAGCACTGAGCAAATGGTCTGCAGGAGTCGTTATGAGATGTAATATAATTTACTGCTCTTTGTTTGGAGAATATATTGAAAATATAAAATCATAACAAAACTGATCAGGGATTCTGATAGACTCATCTGATCAGCAGACAGAATTATAGCATAATATGAAAAGTTGAAGAAACGCTTCTTTAGATCTGTATTTAAGCTAAATGCATATAAAGCAAAGAGATCTGACTCTTCTTCAGAACGTCCTTCACAAGAGACCTCAATGAAGGTGAAGAAGCACATAACTGAATCTGTCAGATTCTATGGCTGATCTGAGCAGAGTTCCCATAAAATGTAGATAGATAGAAAGAACTTCGATTTTAAAATTTCAATCCTTTCAAGTTTATATCAATGCAATCAAGCTAATATTAGCCACTAGTAAGATTAATTTTATAGCAAGTGTAATCAATGTTTGGTTTTCATGTTTTTATGTGAAAAATGCAATGTCTTTACGCTAAGAATGCGTTAGGTCTAAGCCATAGCAAGTGTAATCAGCGTTTGTTTTTTCATGTTATTATCAGCGTTTGGTACTACGTAGTTTTATGTGAGGAGTGTTCGAGTCTTGGATACATTCAATAATATTATGCCTCGTACCAAGCAATCCATTGAGCATCATGAAGTGGATTGATCAGCAGGGAAGAAATGGTCCAGGTGTTCCTGTCCATCCTTCCACACACTGCAGCAGAGGAGACACCAACTTTCCGTCGCAGATAGCGTCGTACACTTTCTCTATGTCTTGGCCAGGAGACACAGTCTTCAATCCTGACAACAATTCTGTGCCCAGCTCCTCTCTGACGAACTCGTACAGCGGGTACGTCCTGCAGTCTTGGATCCGGTTGGGTACCGATGAGTAGCCTTTGGTGTCGTAAGCCTTACGAATCGATGGTATCACGATGTCCAGACTCGCCTTCAATTCTTTTTCGAACATTGGGATCCTCTGGAAGACGGATGTGGATTCCAGTTTCTCGTTCTTGGGGTTCTTGAGCGCGTAATCCATCATCACTTGTTTCAGTTTCTGCATTAGCGGGTAGGTTTCACTCGAAGCGTCGTCAATGTAGCTGAAAACCGGCTGACTTTCCACCACCATCAGAAGGTCCTTTTCGCAGAAGCCAGAGGGTAGAAGCGAGCCGTCAAATGTGCTTGTGGACAGCGTTTTCTTCGCGACTTGGGATACTACTTGTTTCACTGCATTCTGCATCGTCTCCTCCACGTGTCTCAAGTCGACTGCCTGGCACAGAGCTACTAGGTAAGTGGAGCTCATCAGCTTCAGAATTTCGATGGATTCTTCTGTCTTTCTTGCGGACACCAAACCCAGCGAATTCACATCTTGGTTATGTTGCTCCGCACTCTGCACATGAGTGGTCACCGGGTTCGCCAAGTAGTTAATCTCCGACAGATAGGAAGCCATGGCGATTTCTGCTCCCTTCATGCCGTAGTCGAGACTTGGGTCGGGTCCGCCGCTCAGGTTCGCTGGCAAACCGTTATTGTAGTAGTCGTTGACGAGCTCGGAGAATTGGGCGAACATGAGCTTCCCGATGGCGGCGATGGCCAGGCGCATGTTGTCCATGGACACTCCGATTGGAGTACCCTGAAAGTTTCCACCGTGTAGAGCTCTGTCTGCAGCAGCATCGATGATTGGGTTGTCGTTGACGGAGTTGATTTCCCTCTGGATGGCATGCGTTGCATTTCTAATGCCTTCCACTTGAGGGCCCAGCCACTGCGGGGACGTGCGCAGAGCGTAGCGAACCTGCTTAGGCTTCGTCTCATGCAATTTGGCTGCCGCTTTCATGTACGAGCTGCCATCAAGGACCCATTCCATAACAGCGCCCGCCTCCATCTGGCCAGGATGATGCTTCAACTTGTGCGTGAGTGGGTCGGCGAACTCGGGCTTTCCTTGCATCACTTCACAAAAGAAAGCCGACAGAACCTCCGCGAGAAGGACAAGGATGTTGGCATCGAAACACACTGTAGAGGCCAATCCGGAGCCGACTCCGGTTCCGTTGACGAGGGCCAAACCTTCCTTCGGCTGAAGCTCAAAGGGCTTCTCAACACCAGCGATCCTCAATGCTTCGACAGCGGAGACTTCCTTCCCGTCCCCCGTCACCGCTCGCACGTTGTCCCTAGCAGTGAGGAGACCAGCAATGTAGGAGAGCGGCACAAGATCTCCTGAGGCGGTGATGCTTCCCCGCAGCGGCAGCTTAGGTGTGACGTGAGCGTTGAGAAGCTTCTGCAAGCCTTCTAGAATATCCCAACGGATACCGGAGTAACCTTGCAGCAGCGTGTTGATGCGCACTAGCATGGCTGCTCTGGTGGTGCAAATGGACAGCGTGTTTTCATCGCCGCCCAAATGTCCACTAACGACTCCGGCATTCAGAAATCGGATGAGTTCTCGTTGGAGCTCCACTCCCTTCTGAGTACGAAGATGGGAAGTAGCGCCGAACCCAGTGGTGACCCCGTAGATGTCACCTCCGTTCATGATTTTGGTAAGAACCCAGTTGGAGCTTTCATCAACTCGGCCTTTAGCATTAGCAGCGTCCAGCACCACTCTCACTTCCGGTCTCCGGGCCACGGCCACCACTTGAGCGACGGTCAAATCCACACCGTGGATAACCACTTCATCCACTTGGCAGAACGTTGTCACCATCTGCTTCACCTCGTCAAAATGACTCCCTTGCATATAACCCGCTGCAACCTTCCCCCAGTTGAGAGGGTCCGGGTCATGATGAGCGCCACCCAATTTAACGCACATCTCCGGACTTCCAATCAATCTTCTCTCAACTGCCTCGGTTTGCACGCCAGGCTCTGCGATAGTATGTACATCGATCATAGCCAGATTGCCCGTTTCTTCAGTACCACATCCCATGATCGACATCGTGCGAGTTAATGATCTCTAGTGTTACCGGATTACAGAACTTCAGGAAACGATATAATGAAGTCTTGCAGAACTCGAGCGAGATTGATACAGGCTAAAAAAACTTATCTTCTCTACAACTCCAAGATATTGGATTCCAGACGAAAGCTGATAGGGCACCAAGTACTGGAGCTGTGAGACGTAATTTGATCTCTACTGCTACTGCTGCTGTCGTCTGCTTTCAGATGGAAAACAAACTTGAGAGAGAGAAAATTTATAATCTCCTGCAAGCCCGATGAAATTAAGAGGTCTTGAACATAGCTCACATATATATACTCACTCTTCGATGCAAAGCATCTTGAGAAGCTCCAATTGGCTTTTATTTTTAAAACTGGCGATTTATTTATGAGTAAAATAGATAAGACCATATAATGAAATCGCATCCTTTTTCCTGGAATGACAATTTAGTGAAATGGAATCTTAGAATGTGTTGGTGGTATCATGGATGTAATTTGAAAAAACATCACCCATGCATGAAGAAAATAAGTGAATTGTATACACGTTGCATGCATGCGTGCGTGCGTGCAGAATTATTGATGTTCGGTACAGATCATGAGGTGGTTGGAAGTTGCACGAAGTCTTATAATTTGAGGCTGTAATGAATTACTATATTATAACTTAGCTGGTTTATAAAGAATCGAATTGAATTCTGCTTGCTTTCCATGAGCTGGAGTTTTGCTGTTCATCCTGACCGAGCGTCAAGTCTAACGAGCTTGGACTTGGACTAAGCTGTGTTGCATCATAAATATACTTACCGTTGAAATTACTTTCAGGTCTCCCTTATTTGCACTCGTGGGTCCTTTTAACCAGTTTTGGTAGTCTTTAAATACTATTTAGGTTCCTTGTTTAGGTTTTTCCCTAGCTCAGACAGTTGGTCATCTATTGAGCCTTGGGTGAACCAGCACCCAAGTTGGAACCTGGTGGTACCTTTGTAAAAGTCCCCAAATTCATTTAAATTATCTCGAAATATTACAAAATTTGTCCCATGCTTGAACTAAATCGGGGTCTCAGAGTTGAAATCAAACAATTTTTTGAGCCAGTAAGACGCCTCACTCAAAAAGGAAAAGGTACCAACATGGGTGAGGTTCTAATGCCTCTCCCCACCCCCCCCCCCCACAAGCTCTATCTATTGATTCCACAATTTGGTGTTGCCAGTTCCACTCGTGAGCCTAATTGGGTGAAGCTAGCACCTACAATATGGCTACCCTGGCTGACTTGTGTTGTGAATCATTGTGTGTTACCCAAATTTGGCTATAATTCCTCTTGTAGATGATCAGCAGTCTACCTTCTTCACAATTTTTTCTTAAAAACCCTGCCTGCAAGGTATGTGTGTAGGAATTGTGTTTGTAAATTTGGCTAATTCCTCTTGTGGATGATTGCCAGTGTGGCTACCTCACAAAATTCAAAAGAAAAACTCTGGTTGTTGTACATGTGTGTATTTCTTTCTCTCTTTCAATTTGTATGTTTGGTTGCAGTGTCTCTTTTTTTGGGTGAAATTTCATGTCCTGGTAAATTTTTTAAAACCTCCTTGTAACAAGCACAAAGGCTCTTTTTGGGGGGAATAAAAAAAAGGCACCTTGCCATGGTATTATGATGAAAGGGTTTTTGAATTTTCCACATTTAGACAATAGGGTTTAATTAGCATCTCACCAACATATAGCACAATTCCTAAACTCGTCTATTTTCCTCTCTAGCCAAATTTGGCTAAATCTTCTTTTGGATGATCGATCACCAACATACCTACCTCAAAATTTTGGAAAAAAGAAACATTGTATATTTTCGATTTTGTTGAGTGTCAAGTTTCAACTTTCATTGTGTGCCACTGCTGAACTCCCAAGGTGATCATTGACTAGAGGACTTAGCCAAATTTCTAATGGCTATAGCCAAATAAAAAGTTCTTAAAAGATTAAGAATCCTATTACATTTTAGTTACCTGGTGGAAACTCTTGTAGAATTCTGGTGATTTTGTGAAAAAAATCAAAATCTGGCAAATTATGGAAAGTCTTTTCAGAAAAATCTTTTGGTGTCAAAATAAAAAATTCCAGGTTGATTTAATGCGAAAATTCATCCCAAAATTCAGAAAAAATTACCCACCAATTTGGCTCAATGTTTATTTCTGGCAAATTATCGTCAAAATGGTTTTCAAAATGGCGAAATTTGATTCTTTTTAGGATGCCAAATTTTGGAAAGAAAAAACAAAAAACTTTGAAAATTTTGCCAGATTCAATTCTAAGTTCCCAGTAAGTAGCTAAAACTTTTAGCTTCATATTTTTGTATCGCCAGATCTGGCTAAATTACCTTATGGATTATTGCCACTTCAGTTACAATGCCACAAATTTGAAAAAAAACACACTGCTCCCAAGTCCGAAGTCTGTACCGGTGTCTGTTTTTTTTTTTAAATGGAAAATATAATTTCCGTTCGTAAAAATAAATTGTAAGAAAAAAAAACACAATGAAATGTGGCTGGAAAAAAAATTGGAAGAAAAAAGAACACCAGTTGGGACTTGGGATTCGGGACCAGCTTTTTTTTTCTCAATTTTGTGATGTTAATAAAGTGGCGATCATCCATAAGACGATTCATCCAGATTTGGCTATCCAAAAACATGAAACGAAAATTTTCTTTAAAGACACTGAATTCTGGCTACATATAAAAATTGGAAGAATTTTTTTAAAACACTGGTCGGAACTTGGGACTCGGGACCAAAGAGGCTGTCAAACTACAGTCGGAAAGGCTGACCACACTTTGCCTCCGGTTTCGCCCTATCGTCATCGCTCACGAGCGTGGGGCGTCGTTTCCTTTCCGGGCGAGCGAGAAGAAAAGCTCACGAGCGTGGGGCGTCGTTTCCTTTCCGTGCGAGCGAGAAGAAAAGCTCACGAGCGTGGGGCGTCGTTTCCTTTCCGTGCGAGCGAGAAGAAAAGCTCACGAGCGTGGGGCGTCGTTTCCTTTCCGTGCGAGCGAGAAGAAAAGCTCACGAGCGTGGGGCGTCGTTTCCTCTCCGAGCGAGCGAGAAGAAAAGCACACGACACACTTCACACGTTCCAAGAGGATTTTCTATTGACGCTGCGGTCAGTGCAGCAGTAGCAACCTCACGTTGCTACATCACATGCTCGTCACCAGCTATTGGGAACTTCTCGTGCAGCTGCACTTATAAAATTCTGGCACATGATATGAAAACTCATGACCTGCAAACTGCTGCCTTACGTCAGCAATTTCTAGCTCAGTTTCTCAGACACATCACTCTACTTGCAGATCAACTCAAAGTACACTAGATATATTCATCAGGCTTCACTCATTGTTTAAGCATACTACTATACTGTAATAACTCTTAGCAGTTGGGTGCCTATGAATCTGAGAGAGACCACAAATTTCCAGTTTTCATGATCTACAAAGAAAAGAAAGCACAAAACATTCGTATGGTGAGACGATTATCGATTCTTAAACAACCCAGATCTTCAGGTATCAGGCAGACCACATTTATTGCAGAGCTCTGTTGAGCTGTGTGAACTCCGGCTCGTCTTCATTTTAGTATTATCTCGATCTTCAAAGTTGATTGCGATTAATTTCTATTGTACTGAATTGAATAAACCTCTTATACAATTATTTCAACATTTTTGTGACATAAGATGTCAATTAATAACTAACATTGAATTAATTTGTCATCTTTTGATATATATATATATATATATATATAATATTCTATTATTTCATAGCTTTTAAAAAATTCTTTTAATTCAAATGCTTCATAAAATATATAAAGAATAACCTCCCCTAGATCAATCAAGATCAATTCTTCTATGATCATCCTAACTCATCTTTCACAAGCTACAAATGTATATTATCTTAGATCTCATGAAGTCCTATAAGCAATCAACATCCTTGGCATACAACAAATATAATTGCAAGCCTACATACCATGATAGGATTTAAAGAAGAGCAATTAACTTGTGTTAGAATTCTCTTGGCCATGTTCAATTAGGCCACCAAGTTCCAGCCCATTTAGCTACAAAAGTTGGTGATCATGGACATTCATGGATTCAAAGTGCTCCAAAAGATGGTTCAATGTTTTTCTAAAAGAGCTAAAGTAGCCACAAGCTAGAGATCATGTTTCTTGAGCTCTATTTCTCCTCAACTTTCTTAATTGTTCATTTAATAAGTTAGTAACTAGTTTAGAATTACACTAGGTTGTGATGACGTACATATTTTTTAGAAACTAATTCCATGTATTACTAGTAAGTATGTGACCAACAAAAAGATATGTTGATGATCATGACTTCAGAAATACTTGAACATTACGGTGAACTTGAATTACTATGCATGGGCACTAGATGGTATTTTGAATTTGGATAATTAATATGCTTATTATTTAACAATAGACTTATGAATTAATAAAGTGATAGCAAATCTTCAAGTAGCATTTAAGTATATATTATTAGATAGTGCAGGTCTAGATCATTTCGTTTTTACAAGATTGTTTTGTACCAGATGATTCAATGAATGGTTTTGATATCTTTTTAAAGGTATGCACGGGCACATAATTGCTTGTGATCATATTTTGCCATCTCTATCATGTTTGTTTATGACATCATAATTATTGACTTTGGAAAAATAGATTATCAACATCCCACCCATCACAATTGGAGAGGTCATATATCAATTAGTCACATGCACACTCATCATCTAGTTCAAAGATACATTTGCAAAACATTTTGGTCTTCACCAAATTCATTCATGTGGTGACATGAAATAGCTGTGAAAAGGTGGTCCATGGGGTTCACATTATCTTGGATTTGCATTTAGATTGAGTGGTATTGTAAGTGGACATCCATTTCACTAAAAGAAATTTGTTTTAAATGCAACCAATGCATTTGCAACTAACTTTAATTGTTTTTGCAACTATTTTTCACCTTTGACCATTTTTTGTGATTAATAACTTCTTGATTCTACACTCTAAAATTATTTTCATCCCCAATCATGCCCAAATATCCCATTAATTACAAATGAAATTGAACTTACTCACACCACTGAGGTGTCAACATAGCCTTTATTGATATACAAAAATGAATTTAATTTTTTTTGAAAGATACATGTGTACCTTTGCTAAGTTTTATTAAGGGTGTAAATAAAGGTATGTTACCATTGATGTATTTATAAAATTGTATTTAGTTTGTATTTAGGAAAATTAATTATCTATTTACCAACATATGTTTTTTTACTTACCTAGCCTAGGCTACCAACCTACATCTACTTATGTTTCAAACCTATTTAGCTTAAGTCACCTACCTACTTATTAATTAATTGATTATTAGTTACTTGTACATTAATTATTAACTAATTGATGACTAATACTTGATATTTACAATTTATAGTTAATATTTATTAATTATTAATTAGTTAATTTTTTTATTTGATTATTTCATAATTGTTAATGAAATCTTCTAACTAATAAGTTAGTTAATTATTACTTAGATATTAATTACTGATAATTTCATATTTTAGCTATTTTTTCATTATTTAATTAAATTTAGTAATGAATAAGTTAAGTTTAATTAATTATTATTTATATAGTAATTACGTGTTAGTTTATATTAAATATTTAAACTATGAAATATCATTTAATTACTTATAATTAATAAGTTAGTTATTTATTAGTTAGATACTCATTATTAATTGGTTTAAAATATTAATTTAAAAAATATTAATGAAATTCTATAACTAATAACTTGGGTAATTAATTATTACTTCAGTCATTTTTAAATTTATGAATTATGAATTATGAATTAATAATTTATATCTAAATGAATTAGTTAATTGATTATTATATTATTATTAATTAGTTAATTAGTTAGCTAATTAAATAGTTAGTTATTTATTTATTTATTTATTTACATAAATTACAAAAAAATTAAAATGACAAATAATACATTGAATTAAACATTTGAATTACAATCTAGTTTGCAATTAAATTCCAACTTCAATTGGATGGACCCTAAAGGGTAAACCTATATATATATATATATACTTAGCTCCTTTGTGATGCGAAAGGAGGTTGTTTGGACTCTGGTCTAACCTAGGGTTTTGGATTTGATTCTGTCAACTGATTTAATATGCCGGCGCCCCATCACCGTTGCATGGAACTGCATGGTTTTCTTTTGAGCTGTGTGTAAGGATGGATATGGCGGCCAGCATTGATGAAGTCTGTTTAATGAATTTGGCAAGATGGCGGACTAAGAATCGGATCGGAACAACACTGAGAGATTTTGGGGGAAGCTTCTGGAAGAAGCTTACGGACGACTGGTGTATGATCGGAAAATGGTTTCAAGGAGGCAACGGACTACGGACTGGAGGGACAGAAGAGAAGAGGAGAGGAGAGAGTTGCAATTTTTGAAAGGCAGATAGCTAAGGAAGCTTAGGATATACGATAGATAGCAAGGATAGGCAATTTTTGGAGGAGAGACAATTTTTGGAGGAGGAGAGACAGAAGAATAGATTGAAGAAGAAATCTGTAGTTTAGAGCTTTTTGGCTATGTCTTTGATTTTCCGCTGCGTCTGATAGGTAGCCTAGTTCTTACTGCAGAAGGATAGGAGGATGTAGAAGAGCAACAGACATTTTTGGAGCACAATCAGACTCATTGTTGTGTATTGGAAGGAAATGCTTGAGCTGTCGGAGTCTGTACATAACTTATAAATAAATCGAGAATACTTTCTTGATGCACCTAAGTGAGATGAATGCTGTGTCGAATGATGTGTTCCTGGGGTCGGCATAATCGATCAGTGGAGCGCACTCAGAAGGAAGTCGTAGTATGGAGGGAATTAGTGTCTGTAGTTGAGAGAGAGAGATCAGCAGAAGAAACGCTGGGCAGGGTCTGTAGTGGATAGTGTATGAGTTTGTAGGATTCTTTGGACCCTCGTTTTTAGGTCACACCTTAACCTACCTACCTACTGATGTATTGATTTTAATTCATTTTGGCCAAAATTCCAAATGCAACATGGCATATTTACATTATGGCATGTGTCATAATCTGAAACCATAAAAAATAAATGATGAAGATCCACTATTTATTTTTAAATTTAAAAAAATCAAAAAAATCATTTTCCACATGTCATTATGTAAGTTGTTGATTTTTATGGTAATATATAGATGGTAATATATAGATGGCATACAATAATATACAAATAGTGAAATATTTGTGGACCGTTGATTTCATCCAAACTTGCAACTAGTGTCTTATGCAACTAGATAATTTTTAATAATGTCCTTTGCAACTAAAATATAATTGCAAATAATAATTCTTTTTTCCAAGTTTCCTTTGGTGATAATGCTTTTAATTTTGTATCATGGAAAACCATTTTTCAAGAGTTGTGATCTTTTATTAGTTCCTTGAATCAATTTTTCCCATTTGTTTGACAATTGAATGCATGCCCATCCTCATTATATTTTCTTGCAAGTTTTTCAACATAAGGATTTCACAATCATTTCATTCAACTTTGGTACACACTAAAGAATCCTTTGGGCAAATTGTTTGCTTTAACACATATTTGCACTTTTTGCCCTACTCCAACAACCAACCCTACTTGTGTTTTCCCTCACTTGTCAATAGTGTGCATATTGTTGGTCATGTTTCAAATGTGGTACCCACCTTTTTATGCTTGTTGGCAAAATTTGCAACATTAAGATTTTCCATTCAGCTAATGAAGTGTGTAACTTGGTTTCCAGAAGGATTAAACCCATCCATATCATTTCTACCATGTTTTTTTTCAACTAACATAGGTTTTCATATTCTAAATGCACTAGTGGGTTCTATGCCATAATCCATTTATGGAGTCTTTTATTGCAGAAGCACTTCAAAAAGATCTTAGCACCTAGTTAACCTCCCTATGCTTGTAGATCCATTAGCAAATTTTATGATGATTTTGTTTGCCCAAGCTATTAATTGTATACCATATTTCTATTTCTAGGTATCTTGTGCAATTATGTTGAATCTAATTCACATACCATAACTATGTTGAAAAGGTTGTTGGGTGTAGGATGTTTCAACACTATAACTTGGGTCATTTGGCTTATCGTTAGGTCATTTTACCTACTTCTTCAAAGGGGTTTTGCCATCCTTGAATGGTTCAATTTACTACCCCTAACTTCTTGGGATGTTGTGTTCTAATCATTTTTTCATTTGTCGCTTGTTTCTAGCAAGATGATCATCTTATTCTTCTTGATGCAATGGCACATGTAAGGATTTGCACCTTTCCCTTTGAGTTGGCATGACAAGATATTTAAGCTTTACTACCCCAAGTTTTTGTTTTTCGATCCCTTGCTTTGAAAATCTTGTAATACAATCATATCTTCACTTATAGGTTTCTTTGACAAACCATTCACATGAGCAAAAGTTTGCCGCATTTTTAAGAAATGTTCCCTTCAACACCATGTGAATAAATCTTCGATCTTGTGTAGGTACAGCTATGGCCACTTAATTATTAACTCATCTTACCACACTTGCATTTTGTTTGTTTTCAATTCATTTCCTTATAACGTTACATCTTATAGATTTACATCTTTCACATTTTAAAGGTGAATATACCATTGATCATTTAGGTATCCATTTGTTTCAATGCTTTGGGAATGAGTCCACCATAACCCATCATATTCTTCAAAATATTGTTGGAACTATTGTTTTGTATAATGAAGTACACATACTGAAAAAGGTTTCCCACCCTTTTCCCCTACCACACTAAACAGTGAATCAATAATATTTTGATCACGAAGAATAACTTTTGAACTTTAGTGGACATTATCATAGTTGATCCTACCCTCTTGGATATGGTATAGTGTGCATCCATGATAGAACATGCAACAATACTTACCAAATGATAAAAAGAAGACATAATCATATGTAGAATTTGCATAATGAGATAACTTCATTCCCTTTACCATAAAGGCTTATGATTGTCTTCATTCATAGTTCAATGTTTTTTGACTTCTTGTGCTTAGGCCATTATAGCCTTTCATCTACAATTTTTTTTAATTTCTAGGTCCATTCATGATTACGATATTAAAAAGGAGTGTCTAAGTTTCTAAAGACTACAAAGGACAACTTTGGATTTTGTTTATCTCACATTATTATAATTATAATGGATTACTACATGCCAAGAAATAAAATGATGTCTTATTAAATTAATAAAAATATTTAAAAATAATTAGGTATTATGTAAATGTCATTTTGAATCTTGTAAACTTAATATATCAAGTGTTTAAATTGGATTTTCTTTTGTAAAAGAATAAAAAAGAATGCATAAAATCATACAATTGAAATAATTTTTTTTTTAAAACAAAAACATGCCCACTTTTATAAAAGTACATGTTCATTGGATGAATTTGATAAAAAAACTAAATCCTACAAAAATTTCAAAGTGTTGAAATTTTGATGGAAAAGGTTACAAGGAAAATGACTCATTTTTTTAACCATTTGATAAAAAAATTATGTTCAATGGGTTCAAAATGTTTACCTTTAGATGCAAGTCACATGTGCAAAAAATAATCTCACCAAAAAACATGTTTGGTTATCTATTGAAACTCATTTTGAGATTTTTTGGGATTTTCTACTTTTCTGGCATTAAACTAAAATATTTATACACAATTATGTATGATTAACAGATGAACTATCTTATATTGGACTATTCAATTTTCTCGCTTCAATTTGTTTCATGTAAATGTTGTAAAAAATAACTCTCATAAATCTTTAAGTGTTTTTTTCCTTTTTTGGTACCCCAACCGTGAATGGACTTGTTTGTGAATAAGATAATTGCATTATTGTTGAAGCTACAAAGAATATGTTCTATTCTTCCAAATTGCTTATTATTTTTTGGGTTGAAGTAGTTCATACAACCACACATGTTCTTAATTGCATAGGAACTATGACATTATTTCACAAGACACCTTATGAAGCTTGGTTTGCTATCAAAACCAATGTTGTTCACATTAGAATTTTTGGGTATGTTGCATTTACACATATCCCTAAAGAGGTATGTCATGAATTTTTTGCCAAAAGTAAAAAGTGTGTCTTCATAAGTAACAATGATCATTGTAAGGCCTATCATTTATGGGATCTTGAAGCTCATAAAATTATTGTTAGTCGAGATGTTATTTTTTGATTAAAATCTTACTAGAGATTTCAATAACATGAGTAGTGACAATTTTGATATTTATCAACAACTATTTTTTGACTTTCCTATAACAACAACAACACGAGTGGTTGGAGAACAAATTACAGTGACAAAAGTTGTTGAAGACCGAGATAAAACATCAATAGAGTTTGAAGAGCAAGTTATAGCATCAACAAAGCATCAAGAGCAAATTGCACCATCAATTACTGTTCATGAACAGAATCTCATTCCACACAATATTCAGCCAAGAGTTCCTTAGCCAAATATCATCGTGGAAATTCTTATTCAAAAATAACTGGACATGATAGCTCTACACATATTCCAAAACCTCCTTGGTTTCACAGTCTACCACAAAGATATGGAGAATGAATATATGAATTGAATCCTCATTCTTATGCTTGAATTGCCATTTCAAGTATGCAAGATTTTCCCATTGAACCTATTGATCACCTCACAATCACAATACAAACCATTGGATATCCTCAACAAGATCCCACTCCACTCTTTTCAAATAATCAGGCAGCAATTCAGCTAGCATCCAATCTAGAGTTCCCCAAAAAAACCCAACACATTGATATGGCTTTTCACATTATATGTGAACAATGGGGAGAAAGAGAACTTTTGATTGTTTATGTGCCTTCAAATTCCCAACTTGCTGATATTTATACCAAGTTGTTACCCGCTGACAAATTCAAACGATTCCAAGATACGCTAGGAATAACTCAATGACTTTGAAAGTGGGAAAAAGGATGTAGTAATTCAAGGTCCTCGAATGGGAGTGAAGAAATACTTGAATGTTAGAATGAACTTAGATTGTTATGCATGTGCACTACATGAGATTTTCAATTTGAATAGTTATGCTTACTATTTAATGGTAGACTTATTGGTTAGTAAAGTTACAACATCTGGATCTTCAAGTAGCATCAGATTCTAACATATATCAATAGTTGGAGCCTAGGTGGTGTTGTTTTTTCTTTTAGTATACAATCACACTTTTATCTGAATACTTTTGAGCAATGTGATTACATTATTGATCTTGTCAAATTATTTATTGCATATATTTCATTATCATAGCCTATGGAATTTCCCAGAGCATTTGAAGAAGTCAGATGGAAATTGGAATTATACATAGAAACAAACTCACAGGTGTAATGCATCTAGCAAGAGATCTCTACATTAGGAAGAAGATGACAAAATTGTCAACATGGCTGCAGACATGACTTCGATTTTACATTTGTGCAATAAAATCATAAATTCCTTGCTTCAAGCCCTAGTGCATATACTCTGCTGAAGCTTTCAATTGCCATGGTTGATCACCAGTGAAGCTCAGCTACAGAAAATGGAAGGAGGACCCTTCCAGTTTCTACGTTTGAAGATTTCTCCTATGCTCCTATGTTGCAAAGAGCATGTAAGCATAATGCCAAACAAAATGTCAACATGGTGGCTTATGATGAGAGGGCACAGTTCTTGAGAGCTTCTAAGTGTAACTTGCTTCTGAGTTACTTGCTTCTGAAAGTGATAATCATGTAGCTCCTTTGTGCTGAGCAAGCTTTCTTAATGATCACAGCTTCAATCTATGAGCTTACAGTGCTCTTTTTTTATTCTGTTTAGTATAGATCTATCATTGCAATTGTATAATCCTCAGATCCCCTGAAAATTTAATTTTTGATCCCGAGGCACGGTATTTCCTGGTTCACCTGCATTTTGAAAGGTAACGAAGTCAGAATAAACTTCCAGGAACAAAGGATTGTGAGGTGAAGGTAGGCATCAGAGTCTGTTTCAAAAGATTGTACATGATCTTGTGTGTGGTTTGGCATGTGGTATTGAAGGTGCTAGATAATAACGGCTACCAAATCCCTTGGCATTACTTTTGAGGTCCCACCTGGCAGGCTGCCTCTATCTTGTGTTGAGTACAATTTCATGGGGCCCCTATCATATGATCTGATGTGTATTGGCATTTGTGTGCTGCATCATGCTAGAGACAGTTCAGCTAAATTTCAGATTACCTTGCATAGTGTCAATCACTGTATGTGACCACACAGCCCAGTTAGAGATCTGTCTGTAGACCTCACCACATACATAGCAATGCAATTATCAAGTTCTTGAATGTGCAAGTCACATACATCATGATGTACAATTAGCTAATTCTTAGATGCTCTAGAAAATTTTGGCATTTTGTTTGTTGTTTGCTAAGTAAATGAAATGAAGAAATATGATTGTGCAGGTGAATCATTCTATGGGATGAGTAAATTGCTTGATGCTCAAGTAGATTTTGGAGACACACGTGTATGGGTAAATAGAAAGATCAATGCTCCAGAATTTTCCACTCCAACAAATATACTTGAATTGAACCTTGGAAGCAATTAGACTGCAAGTTGATTCAATGTGCTGCTGGGAGCAAATCTGCTGAAGAAAACAACTCTCAGGGCTTGAATATTGAAGAGTTCAGTGATGCTGCTAGACATTGCCAAATCTTCATTTGGTCACCAGCTGCCGCTAAAATGTGACGCAGCTTGTAGGTCTGCGCAGCCAGGACAATTCTAGCACTAGCTGTTGTTGTCTGGATCCTATCAATCTAGTCACAGTAATAACTTTTTGGCAAGGATGCTCACCTGCAGAACTTCGTGAGATTTAGGGTTCAAGTCCAGTTTGTTATAAAAGAGTTCCAGGGATAAGATCATGGAATTCTTGACATGAAAGTAAGGCTTTTAGCTAATGAAAGCTACGCTCCTGAGCCACACCAGTGCTTCCATTGTGAGGCCTGGTCCTATCCCCTGGCACCAGCAACCGCCATTGCTTGCCCTCTCCTGTCGTCGCTGATCCCATGTTCCTCGACCGATTCCATACCTGTGGCAAAGACGATGTGGGGTAATGTCTTACTTGAGACCACCACATTCCTGTCCATGGCCCCCTCTGCCGCCTCCTTGGCCATTTTGGGCACTCATTCCATCACAACTTTGTGACGGTCGTTGAGCGAGTGGTCCGTCTAGGAGGCGAGGCCGGAGGGGTACTCCTCCAACAACTCCTTAGTGACCACCATGCATGTGGCATTTCTCAATGTGCATCTTTTGACCTGCAATTCAATTCCACAGTCAGCTATGCTGCAAGTCAGTGCTCCAGCGACGTTTGTCACGGAGCAGCTTAGAATTGCGTGTACACAAATTATTCTTGCAGATTCAACAGCCTTATGTCCCTGGAAACTCAAGATTTTGCAAAATTATGACGAGAATTGCCTCAAAAACTTAGAAAGAAAATTTGACTTCACTCACGACTATATTGTCAGGCATTTACAACTTGGATCAAATTGTGAGAACAAAATACTCTGCAGCTTCTAACTATTCCAGTGAGGTGTAGGGATTATAAGGGTGCACGTACTACGTCTCACAGATTCTGTAGAACTTGGCTTTGAACTCCGTCTTGTGCGCGATTATAGTGTGTACGTAGCCTCAAAGTAGTAATCCGGGTACGAGCTCTGCTCATGCATCGGCGACGACACGGAGGTGCCGATGGCCATCACTATTGCTGGCCCCTTACATGCTTTAATCCTGGATACCATATTCAGTACTTACACTTCAACAAAATCTGAGTCCCAAGGTCCACCCCCGCCCCCTCAAAGAAAAAGAAACAAAAATAACAACAATAACAACACTTTTAATTTAAAGCGGAATCTGATGAAGCGCGATTGATATACAAATATCAGTCAGAATAATAGGATGGGCCATATTGAGAATTTGTTCGAGAGATACATGTGTGCGCTGGCACGCGACGGAGGAGCTGATGGAGATCGGAGGGAAAAATTCAGCAAAAATTTTGTATGTAGAAACAAATCTGACAATCTGATCAGGCTCGCGAGTGTGAGCTGAAGTGCAGCAGTAGCAGCTGACCAGCCGTCAAATTGGAAATGACTGTGTAGGGGGGGGGGGGGAGAGGATTCGTCTAGTCGCGGTCAGCTGCATCCCCTGTTTGACCCGTGTGATGATCGTAACAGTGTAGAACTGGAATCGACTTTTTTGGACAAACTAGCAGATGGTCGCTGGTATTGTGTAACTTACTTTCTAAAACTATCATACCAACATGGTCTTCGTATTAGGCCCAAGACTGATTTTTTTTTTCTCCGTGTTATGAGGCATGTAGACACCTGGTATTGAAATGGGTATGAGGCCTACTTTTCATACCAGCCTGGTCCTCTCTTATTTTGGTCCTTTTTTATAACTTTCATACCAACATGGTCCTAGCATTAGGTCCAAGACTGAATGTTTTTTTTCCTCCATGTTATGAGGCAGTTAGACACCTTCTGGTATTGAAACTGGTATATACTGGATATTACTGTGGGTCCCTAGTAGGATGGTATTGTGTCACCTGGTCATAGTACCAGCCTGGTAGGTTCACTATACCAGTGTTGATACTAGGGGCAAGTCTATATTTCAGTCCACTCTGGATTGTTACCAATTTTCAAAAAACTTTTTCTTCATTTCCATAAGGAAGTCCCCAATGAGAACAAAGAACTAAACATTTCTACATGTGACTGAAACACTGGTAGGCTTAACATGTGATCTTGAAACAGTTGTAAAAGGTGTTTACATTTTATAGAAATAGTATGTTTACATGTGGCAGAAATACAGTGCAACTGGGTTACCATTAAAAAAAAACCAATGTTCCACTGGCTTTTGATCCCGACAACTGCAAAATTATTTGTGCAGATCGTCCACTTGAGCTTTCCTTGCACACTAAATTAGGGGAGCAGCCTTCAAAGCAAATCACAAATGGGAACTGAACAGGAAATAGTCAATCAACCTTGGTTCCATGTGCCTTTTGGCTCTGGTCTACAAATCTCTTTGTGTGCCTGGCTCCTATCCAAGTTCTACTATTTTGGTCAAGCTTCATGGACCTTAAATTTTCATATGAGAATGGTCAATTTACCTCATGAAGAGCTTGAAGACCAAATCTGCACTTTTGAATTCAACCCAAAATTTAACACCAAACCACTTTGCCAAAACCAACATGACTATGAATGGAAAAAGTAAGAAACTGCAAAGTTTTATTTTTAAAATTTCCTTCAAATTGGTGACTAGCCAAAGTGGCTATCTAATATGAAGATCTAGCAAACTAATGGGCTATCTAATATGAAGATCTAGACGAAATATTAAAGTCAATAAATTTTTGCATCCTTTCCAGAACGTACAAATCTTGCAGCTTGTATTCTTCTTTTATGTAGTAAATTCTGGTGAATATGGGTTTTTTGTCCACAACAAAATCCTTTGTATATAGTGCTTTTGCTTTTGACTAATTTTCACATCTTGGCAACACGAAGAGACAAGGTGTGACTGATACTTGAAGGACTTTTTTTTTTTCCGGAAAAAAGGGCCCAAGTTGCCACATTCTGAGGAATAAAATTCTGATGTCTCCACATTTAGACAATAGGAACGTGTTCCACCATCTCACCAAAATATAGGAGTCTCGTCCTATTGTTGTCTATGTTCCTCTCCAACCTGTAGACAAATTTGACTAAGGCCCACTTTACACTAGGAGTCAGGGCTGAGATAGGAAAAAAAACTTTTCAACACAAATCCAGCATTCCTATTGGTGCAAAAGTTGAAATCAGCCCCCAAGGGCTTTACAGTAGGAGTCAAGGCTGAGATAGGAAAAAAAAGCTTTTCAATCTGCCCCAAGAACTAATAAACGCTGAACTTTATGGCCTCGTATTGGCCCCACGGCTGAAAAAAAGGATATCGTGAAACTTGGGAGGCCAATTTGCAACTCAAAAATGCTCAAAGTTGGCCCACACTCCTAAGTAAATAAATATATAGAAAAATAAAGAAAAAAAACCCCCACAAGGTGTTGGCCAATTTGCAACTGCTCAAAGTTGGCCCACACTCCTAAGTAAATAAATATATAGAAAAATAAAGAAAAAAACACCCCCACAAGGTAACACAAGAAGAAAAAGAAAGGATTGAAGTCCAAACAAAAGACCACACCCCAAAGTGCAAAACTCAAAATGGCCTAAGCCTGCTTGAAAAATGATCGGTACCCACAGGCTACCTCACAAAGTTGACGGGAAAAAAAAAACAAAAAAAAAAGGCCCTGCACTTCCTATAGGTCCAATTCAGATTTTCCAGGTCCACAAAGTGTGAACATCCGCCAGAGAAAAAACCATTGGTCCAAACTTCAATGCGCATGAAAGTGCTGACTGCAGCATCCTCCTTTTACGCAAGGTCCAAATGGCAGAGTCCGCGAGTCTTGTCTCGCGGGCGGACTGTAGTGCGCTCGGGCTTCCGCAGCGTCCAGAGTCTGGTCCCGCGTTCGGAATCCGTCAAGAAATCGTCGCGTGACGAAACTCAACTGTAGCGAGGTCACGGACCCTCCCGAGTCCCTAACCACAGAAAACTACAACATATATATAGATCCCAGTGCTTCATATATTTCTCATTCTCTCAACGAGTTCATCAATTATATCTTCATGTGTTTGATCAGCTCGTTGATAGTCAATCTAGTGTCAAGAACTTCATCAACATCTTCGTGTGCAAAATTTTCTTCCTTATAGAATTCTCTTAACACTGGTTCATCAGCAGGCCTGAAGAAATCCATAGAGATTGAAGTTGATCACGTACTTGACATTGTTGTTGTTGCAGAATTTGAACTGATACGTTGTAGTAAGACCAGCATCTCCTGCATTACTCGGAGATTGATTAGGGTTTACTCGTAGCAATAGCTTGGTGTGATCACAGCTGGGTTTTCAAAGCTTGCTATTTTCTTGCTACAGAGGTCATTCAATCTAAGTGCACTTTCTTCTTCCAGCGACTACGTACTGCAGCTCATTGTTTACTATCCATGGCGCCTCAGGACACTTCTTACATTGCTACTAGCAACAGCTTCGTGACTACTGTGGATGCGGTAAAAGGCGATGGTGGAAACTCTCATGAGTTTTGCATTGGCAAGTTGGGTCATGGCCCGGACCCTTTGAACTGGGGGAAGGTTGCAGCCGCTATGCGAGGGAGTCATCTTGACGAGGTGAAGGAGATGGTGAGAACGTTCTACCAGGTAGATGAGGTCGCCATTGAGGGTGTGAATCTGACGGTCGCTCAAGTGGCGGCTGTGGCTAGGAGACCGGAAGTGAGAGTGGTGCTCGACTCTGCTAATGCTAAAAGCCGAGTGGACGAGAGCTCCAACTGGGTTCTCACCAAGATCATGAATGGAGGCGACATCTACGGTGTCACCACTGGTTTCGGTGCTACTTCCCATCGTCGTACTCAGCAGGGAGTCGAGCTTCAGAGAGAGCTTATCAGGTTTCTGAATGCTGGTGTCGTTGGGAGGCCTGGCACTGGAAACACCCTGCCCGCTTGCACCACCAGAGCAGCCATGCTGGTACGCACCAACACGCTGATGCAAGGCTACTCTGGCATTCGGTGGGACATTCTTGAGGCCATGCAAAAGCTTCTCAACGCTCATGTCACACCCAAGCTCCCGCTGCGGGGAACCATCACTGCCTCTGGAGATCTTGTGCCCCTCTCCTACATCGCTGGTCTCCTCACTGGAAGACCCAACTCGCGAGCTGTGACGGAGGATGGGAAAGAGGTCTCGGCCATTGAAGCGTTGAGGATCGCTGGTGTCGAGAAGCCCTTTGAGCTTCAGCCCAAGGAAGGCTTGGCCCTCGTCAACGGAACTGCCGTCGGCTCTGCTTTGGCCTCCACAGTGTGCTTCGATGCCAACATTCTTGTCCTTCTCGCGGAGATTCTGTCGGCTCTCTTTTGCGAAGTGATGCAAGGAAAGCCCGAATTCGCCGACCCACTCACGCACAAGTTGAAGCATCATCCGGGCCAGATGGAGGCGGCAGCGGTCATGGAGTGGGTCCTTGATGGCAGCTCATACATGAAAGCGGCAGCCAAATTGCATGAGACGGACCCCTTGAAGAAACCCAAGCAGGATCGCTACGCTCTTCGCACGTCTCCACAGTGGCTAGGCCCTCAAGTGGAAGGCATCAGAAATGCAACGCATGCCATCCAAAGGGAGATCAATTCCGTCAACGACAACCCAATCATTGATGCTGCTGGAGACAGAGCTCTACACGGTGGAAACTTCCAAGGGACTCCGATCGGTGTCTCCATGGACAACATGCGCCTAGCCATAGCCGCCATCGGAAAGCTCATGTTCGCACAATTCTCGGAGCTCGTCAACGACTATTATAACAACGGTTTGCCATCGAACCTCAGCGGTGGACCCAACCCAAGTCTGGACTACGGCATGAAGGGAGCAGAGATTGCAATGGCTTCCTATCTGTCAGAGCTCAACTACTTGGCAAATCCAGTGACCACACATGTGCAAAGCGCGGAGCAACATAACCAAGATGTGAACTCGCTGGGTTTGGTGTCCGCAAGAAAGACGGAAGAATCCATCGAGATTCTGAAACTGATGAGCTCCACTTTTCTAGTAGGTTTATGCCAAGCAGTCGACTTGCGACACGTGGAGGAGACGATGCAGAATGCAGTGAAGCAAGTGGTTTCCCAAGTTGCGAAGAAAACGCTATTCGCAAGTACAGTTGACGGCTCGCTTCTACCCTCCCGCTTCTGCGAGAAGGACCTTCTGATGGTGGTGGAACGTCAGCCGGTTTTCAGCTACATTGACGACGCCTCGAGTGAAACCTACCCTCTACTGCAGAAACTGAAACAAGTGATGGTAGATTACGCGCTCAAGAACCCCAAGAACGAGAAACTGGAATCCACATCCGTCTTCCAGAGGATCCCCCTGTTCGAAAAAGAGTTGAAAGCGAGCCTCGACGTCGTGATACCATCGATTCGTGAAGCTTACGACACCAAAGGCTACTCGTCGGTACCCAACCGGATCCAAGAATGCAGAACCTACCCGTTGTACAAGTTCGTGAGATCGGAGTTGGGCACTGAACTGTTGTCAGGATTGAAAACCGTGTCGCCTGGACAAGAGATAGAGAAAGTATACAACGCTATATGCGAGGGTAAACTGGTGACTCCTTTGCTTGAATGTATTGAAGGATGGACAGGAACACCTGGCCCATTTCTTCAATGCTAAAAATATATTGACAATACAACATAATTATTACAATTGTCATGTAATCAAATTAATTACTTTGTTGCTTCACATCGGTTTAGACAACCATGCTTGCATTGGCTGCTGATGTGCTTGCACAGATGATCATAATTCTAACCTCAACTACATTCTTGACGTTTTGCTGGTAGCCACACTACTGGACTGGAAACAGGGAGGGTTCAAGACAAGACCCTATCTACCAGCTTTGTGATAGTCTCAGGAAGAGTTCCTCTAAAGCTCATGACAAAATTTAGGTCTACCTCTAGAGCTCATGAAACAATTTAGGTGATCTTAGATGTGCATGCTCATCTTTGACAATCTTGGGATTTAAACTTCTTTTGTACAAATGATTTTTAAGATCAAACTTTTTAAGTTGAGCTGCAACACATCATGTACAAGCACCAGTCATTTTTTGTGATTCCATGTATCACCACTCAAAAGATCTTGATATCTCCCTCAACTTATTTTGTGGTTCATTTGAGAATCCAATCAATGAGTCTAAAAGTAACCATAGAATGTGCTTGTTATATTTCTATTGGGCTGCCATTTTTAACAATATAATCATTGGATCTCCTGAATTAGACCTAAAAAAAAAATTTAATTGTGTCACAATACCTAAAATCAATTAATTTGCCAAATTTTGAATCAAGAGTAAATGATAGCACACCATCATTGCCCAGATTTCCTCAAAGTTTCATCCCGCATCATACCCATACTTTTCTATGTGACCAATTGGTGCCATATTTGGTCATATTAGGTGACAAAACAGAGTGGCCAAGTAGAGATGATCCATTTGGTTACATAATGATGTAAAAACTGAACAAATTGAGACAAATGGAAAGTATGAAGAAAAACAAAGTGAATGGCTTGGGGATTTGTTGGTATTCAAAGTGCGGCATGTTGGCAATAAAAGACAACAAATTTTACATTCATACTACCAATATGTATCATCTATCTAAGCAATCAAAATCCAAAATCAAATAGTTGGAATTTAATTAGACCAAAAGAACTTTGAAACCGTATGAAGCTTGCCAATCCACCCACCTTCTATTATTTTAATGCAAAAATGCTCATGATATATGTATTCCCAATCTATGGTACTAGAATGGTGGGTGTGTCCAATGATTTGACATCATTGGGGGACCTTAAGAAGACACTTTTGTGGTTGAACTTTAAGGGCTAATTGCAAATAATGTGCACATGATTGACATTTTGTAGGGTCCATATTTTTCATTTCACTTGTCCATCCATTCATGATTTTCTTTTCCATTTCTTTTTTTCCAGAATATGAAAAGAAAAAAAAATGAAAATTTTTGTGATTTTTTGGCCATTTTTGGAAATAAAAATAATTAAATTAGTCACATCTAAACCTAGGCACATCCTAGGCCGCTTCTACCAGCACTTTTGTAAAAGTGTTCAAACCCACCTTGGACAGTCGCCATTTAATGCTAAATTAATGTTGGGGATCCTCGCCAGTGAACCTACTTGAGGAATTTGGAAGAAAAAAAAACACCCTGATCGGTAGCCAGATTTGGCTAATTCCTCTTGCGGATGATCGCAAGTGCGGTTACATAACAAAATTGAAAAAAATTAAAAAATTAAATGCTGACCTTCACTTTTTCTTCAAATGGATGAAATTGGCCATGGCCAAAGTAATGGATGTTGAAATATTTTTGGATGTTTTTAAACAAAATTGATTTACCCTCAATGTTAGTTTTTTGTGGCAAATTTTCGCACTGCAACTACGAAAACAAATCGAAAGGTTTTTTTTTTTCTTTAATTGCAAAGATCGCCATATTTAGAAATTGAGTTCCCGGAGGTCGCCAAAAAAAAACTGGATCCTATTAAAATTCTTCTTTGCTAGCCGACCTCTGTCCAGATTTGGCTTCATCCGCTTGTGGATGATCGCCACTCCACCTACTTCATAAAATTGGGGGGGGGAAAAACCCTGTTTACACGCCTCTTTTTGTCCCTATTTTCCTTTAAAACAAATTCAAGAAAAAGATTCCCCTATTCAAATGTCTTCACAAAAAAGGAGCGCCCGAGGATTCTTGCAATGACTGTCGTAGCGACACGCTTCTTCGAGAAATCTTTTGTTTTTTTCCGCCAAGATTGAGATTTTGCTCAGGATTGGTCTCAGATTTGTCCTCTCCCTCTCACACACATCGCGTTCGGCGTTCTCGGTTGGCTTTGGAATCACTGAAATTGCTCCAGAATCGCGGAAACTGGAGCGGATTTGGTGAAGCTGCTGCTGGTGATCGCGAAGAGGATTCATTGATCGCAGAATTTTTCGTCTCGCTCGCACAGATCGTATTCGCCGTTCTCGACTGGGTCTGGAATCACAGAAATCGGTCCAGAATCGCGGAAACGGGGGGCGGATTTGGTGAAACCAGCTGCTGCTGGTGACTGTGAAGCTCGCAATTGACAAAAGCGGGGTGAGGTGGAGGCTGGCGAGTGGAGGAAGAGAACTTGTGAAACTCAGGTGTGTGTGTGTGTGCGCGCTCTTTTGTTTTTCTTTTTCTCTTTCCGGAGTTTGGAGAATGTTTTGCGGTTCATTTCAATCATACTTTGGATTCTGATCTGCTGGAAGATACGAATATCTGCCTTCCTTGGACATTGTAAACGTAGATTTTTGGTCGAGCTGATAGCTGCTTGAGATTCTGCGATATGTATATATCAGCCGTTTTTCGTTCACGGTCTCGTGCTTGCATTGGAAATATAGAGAAGAACCAGGGCGTTCCGTTTTCTGGTATTCTCTGCATATTTTCCGTAGAAATTGTCAGGTTGCTACAGGTTTTCAGATTTCTGAGATCTATGATGGTAGAAAGACTGAGCGGAGAAGAGCCAGCAGGGAGAATGTCACATGACACAGAGAAGCAGTTGTTTTCGGCATTTGCTCTATTTCCAAGATGCAAACAGACTGAGACATATGCAAGCTTTGTACAACTCTTTGGCAGCTGATTTTGGAAAATAGACTATTGTTCTTCTGGTTGTGTGCACATCAGGATGCAGTGTGGAAGCTCTTACTGCACTGTCCGTATTTATCCAGGGTTTGTAGGTTTGTTCATGGCATGAAAAAGAGATAACCCTGTTGGGGAAAAAAATGGAGGAAAAGCTTGTAGCAGGTGGAAGAAAGTTTTGGTAGGTCTAAACTAGTGAAAGACACGAGGTATGTGGAGGACATGGAGGTGACAGCAGAGGAGGTGCAGAAGGAGGGGAGAAACCTATTCTTAAACTTCCATGGCGCGCCCAAGAAACCGAATAAGGGGCTTCCAGTTTCCTGCAATATCTTCTATTGCTGTAGTGTTTGGATCTGCATTAATAGCACTTGCTGTGCTGTCTGTAATGTCCGGGCCATTTCTTGATAATGAGAAGTCTCAACAATCCTCAATTCAACCAGTCAAACAGGCTTTTCTGGAGTCCATTGTGGTTAGCATCTGAGCCTTTCTTTTGTAAAACCCTCCACACAGTTTGATGATGGGAAAAAACAAAAAAGCCTCGCTGCATAGTGAATTTTGCCACGGATATCTCAGTTTATGAGTTTCCATTTGCATGCAACTGGGAGCCCTTTGATTTCATCTATCCTGCTGATTGTGAGACTGTGTGGAATTAGGCACAGAGTGGTGTGAATGAAACCACAAGAGCTTTGCAAGCTTTAGACGATGTCCCTGTAAGTCCTCTCTTTGGCACTTAAATTTTTGCCTTTTCCCAAAATCTCCTGTTCTTTGTAGGGTTTTGTGAGTATCTTTTAGGTCATCATGTGTTCATGTGTGTTTCTCAGTGACTCTACAGGATAGATGTTAAGTCAAACCTTTCTGAATCTTCAAAGTCAAGCTTTCTGTTCATATGTTTGTATTTGGATCCAAGTCAGGAATTTGGGAGGATTGTGGATGCAACCAGGCACCACTGAAAATAAGAAGTTTTGTGTTTCTTGTGATGGGACATTTCCAAAGTTTTCTCATTTAAGTGGGTGCAAGGATACCAGGGGCAATTGGGTGCGAAATTGGAGCATGTTTGGGACTCAGAGAATGCAGAGCTTTACTATGGATGTAGTGAACCAAGTGAAAAGTATTTGTGTAAGCTGCTATTCTTGTTCCTGAGTCAATGTGCAGTACTTTGCAATTTGAAAACTTTGGAGTAGAATCAGGGCTAGTTTATGAGTTGCTTTGTTCCAGTGTGTGGCTGAAAATTTTGATTGAAGACCTCATTTGGTGTGATTTGCACAGCGGAATCAAGTGTGGAGTCCAATGGGTATCTCTTTATTGTAGCTAGTGGTGGCTTGAATCAGCAAAGAACAGGGGTAAAAACCATTCTCTTGTGATTTTTCTATTTACCTATATAACAGTTTTTATCTGCTCATCCTGTCATGTTCTTGGTAGGCATGGAATGATTAGTTGGTTTTTTGTTTGTTGACTGCTTGGCATCTGTTTATTACAAGTCAAAACACCTGACATTCTCCTTCCATAAACTCCCAACATAATTGTATTTGTAACTGACTTGCATGTTTGTTGCAGATAACTGATTCCATTGCCGTGGCAAGGTTACTGAATGCCACACTTGTGGTGCCAGAATTGGATCATCGGTCTTATTGGAAAGATCCTAGGTTTGTTTCTACCTCTCTTTGTCTGACCTAAATCTGTGACTTCTGTCTTAGATTGCTCAGCATCAACTTCAGTCTCAGATAGTCAAATATTGGGTTACATACTTGCTCATAGCAGCTCTTGGGAATGTCCTTTCAGTTTGCATATATCTTGCCTCTTGCAAGTCAGCACTTGTGCTTGTACATGTACTTGCATAATCTCATTTTTCCTTAGCTAGAAAGGCACAGAGTGGTCCAGGTTACAATTGTAATACTGGAGGATTGAGGTTTATGACAGCAACTTTAGTGACATATTCGACATCGACTGGTTCATATCTTCTGTGGCACCTGATGTGAAAGTAATCAAAGAGCTCCCTCCAGACTCAAAGAAGTTGATATCAAAGCAGATGTCTAGTTTGCGGGTCCCACGGAAGGTTACACCACACTACTATCTCACCCGAATTCTGCCTATTTTGAAGCGAACACAAGTATGTTTCGTTCCCGTCCTTTGTTGACTTCTGTTGTGGTTGACTTGGTATGTATGTTGATATTTGTGCCTGAATGTTTTTCTGCTTCCTGTAGATTTGTCTCACTGGTATAGCTTCATGTTGAATCACTACATTTCATAATTTATATGCTTTGCAAGGACAAGTAAGACTCAGGAGATGAAGGTGTACTCTCTCCCCAGGAACTCTGCTTATCTTTTCCTCTTCGAGGTAGGCTGCAGGCAAAGTTATGTTTTGCTCCATTTCCAGTTTTTGAAATTTCTTTGTTATACATGGTACAGTCTATCCGGCTCACCAAATTTGATTACCGGTTGGCAAATAAATTGGATCCAGACATGCAAAAGCTGAGGTGTCGAACTAACTATAAGGTACTGAAGCTTTGTCTTAGAGCCTTTCCATTGCCTGCTGGTATGAAGCTTTTTCACTCCTGAAGCACCTCTATCAGTTTGTCCCAATGTGTAGGTACTTATTTCTGGATGTATACGTCAATAGTGTGATGCCTTACTAAGCTTTTGTCCATTCTGGTCAGGCACTGCAATTTACACAACCCATACAGGAAATGGGCCAGGAGTTAGTGAACAGAATGAGGACCAAAACTGGACAGTACATTGCATTGCACCTCAGGTTTGACTCATGCACAAAGCACTTTTTGAGTTTTCTTCAGTGACCAATTGAGTAAGAACATTGATTGTTATGACAAGCTTGGGAGGAATTCAAAAAGTGATGATACTCGAATTGAAATTCTGCCCTAAAGGCTGTCTGTTTACAATTCTATCTGTATTAGGAACTCAACTCCCTCAGATGTCATAGGAAAGAGTTTACAAAATTACCTAAACATGTGAAATGGTCATGTCATAATGTCTGCTATTTGTTGTTTTTGGTCTGGAACTTTGCAGATCCAGGCAAACTGTATCTGGTATGCAAATCCAGAACACTAATGTCAAATAGTGATGTCATGAGAAAACTGACTGCTAAATCTAAAAGTATAGGATTGTTCATGAATTCATCATTTAAATATGAAAAAGGGATCCCATTTTCCCATCCAGGGATAGAATTAATTTCAAATGCTAACTTATATGGCAAGAGTAGTTGAAGCTGCCCATCGTGTCAATCATTCCAAGAAATTTTTTTATGTGTACCCCTGTTGCCACTACAGACTTATTGAGGATGTGCAAACACTCATTTCATCTAACTTGGAATGTTTGGCCAAACAGATATGAGTCAGATATGCTGGCATTTTCAAACTGCTACTATGGTGGTGGTGACAAGGAGAGACGAGAGTTGGGGGCCATTCGCAAGCGATGGAAAACTCTTCATGTATGGAGATTATTCTAATCTGAACTTTTGTTTTACCTGCAGAAGTGTCTGTGGATCTTCTCACCTGTTGGTTGTATTGACTAGTGTACAATTATTTTCATTACTTAGTGATCAAGAGAATGGACAAAAATTATAGTTGTATGATACTCAAAAACTCAGTTATCTGTTGATAACAGCTGACAGTGAGGTCCTACTGTGATGACTTTCAACAAAATGCCCGTCGAGAAAGTTGTGTAGGTGCATGCAGTCTTTGCAGAATAGGAGCATGTTATTTTTCCAATGTTACAGTTGCACCACATCTTTTATCTGTGTTGCAGTATAGGAATCCAGATAGGGAGCGCCGGAATGGGAAGTGTCCATTGACACCAGAGGAAGTGGGTCTCATGCTACGTGCACTGGGCTATGGCAAGGATACATATTTGTATGTTGCCTCTGGGGAGATCTATAATGGAGAAGCTTCCCTTGCACCTTTGAAAGCACTGTTTCCAAATTTTTTCACAAAAGACACTCTTGCAACAAATGAGGAGTTAAAGCCATTTGCAAAGTTTTCATCCCGAATGGCTGCAATTGATTATGTGGTGTGCTCACAAAGTGATGTCTTTGTAGCCAATAATAACGGCAATATGGCTCGTATATTGGCAGGTGAAAGGTATGCTGTGTTTTGCTCCCCTTAATTGTTCTCAAACACTGTGATTTAGGGTGACAGAATGCACTAATAACCTCTGTGAACTACAGGATTAACCCAGACTAAGAGCTGTCATCCACCATCATGTGTGCATACTACAGTTCTTATCTGAAATTAAGACCTAAAATATGCTTCCTGAATGCAGCAAATAAACATTGAGATATGGGATGTGGTGGTTAGCTATTCTATGCTCACTTATGTGTGGTTACTTTTGCAGGCGCTTCAACGGTCACAAGCGAACAATCAGGCCTAATGCCAAGAAACTGGGGACTTTGTTTCCTGCCCGTCACACTATGTCCTGGGAGGACTTTGCAGACAAAGTTCGTGAATTTCAGAAGGGGTTCATGGGAAACCCTATGGAGGTGGGCTACCTATTCTCACATGCCCTCTTATGAATTGTAAGGGATTGTAAGTTCTTTGTTTACTAAAAGGCTTTTCTGCTCACTCCTTATCTATAATTTGTGGTAAGGCCAGGAGGATAGTAAGAAAACTTGAAGGACCGAGGAGACGAACATGTGCTTGAAAACTAGATTTTGAATTTATAATCTCTGATGTTTCTTCAGGGTGCAGAGACCCCAACCATCATCCTTTTTGTACGCCTCTCTATGCCATAGGCTTAGATGCTTGCTTGTATAGGGATAAGCTAAAACAAAATGAAGCTTAGCTCACAAGCTCATTGCAGTGTGGATGAGGATACTATGCTGTATTGGTCTTGGTCTTGATGGAACTGACAAATCAGTTACCCTTCAATGTGCTTTCTGATGTCTCTTGCTTTCAATGTCTCTTGAGTGCTAGCCAACATCACGTCTGAGTCTTCCCATTGCTTCCGGAAAGGCAACAGAAACTCAGGACGCAGATTGTGTATAATGGTTTGCCCAAGTGTTTGGGAAGATTATTATATGCTTATCTACACCCACTGTTGGGAGCTGATGAACTCAGTGGGTAGTCATGGCAGCTCGTCACTGCCGTTCGTGATGAAGGTGATGGTCTGTCACTTTGTGAGCGACTCTCATGAGGTTATGACTGCACTCATTGTCGTGTTACCTTTAATTGTTGTTGTGGAGATTTCTCTGCAACTTCATCGATCTTCAATGTGCTTTCTGCAATTTCATTGATATAATATGATATGATGTATGGGAGATTTTGGAACTTTTCCCTCAAATGCACTTTTTTTTGTTATACATGGAACTCCAAATTTCACCTTCCAGTGATTTTCTCTGGAACCAGATGGTGTGAAGGCCTTACAAGTCCTCCAACAATAAATCTGTTTTGGAGTTTTGGTTTGGTTTAGGCTGAGGATTTTAGTTATATTAAATGTTGGTGGACAAAACTCGGTTGGGCCTTTTTTGTATGCAGATGCGGGCTGGGCGGGGAGAGTTCCATGAAAATCCAGCAGCCTGTATTTGTGAGAAACCTGATGCACGAGAGAAGATCAAGAGGATGAATGAGCAGCATGAAAAGAGGCCTTCAAAATATATGGAGATTGGTAAACTGGAGGAAGAGGACGACCTCAAACTACATGATCCAGTCATTCCTGTTGAGGACAGACTAAATGAGGAAGCAGAAGATGATGCTGAAGATGAGGAGCTTCCGTTGGTGACAGATGGTGAGCAGCTGAATCCTAATGAGGTTGACAGCAATGAGGAGCTTCTTCTGGAGTCAGAGGACCCAGATGTCAACACAGATGGAAATGATCCTATGACTGCTGAAGATGCGGATGGTGCCACTGGTGCCAGTGATGATGGTGCCAATGATGGTGCTGATGACTCTGATTGATTCTTACTAAGGTGTGATGCCTGTTCACCAGCAGTGCTTATATTTTTTTTTAAGCCAGATAGGACTGTACAACTATTCATGCCATGATGGGCCTGCATCAAGTGAACATTTGATAGTTTTGTGATGGAGCCACACTAAAAAAACATGAAGAAGGGTCATTTTGACTTGATCCAGAAATGCAGCCAATAGTTATTGGAACAGCAATTATTTCATCCCCACTCCCTGATTGATTCAAAGCTGTGCACCTGGTTATTCAGGGCTGATGGATTCCAGTTTGAGAAAGATAGCATAGGCTGCAGTGCTATCAAGGTGCAGGGAGGCACAGGAGCTTTGGCCCTGCCAATTTTTTGTCAAGAAATTTAAACCCAGTGTCAGCTTTGTGCAGAGATAGTTATCCTTGTGAACATTGCTAGACAACAGTGTCCTTTGTTTGTAAGAAAAAGAGAGCATTGTATTGGAAATTGGAATGATGTGTGAATAATACTGTGAATTAGAACAATCTCATGTGTTCTGTCTTGAAGCTTGAAGTTCATGTTCAGACATCGCCAGGCTATGCTGATGCCAAGCTGATGATCCACCTAGATTATGCAATATTGAATAATGAAGCCCTGCTACAGAAGCTACAACCTGTAATTGGAATTGTGCAAGGAGTATCACCAATCCAACTACCCAGACAAATGACTTGACCAAGTTCAGCAGAAGCAGCACAACTGTATGAAGTTGCACCACCAACAATGGTGGCACAATGGGTCTGTGCTCCAGTGGCAAGGAGAGGGATGCAGCCATCAGGACCTGCTAGGCCCAGAAACACAATGAGAATGTTGTTGCGAGGTCAGTCATACCTATGGACCACTCCATGTTAGACCACAGGCTATATTCCCATTGACATATCCAAAGCTCGTAGCACAACCATGATTGGAAAAGACCTCAAGATGTTCCTTTGCGAACTTTTAGGGGCTCTGAAGCAGAGACTACATCAAAGGAAAGTAGAATACTTCCAGGTTATTTTTGCAGTTACAAGCAAGAGATTTATTACTCTCATGTTGATGAGGGTGATGTTGGGCTGCAAGTAAGGTACAGCCAGGGTTTGCTTGCTCTAGCCAATGAAGGCCATGCCATGATGGAGATTCTAATACAAGGATCCTGAACTGTTTGCAAGTGTTTGGATAGATGTCTTACTGACTCATAAGTGCTAGAAACCCAATTTCAGTTCAATGTCCAGAAGGTGCAAGCACAGCAGAAGTGGAGTTATGATCAGAGGATCAAGTACTCCAAGAACTTGAAGGCTGGGGATTTATTTCTTTTTTTCGCAGTTAAACAAGGAAAAGCATGAACACCTGTAGAGGAGGAGTTCCAAGGGACCATTCTTGATGGTGAAAAAGGCAAAGGCAGACAAGTTTTTAAGTGGTATCACAACAGGAGGGACTGAACTAGGTATGCCTTCAACTCCCCTAGCTGCAGTTGACTCGTATTGTGCAGTAATCAATTCAACCTGTGGAGTGTGAATTCAGTAGGTAGAATTGTATAACTGCAGTATCAAAAGAGAAAGATAGTGGGTTAAGCATCAGCTAAGTCTCAATTGCTAATTATTAGATTGAAGGAGCAATCTCATCCTGAGACACATAAGGTTTTTGCAGATGTAAGCACAGTTTGGCTGTGTTTGGAATTAGCTAACCTAGGCTTTCTAGAAGGCTGATGTAAAACCAGAAAGTGCTGGTTTCTGTGGCCACTTATTGATGCCAAAATTCACTATGTAATGCCCAGCATTTTTGGCCATGTCTCTCACGTTTATGCCACCAATGCACACTAAGTGCAACCTTCTCTGTTAGTCCAATTCATGGGTAAATAGCTTTGCGTCGCAAAGTAGACAGAAACCTGGATTCAGCCAGGCATGAAATAAAAATGTCTGATGCCAGGACAATATTGACTCTAGATTGCACACACTGTAGATAACTTGGTCTATGCTAGCACTTGTCATCTCACGCACATGGTATTGGTCTGCACCAGTGTGACTGGTTATCACCTTTTTGAATAACTGACTGGTAGAGTTCTTGTGGGAAAAAAAATTCTGGTACAACACCAGGTATCAAATAACCAGGTCTTGAGACCTACCTATTATCAATTTGCCTATCAAAGCAAATTAGTTTGTCATCAATTTTAATGGCTATTATTTTTGACAATACTCGCATTATGCATAAGGGTCGGTACCCTCCCGAAGAACCATGTGGTGTGAGGTCATGGTAGGTTGGGCTTAAGGGTTTCTGTATTTTCCTCTGTACATGGCTCTTCCCTTTTGGATTCTTGATAAATTAAAGCACACAAAAAGTATCTAGTGGTTTTGTTGGTTTTGTTTTGTTTCGTATTTGCAATGGAGCTGAACTGGCAATCATCCATAAGACAGTTTAGCTAAATTTGGCTATAAACAGGATATGAAAGTAAACAAGTTTAAAGATTTCTTCACCTTTTTGGCTACAAGCAGAACCCAATAGAGAAATCTGAAGATTTTTTTTTTTAACTGAAGAAATGTGCTGACCAGGAACACATTTTTAGCCATTTGAAATTTCTTTTATCCCATAGCTAGAAAAATGAGGGCTGGGTTTTGGTGATATGCTTTTGTTGCCACAATATCTAAGTTTTTGGCAGAGACAGAGAACAAAAGTTTATGGAAGGCAATGTTGAAAATTCAAAAATTAAAGCTTACCAAATTGCACAAATTCATGCTTTTTCATCTTTATTGAGGCTTCTGCTCACCCTCAGCTCATCCATTCCTAATTCACATACACCACTTACAAATGCATATACTCTGATCAACCAAACACATGCTTCATTTGCATATATTTATACTGGCTGACATGACACACAACGCTTTAGTTGTAATCTGGCCAATTTGGAATTAGAATTTGTGTCTACAATACATGGTCCCATGGCTACAGTCTCTCCATGCAGCTCCAAACACTTGCACACAAGCACAAAACATACATTCTCAACAGATACCTCGATTGATTCACCCAAACCTCTCATTCTGATTGGTTTCTGAGTTCTCCTCTACAACTTATCATGCCAAAAATTTCACATCAGCAACACTGATCCTTTCGTTGGGTTCTCTCACAATACTAATTACACTTTCAAATCAAACAGTATTGCAAAACACTGAACTGGACTTCAATACTAATCACATTCTACATAAAGCATGTACTACATAGAACATTAACATAAGATATTGTTGGCCTCATAATACTAATCACATTCTGGCATTTAAAATTGACTACACAGTACCTAATGTCAAATTGCCATTTTCATGTAATACATGTCCCAGTAAACATCACATATTGTACATTGTAATGGATGAAACCACAAAGTTTACCTAGCATGTGTGGCTATAGCTTTTTGTGTGAGAAAAATCACAGAATTTCTCTTTTACTGCACTAACACCATTTCCCATGACCCTCAGGATTACAACATCACAAAGCCTCTCTTGAATCTCTAACCAGCAAATCACGATTCCCCCTTCTCCAAGTCTAACTTTTTTCACATACATACTATAGACCTTGATGATTATTATATCATCATCTTCCTTGGCAGCATGGTGTTATAATTTGATAAACACATATGCTTGAAGCTCAAATTTGGAAAAGAGTTTTATTACCATTAATTTGCACCACTCGCAAAAATGCAAAACCATCTTGTTATAGTATACCCATTTACTATAGCATAAGCTTTTCTTGAACCTCCTACTTTGATTAGCTCCTCAACTTAGGCCTCCTTAATTTTTATATAATTTTTCAATTGCCTAGCACTCTTTTGATGAGGTCATTGTTGTTACTATGTCGACCAACCACTCCAAGAATCTTAAGGTCTTGAACATTGCCTACATTGAAATTAGCTAGATTTGTAGAGTACACTTGAATACAAGCTTCACAATGAGCATACAAAGAATGTTCTTGTACCCATATTACTACCTATAACAAACAAGTCATGCACCATATCATTTCAAATTCCTTAGTGCCTTGAAGCTCTCCAACTACAAAGGAATAAACAAATAGCCCTATTTTGATAAGTTGCTTAGCACCTTGAAAAAACTCTTCAAGCACAAGACAACTTAAAACCTCCAATGGGTTGTTTTGATAAGTTGTTCAATGCTTTGAAAAAGTTCTCCCACAACAAAGCATACAACAAATCACAAATAATTTTGTTCAATAACATGTTCAATGCCTTGAAAAAGCTCTCCAACAACAACGGACACTATGAAACCACCAACATGTTGTTCTAATAAATTGTTCAACATTTTCAAAACATTCTCCAACAATAGAAGACACCATGAAATCACCAATAGGCCATTGTGATGAGTTGCTCCAAACTTTGAAAAATGTTATATAACAACAAAATAAACACCACAAGCTCCTAAATGATTGTGTTAACATCATTCGTCACAAACGAAAGAAATTACAAACTCTTGTTTTTAACTTTAAAACAACTTCTTCCAAACTTAATAGCAAGTTAATAACATCATTTGCACATTAATGAGTTTTGCCACAAGAAGCACATATACAACTCTAGACCTAGGTCTACAAAAGGGAAAACAGATAAGGCATGTGAATGATAAGACATTAATGAAGGAGGCAAAATTAAGAATTTTTGCAATATTGTATTTTTGCTATTGTTGTTGTTAGAAAACATTATATGCACATCATTACACATGGAGACATTATCACTTCGACTTTTTAATCTTAAAAATTCTTGCCGAATTCAACACATAGAGATTATCATCAATGAGTTTAGCATTGTCGCTCAAAAAAATCATTAATGAACTCACCTTCTGTTCCACAATCCACCTTTCCACCAAATCTAGTTAAATCTTTAATAGCAAGATCAATTTATCGAAGTTTTCAACTTTTAATTAACATTCAATTGTAACATTATTAGCCCGCACTTGTTATGCAAAAAATAAATAAATAAATGTTTCAATTTGTGATCTAAGAATGCCAAAAATTTGTCATGCAACAAAACAAATGAAATGGAATTTGGAAATCTAGCTTCATGAGCCTTGCACATCGAGTATGGACAACTAGCATTTTTCAGGTTTCAAATGAGGTGGTGAAACAAGGAGAATTCATTTTTTTAAATAATCCATGTGTTGCCCCAAAAAAGGAATCTATTTCATTAGTGTTGTAATTTCAATAATTTACCTAATAACATGAAAATTAATGAAATGAAATGTAGCCAAAAGAAGTGGCATGAATGACAACATGTTGTCATATTCAATCATTATTTGCATGACCTTCTAATTGAAGTTTTCCTACCAAAGTTATCACCACATTTCAACTTTTAAATTATGGGTCAACATCATCCTAAGCATGTTATGAGCCATCAAATCATTGAAGATAATTTGAACTTAACAAAAGTAAAGATAGTTCAAAATAAAATTATTTCATAATGCATGTACATAAAACTTGTAATTCAAAATCAAAAGTCCCCCTTAGAACCTAACTTTGCATCCATTTAGAAATGGTACCATTAAAAAAATCATATAACAATTTGTATTTTGATTTGATTTAAGATATATTGTTGCACCATAGAAAACATACTTTCAATAGTGGCTATGCAAATTGCACATGTGTGTGTGCATCTAATACATGAACTTTGCAAGTCTTGACTTTCCTATCTTCCATAACATAATATTATTACAAAAACATGTCATTTATGCACTTAGCATTGTGACTTACATGACTAACATGATTAAACTTACTTAAAGGGGTAAATTTTGTCCATTTTGGGGTGTTGGCAAGTTATGGTCTACACGAAAAACTATCGCAATTCGATAGTTTTTAAGTATCTATCCAATTTTCATGCATTATGGTGGAAATTTGGAAAATAATTTTCATTAAAATTTTGTAGAAGATGATGGTTTATATCCCAATCTAGCATTATGTTGTGAAATCAATGCACATATAAATGACAAAGTATTATTTTGATTTGGAAAGCCTTGTCAAATTTCTACAATTCCAACAAAAGGACTTAGAAGTACTACATTTAATAATAAAAATTCCATGAAATTTTACACATAATAAAAGAAACCATTAATAACAATATTTCCCATCAAAGTTTTCAAATTTTCTTAATGTTGTGGAATTTAGATCAGATGATTTTAAATGTTCATTAATACGTTATGGTATGAAAATGGTATTTTTAGGTTGGAAAATGTTCTTCCATTGAAGATTTACTTGGGCTAAGTGTTTTTTAATCATTTGACAAAAGTAAGATAAAGTTTTGAATTTTTTAAAAATGGAAAACTACCGTCAAATAAGGGGTTTAAAAAAACCTTTATTAAATTATTGGTGTACATTTACAAAAATGTACAATTATGTTTCAATTTCATATTCATAATTCTTGTGACTTCTTTTAATTTTGAAACCCAAATCATTTAAATGTAATCTTTAAAATTATTCAAAGGGGGTGAAATCTTATGTGTTGCTACTTTTGATATTATATGTAATTCCAAATTTGCCACAAATTGTGTAGCCTATAGTTTGCCAACACCCTTTGCCACACCCCCAAAAACAAGTGTGTCTAATATGATGAAATCGATTTATTTTTTTAATCAAATCAAACGCTACCATTTACATGTTGCATGTGTGGTGCCTACATGATTACAAACAATGTAATGACTAATATAAGTCATTATAAATGCAATGTGGCCTACAACATGTCAAATTTGCTAGATTTTAATCATTTTTAATGTTACTTAAGAAATTTGATGTGCTTAATTGGCATGTAGGTGTGTAAGTCTTGCCTAGATTGACCTCATTGTCATGTAATCAATAAATAGGTAGGTAATAGGTAAATAGGTTAATTGGTAGGTAGGTTACTTGAGGTTGATAATAAATAAATAAATTGGTAGATAATAGGTGGTAATTTGTAGATAGGTGTAACAAAATATTTTCCATGTACTTACTTAATATCAACTTTGGTTCATGTTTATAATTATGTATTAACATACATGGCACTTAAAATCATAATGTATGAAATTCAAAATGTGTGTTTATATTTTTTGTTATGACGTTATTTGTTACCACATGAAATGATTGTTGGATATCAATCTTGGCTTTTGTCACCATGCACTACAAGAAAATGTGAGTTTTCAAAAGGTCCAATTTGATTGAAATGTCCACATTGACTAAAGGGGATGGTCGTTTTGACTAAAGGCTTGGGAACACGAAAGACAATAGTTATTTTTAATTCAGACATTTGACTAAAGTGACCTTTTTTTCCATGTGACAAACCAAACATCTAGTAAAAAAGGCTAGAGGTCCATCAAAATGACCAATGCTTAGTCAAATAGACCATATTTAATGGCCATTGTGATTTTAAATTAGTCAAATTAACCATTTTGATTTGACACTTAGTCAAATCAACCATATTAATTTGGTTATTTAACTTACAAGTTTATTTTACATAATGTACATACCAAACATAAGTTCATAACTAGTAGGCCTAAGTTGAACATATTACACCTAGTAGTTACTTATAAAGTTTAATAAGCTACTTACTTATTACCTTTAGGCACATGTAAATACTTAATTTAGTACTTTAATTATTTAATATTTAATTATTTTTATTAATTACTTATAAATAGCTTATCCTATTAATTAAATTTGTAACCTAGGCCACCTAGGCCTATTAGGTATGTAGCTAACCTAGGTTACGCCACCTAAGCCTAGACCAATCTACCTACTTAGTATGTTTAAATTAGGTCTATTAATAGGTTAATAAGTACCTACATAACCTATCAAATAACATAAACATAAATAATTTATTAGGTAAGTATAAACATACATTTAGTAAGTACCTATTAAGCTTAGTAGACTATAACCTACATGTTACCTAGGTACATGCGTTTATTAATAAGTACTTCCTACCAACTTAAACTACCTTACCTATTTATGTAAATAGTGTAAAAAAATTCAAGTTCATTTAGTACAATATGCATCTTGAAAAAAAATCCTAGAAATTGATTACAATATGTTGGTCCAAAATCATGTTCATTGCAAATGTGTTGTCCAAAAAACTCACCTTATGGGGTGGTGGTGCAGTGGTTAAAGACTTGACTCTTCAATGTGAAAATGAAAAGTTCAAATCCCCACACTTGCAACCTAGGTTACTTAGGCGATTTAATTAAGTAACCTAGGTTGCAAAAGTTATTATAAACCATTTAACATAGGTTATTTGGCTTAACCTAGTGGCTTAAGTTAGGGAGCTTGGCCTAACCTAGGTGGCCTAGCCTAGGCCTAGGACATAAGGTTCGTAGGTAAATAAATAAATAATTTTTGGCATTTATCATTAGGTGTATTAATTAGGTTGGAAAGGTAGGCAGGGTAATTAATTAATTAATATTTCCATATTAATTTAAATAATAAATATTTTTGGTTGTTGCCCAAATTATATGATTGTCATGGTGGTTAAGTAGAAAAAACGATAAAAAAACTCAATAATAAAAAACTAATCACAAAGACCTAGTCAAAACATCCAAGTCCAAATCAACTTTTCCAAAATGCCATTTTGGTCAAGTTGGACATGGGGGCCAAAAAACCATATTGGGGGTTTTCTTGACTGAATTTGTCATGATTTCTTGTAGTGATGGAAGTGAGGTGTTGAATCCTCTCTTGTGACACCTCATTCATGTGGGGAGGGAAGCCTACCTATAGGTTTTAAAAACCTAGGTCCCAAGTTTACAATGTTTTACATAATTAATTTTTTTTAATCAATATCTTTTAATTATAATTATAAATGATTTATACTACTTATGAATCAACATCAACTAGCACCTATGTTAACTTTTAATTTAATTAAACAAGCCACATAAATAATATTTGTTATTTTTAATCAAATTAAACATTCCACTTGGACATTACCAATCATAATTTCGTCACAATACAACAAACTTGTTGTAAACAAATGGCTCGATTTGACTATAAAGTCATATTGTTCAAGGATTTTTTAAAATTAAATTTCAATCATTAAAAAAATGCAAAAGAAAAAATATGTAATAGTGCAAGTTAATGACAAATTTTGATATTCTAAAGGTTCTTTTAACATAATTACCTTTTTAGCAAAGATTTGTAAAATTTGGAGCTTCAAACTTTCAAACAAGAGATAATGAATACATACAAACAAAGAAAAGGATGATGGACAACAATTTGCTATTCAATATGAAGCATAAGCTTCAATCAACCCTTGAATTGGTGTATAACAAATGCCTCATCAAGCATGTAGGTTTTCAATTTCTAACAACTTTGTCAAATCCAAACCCAAACTTGAAAGGTTGGTTGTTATCAAGTGCAAAGTGGGAAAAACAACTACAATCCTTAGCATATCCTATTGAATTCAAGCTAAAATGAGAAATTGGCATGTCAACACATTTACGTTTTAAAGTTTAAGAATAAAAAACCTATTATTATTATAAGATACAAATTGATTTATAATTTTCATCAAATTAATACTTGACCATAAGGGTTGCATCGGCTCTTTATACCATACATATAAGGTATGTAGGTTCTTCATTGAATTTTCAACCAAATTTAGACCCAGTAGGTAGGTTACTAACAAAAGATTGGTGTTGGGCAGTTTTTAGAATCAAGGACAAATACTTATTAGACATCAACCTAGGTATGTACCTACCAACCTTTGTTTTATTGGCCAAATATAGCCAAATACTAAAACAAAAAATAGCCTTACGAATTTCATTAAAGGAAAAATTGGAAAAAAGAAAAAAATATTGCCACATTGCATCATTGTCGACTAGTTCCATTACTAATAAGTGCAGTGCCAAATAAGCCCTATTGCTTAATGTTTCATCTTTTGTGTAACATTGATCACCACATTGTAGCATTATTGTCCATTGGATGTAGGCTAATTGCCCTAAAAAATTCGATGAGCTAATAGTTTTGCCAACATTGTACAACCGTCGTTTAGACTCCATCACCACTTCCTATGTTCATTGCAATCAAACCTTTGCAAATTCAAGCAATGAATGCTAGGGAGTTGGAGTTGCAACAAAATAAGGCTTATAAGTACTAAGTTGTAATGTAATGAGGAATTTTTTGTTGATGATTGTCGAAGTAGGTTAAAATTTTACCGTTTAACTCATTATTTTGCATTATGGAAAATCAAAAGCGAAGTTATTCAGGTGCAAATTTTTCATCACCAATTGATGGATCAAAAGTTGAAAGTTTCTGGAGTCTAAAGTTTGGTAGAAAAATGACATCAAAACAAGTATGCATTTTAAACCTTTGAAATTTTCTTTTATTTCAATTCTACAATGTGCATTGTTGTTTTTCTGCTGTGATTTCTTGCAAATTGAACACCTCCAAAGTCTTCAACTCCTTCCCCTTGTTGCGATTCATGAGAACTTGATAGCTTAGTTGAACTTTGTGAATACAATGTGTCGTTCTGATTTGTGAAAGCTTGAAACAACAATGAGAATTTGAAAGTTTAGTCAAACTTGAAAAACTTATGTCTTTTCAATTTGTGAGAGATTAAAGCAACAAGAGTGTAAAACAACGAGAGTGTCATTTGCAATTCGTGAGATCCTAAGAGTCTAAAAGCTTGAAAAAGTCAATTCTATCAATATGTGTTCCCATTTATGAAAACTTGAAGTTATGGGAATCTAAAAGCTTGGTCGAACTTGAAAAACATGTGTTGTTTTGATATGTGAGAGACTAGAGTAATGTTGTTCCAATCTATGAAAGATTGAAACACCAAGAATGTCGTTTGTGATCATGAGATCCTAAAAGCTCAGGGGCCTGACATAGTTGAATTGTGTTAATTTATGTTATTTTGATTACTGAAAAACTAAGGTAGTGAAAACCTCCAAGTTTGTGATTCATGAGATCCTGGTAGCCTAAGTGCTTGAGAGAACCAACTAAACTTTGTCAGTTTATGTTGTTCGAATATGTGAGAGACTAAGATGGTGAAAATGTTTTTTTACAATTCATGAAACCCTAAAAGCTTCAAGCTCGATCTTTGTTTTTTCTAGGAGCTAAGAGCATTCAAGCAAGAGCAGTTGATTAAGAAAAACAAAGTTGATAAATGTAAGAATTAAAAAAGTTTTGATTTGTGAAAAATTGTGGCAATGAAAAGTTTTGATCTATGAGAGACTAAGGTGGTGAAAATCCTTTGCAATTTGTGAAATCCTAAAAGCCTAAGAGCTTGAAAAAACTTTGTTAGTTTGTGTTGTTTTGATTTGTGAGAAGTTGAGACAATGAGAATTGTTGTTCCCTTGTTGTAATTTGTGAGAGCCTAAAAGTGTAATCTATCTATTTTGTTTTGATCTATGAAAACCTAAAAAAAAAATATTACTTCCTTTTTGTTGCAATTTTTTGACAACCTAAGAGCTTAGTCAAGCTTTGTGATTTTGTATTTTTTCAATCTATTAGAGCTTGAGACAATGAGCATTGAGAAGGTTTTCCCTCTTCTTGTAATTCATGAAAACTTGAAAACCTAAACCTTAAACCATGGTCAAATGTTTTGTGTTGTTCAATTGTGAAAGCTTGAAATAATGAAACGCCATGGCATTAACACAAAAGCGAAAGGTAGACATCGTTTTACCATAGTTCTTCAAATCTAATTGAAATGCTAATGATTCATCTCTTCTACTACTCCCTCCTAGATTAGGACCACCCCCATCTTTTATGGCGAGTTTTAATAGAAGCAAAGTCGCTTCCAATTTTAATTTGACCCATAGCAATCATGTTGTTAAATTGGTTTGCTTTGGTGGATTGCCCACCTTTGTTGCCCCTATGTTAGATTTGTTGGAGTTTTCTATTTTCCTAGATGAAAAAAGAAATGTGCCCCTACCGAAGAAACCAAAGAAGAATTACGACATTTCGTGCAAATGTAAAGAGGCTTAGAAATTCAATTCCCTTGGGTAGAAATGTAAAAAAACGATTTTGGAAAAATTAATTAGGTGAAATGCATGGTCTATTCTTTTGTGAAGGGTGAGGATGTGTTTTTAAGGCCAAAAGTTGACACTCTTGAAACCCATGCTTGAAAGACAAAGGTTGTTTGAGACATGCTTCATCTAGGCAAGGAAAAAGGAGAATGTTATTACAACGAGAAGTGTAATCATGCAAAGAATCAAGTGGTTTACTTTGAACATAACAACATATCAATTGTTGAACAAATTCAGGGAGGGGTTAAGGGGGAACAAGGGGAAAAAATGCAATAATTTTCCACCATCTTTCACCTATTACATCAAGGCCGATCTTTGCTAGAAGTTGAGGCTTTGAAGCCTTTGTTTTCATTTTTGAATGTCCCCGTGATGCCCATAAATCATCAAAGTGATTCTGTAGGGTGGGTTATGGTTGAATGCATGCACTAGTAGGTCATTAAGAAGGTGAAAAAAATCATTGTAGGTTCGAAGTATCTTGCTTATCATGTGATAAGGTAACCATGATTGACAATTGATCATGGGTTTCTATCCACTATTATGTTCTTGCAAATTTGTGCCATTTACTTATATTAAAAAATTTAGAGCAATTTATGGAAGAAGGGGGTTCAAATAATCTAACTAAGGTTGCCATGGGTGCTTTGAAAAAACATGGGAGTGTTTTTTATGTAGATGCTGTTAGGACATTTATGTTCTTTAAAACTAATGGTGTTAATGTTTTCTAGGCGGTGCATAACGGTGTCACTCACCAAATTTTTAGGATTGGTATGCGCTTCATTTAGAAGGCATACATTGCATGGCACATTGCACTAATTTAGATGTGCAAGCTTTATCTCAAATCCCTATTGTGAAATGTATAAAAGTTTTGATTTAATCCCTTTACTTCTTTTTCTCACAACCCAAAAAAACACATTGAGTTTTTAAAGTTGGCAAATGTGATGAAAGCAAAAGGAAGCAAGATTCTATGAAATATAAAAACATGTTGGATCGGCATGCTTGGTTTAACTAAATGGGCAATGTCCATGTACATACCATTTGTGGCAAAAATGGTTAAAAATAGCCCATCTATCATGATTGCCAAAGTGAAATTTGAATTATTTTGTGATGTCGACTTACTGATTTCCCTTTCTTGTTTGTTGCCCATGTTGGAAACGATCCATGTTCTAATCAAATCTACACAAAAACAAAATGTGTTTGTGTGTGATTATGTTGTAGCCATCAAGATCTGCTAGGGGCAATTGTACTTTCATTATTTTGATCCATAAATAAAGTACATGTTTGACATTTTCAAGGAGTTCCAAGATTTGGTTGCTTGCAATCACAACATTGTACATTTAAAATGGGGGCCAATTTCATTAGACTTCAACACACTTGAAGTTGAATATTTGTGTTTTGAACCATCAAGTTACACATTTTGGGCTACTTGTTTAAATGTCAATGATAAAAAGGTCCAAGTGACCCAAAAGATCTTTGGTAATGTTGTGGAGAATGGAAAGGCATCTTATTCATGTTTGTAATTTCCAACCATGAATCCTCTACTATGAATTTTTTAGGCATGTGTTTATTTATTTAGACTTTGCAAGTTTGTATGTTTTTATTTTTTGTCTTTGGTTGAATCTTTGGTTGTATTTTGCAATTGCAGTTAAATATCTAGTTCGAGAATTGACCGTGAGATTTCCAACATTTCATTTGATGGATGCCATGGGGATCTGCTATCCCCAATAATGGCTTCAAATTGATGTTAAAAAAAAATTCAACCACCATTTGATGTTGATCAAATCCCATTATTGCTTTGAACGACATTTGTACCATGTCAAAAGATTAAAAGCAAATACTCCCATGGAAGCAATTAAGATATGTCCATCCATTCTATCTACAAGTGCTCTAGATTTATAATCTAATGTGTTTAAGATGACTATAAAGTCTAATGTTGCTATTGTAATGGAGGCTCCATTCCATGTTAATCCTATAACTCAACTTTGGCACACTTTGGAGGCTTCTCACATTTTATGGCATTCATTCCTTGAGTTTTTCAAACTAGCAGAGATTCAAGTAGTGCAAGTGCTAGGCTTGATGGAGGATGAAAGAACCTTTGCCACCCTCTTTTTCATGAAATCAAAATTGAGGAATTGCCTCAATAATCACTTGCACATTGTTGTTGGGATGTATTCCCAAACTTTCTACACTTTGAAGACCTTCCCATATGACACATGTTTTGATGATTGGAAGGAGCAAAAACCTAGGTGAGGTTTGAATTGGATTATAATTCAAATGGTTTAAGGTCATTTCAATGATGACAATTTTTGGCCAGAGTTGGGTGGGTTTTTGTTAAGGAATTTATAACATTAGGTTTGAGTCTAAAGTTGAAGATGTTGGTATCTTACAACGGTGCCATTGAGGGTCCATTTGTTTAAGTTATATTGAGTCTATCTGATTCTGCGTCTTTGAGTTTGTGTTTGAATTTATTTGTTAAAGTTTAAGGAATTTTGAAGGTTTACGTTTGAACGATGAATCTATGTTTGTTTGATATTCTAAGTTTTCTTGAATTGGTTTGTTTGTCTTTGAGTCTATATTTGAGTTTGTTCAAAAAGTTGGTCGTGTTTTTCTTTGAGTCTATGTTTGAATTTGTTTGAAAAGTTGGTATGTCTATCTTTGAATATGTGTTTAAATTTGTTTAAAGAGCTAGTCTATCTTCACTACCACAAAATGTGGGTGTAGTTCACTAGTCCTTGTCACTAGACTAATGAATTCATTACTTCTTCATTAGTCCCTGTTCATTACAACCAGTGAATTCACTCAAAATCCAATGAAATCACTTAGCATACAAGGACACATTTTGTTGTAGTGTTTTTTTTGAATATGTGTTTGAGTTTGTTTGTCAAAGTTTAAAAAACTGTGAAAGTCTATGCCTGAGCAATGAATGATAAATCTATGTTTGTTTGAATATTCTTGAATTGGTTTATCTCTTTTTGAGTTTGTGTTTGTTTAAGTTTGTGCATTATAACTCATATGTACATTGTAATTTGTATGTCCATTGTGTTTGAGCTTATGTGTCATATGTATGTCCAACATCCATTCTGTTTGAGCTTATGTGTCATATGTATGTCCAACATCCATTGTGTTTGAGCTTCTATGTCATATGTATGTCCAACATCCATTGTGTATGTTTGCATAGTCACTAGAGTGTCATAATTCTTAAGTTCTAGTTCTTGTTGTGAACCATCACTTGACGATGAAAAAGGCTTGTTTTTATGCATGTTTGAGAGATCTTAGCACGTAAATAGCTCCATACTAAATAGTGCATCACCATAGAGCTATGTAGGATATAGGGACCATACCCATTTTCTAATTATCTTTTGTACACTTTGCCTGGGTGTAAATTTCCATATTTTGCCAACTTGTAATGATATTTTTTTTATTGCACATTGCCAAGTTCTTATTTATGATATTTTTGGTTAGCCAAAAGTTCCACAATACCATTTTGCAATATCGCTAGATGTGCACTAAAACTGTATTTCTAAGAGCCAGTTGCTCGAAATCACAAAATCCTTAAAGAAAAGGCTGTTACCCACTTATTTGTCAAAATTTCAAAAGTTGAGAAAACTGATTTTGCATTGATATATAGTCACAATTTTTAAAAATATACAAAAATTCAAAGAACCGACCAAAGAACTGTTAGCTTTTGACCACTTCTTTAGGGTTTTTGAAATAACCAAAATCAACGGTTCTTTGATTCTGAATCGTTCCTCAAAAGACCAAAACCAAAATTCTTTGATTCTGAAAATGAAAAAAACCTGGAATCAACGGTTCTTTGAATTTTCAAAACACTGCCCAACATTGCAAAAGACTCTTAGACCCTATTTGACAACCGACCCATTTTTTTTTCAATATCCAACCCAACACTCATCTACACCATCTTCTAAAGTTTGATTGAATTTATGACACACTAGGGGTGAATCCCATGCCTAAAACATTATTTGAAACATTCACCCTTTTCTCAAATACTGACCTTTATCCTCTATTGAGAAGTCAAGGTTATCATTCTCATCCATTAGGTTAATGGTTTGTTCTAGAACCTTACTAATGGTCAGTAATGAGTGAGTTTCATTGGTTTTACCTTTACATAAGTCAAGGGACATACTCTTGTGTTGGGCAAACCCTTGTTTAACACAAGAGTAAATAAGCCCTCACCTAGAGTCATTGAGGGAGTCTATTTTCTGCATGATTACTATTAGAGGGAGGTTGCACCACCAAAGCTCATGTGTGAGAGTTGTTTAAAAATGAGCAAGGAGAATGAAGGCTTCAATTGGTTTGACTATTGCAGTTCTTAGAAAAAATGGGGTGAAGATTTGCAAGAAAGTATTAGAGATTGGCAAACTCTCCAATTGTGGCAACAAAGATGCCAATCAAATTAGCAATAACTAGATTCTTAGGCCACCAACCCACTTTGGAAAATCAAAGCAAAATTCATGAGGAGAAACCTGCGTTGGAGAACCCAGCATAGTTTGCCTTACCTATTCTTCTCTCCTATTCATTCAATGGGCTGCCCTCCCAAGTCCATTTTTACTTTTTTTTTTTTGCAATGAGCCAATTTGATTGGCCCATCACTCGAAAAAATGAAACTCAGGAGGCTCCCCAAAATAGAAGGTTCTGTTTTTTAGTGTAGAGTTAAATTTCCCTTTGGCCCAGCTATGTAGATGAAAGGAGGACAACATTTGCCAAAGCACATGGGATGAAAGTGAGGTGCTATTGGGAACTCTTTGGGAACATGTCAGGAACTTGAGAACTCTTTGCTTTGGAACTCTTTGCAAGGGTGCGCCATAAGTTATTCATTAGGTCTTGTGATTTTCTCACAATTGTAAACTTGATGCAAGGTCAAGAAAGAAGAGAAGGTGATTAGCATGATGCTCGTGGATGAAGGTAAGCTTATGACAAGCTCTTCTTCAAAGTGTTCCAAGTACAAGTTGATCACCCCTTTTGGTGCTCTTTGAATTGGCTCTTGGGCGAGTCCTCTTCTCCAAGTCATGGTGGGGGTACAAATGCTTCTCTACACTTGAAAGGCCATACACAGGTTTTTGTGGGTATTGATAAGATTTGCAATTTTTTGTGGTAAAAATGCCAATGCACAATTTCAGTGGTTTTGCAACATTTATTTTCTTTGTAACTCAACATATGGTTAGTTCAATAGAGCAATTTTCTTTGGTTGGTGAGAATGCCTTTACAAATAACATTTTGTGATGGCAAAATTTTAGAAACTCTTCAACTATTAATTTTTATAATTCAACAAAGTGGTTTTGTTCATGAGTGAATTTACCTTGGGTTCGTATGAATGCCCTAGAAAGAAAAAATTCCAACACAAACAATTTTAGAAATTTTGCAACTATTAATTTTTATAACTCAACAAATATGATTCACTTCATTAGTGAAGTTGCCAGGAGTTGGTAATAATGCCTCACAAATAAAATTTTGCCAATGGAAAATTTTAGTATTTTTTGCAAGTATTGGTGTTTGTAATTCAAAAAATGTGGTTTAGTTCATTCTTGAAGTTTACCTTGAGTTGGTAAGAATGCCCCCACAAAGATTTTTTTTTTTCTGATATACAATTTTAGTATTTTTGTAGCTATTGTTTTTCTAATCCAAACAAAGGTGATTTAGTTCATTAGGTAGTCAAGTTACCTAGAGTTGAAAATCTTGTTGGAATGTCCACCAAAGAACACCCTAGTGTTTGCAACTAAAATGGGTGCCCTATTTCTAATCAATGGAAAATGGAAGCCATCATTAATAACCCAACTTTTACTACCATCAAAGCTTATGTTCAAGTTCCCATCATACTTTTCCCAAAGTTGTTCCCATGTCATATATGATTTCATATGTGTTCCCAATGGCCATAAGGTAAAGGAGGATGGAAAAGTTCACAATGATGTCCAATGGGTGAGAGAATGAAAACCTTGCATCATGAGCATTGGAGGATGCTGACAATGTAAGGGTGTCAAAGGTTGCTGAGTGTTTTGTTGGGGTTTTTTTCAAGAGATTGGCAATAGTACACAACATCATAGAATCATGAAAGAACTTTTGTTGTACATGAACCAGAGCTGACATGACAAGAGGCTCTTATGTACACTAGAGTAGGTATTACTTTGCAAAGAGGTGGGCTCAACCCTATGACATATGTAATGGTTGTGGCATTAGACTTCATGGCCCTTTTTGTACATTCCATTAGAAAGTTCACTAGCTATTCATTTTGAAATAGATGGTTTCCATGTACTATATGTCATTGAAAATTAGTAGCCATGGGGCTTTGTGGAGCTGAAAGGAAAAGAAAAGTATGATTAAAGGGGGTAGTGAGTGAATATCCTTTCTTTTTTTTCCTTAAATATTGACCATATTTTTGGTGTTAAAAGAATTGAAAATGAATGAAGAATAGATTATTTTGTACAAACCACAAGGCTCCAAGATATGAAATTTAAGGATTGCATGAATGTAAAAGTATGCTATATAAATGAATGTGAAGCAAGCCTATGAACTAATAGTTAGGGATACAAAAAAACCCTTGAGGAGCAAAGTTAAGCCAACTATGGGATTGACTCACCATGGTTCAAAAGTACCCAGATTGGAAAGGAAAGAAATAACCCTAAAGAAGGGTGAAGAAAGAAACACTTTGGTCATCACATCTATTCCTTCTTTTAAGGAAAGGAAGCAATAACTCTAAAGAAAGGGTAAAGAAAGAAACACTTTGGTCATCACATCTATTCCTTCTTTTAAGGAAAGGAAGAAATAACTCTAAAGAAGGGGTAAAGAAAGAAACACACTTTGGTTCTCACATAGATTCCTTCTCTTTAGGGATTTTAAGAATTTTGGGCCTTTTTTAAAATTTGGGCTTTTAAAGGGGGCCTGGTCGTTTGGTCGCTTTTGAAGCACACAAAAATAGCGCCTACAGCGATGAGATAAGCATGGCACTTACAACGACCCTACCCTTCGAATCCACCGTCCATTGACTCAACATCGGACGTCCTGGATGCTCCAAGAGCCAAGAAGCCCCCACGCGCGTTCTATCCTATCCAACGCAGCAAGTTGTGGTGTTCCAATCGGCCACCGTCCATTGTGGGGCAACGGACGCTCCAGATGCTCCAAGGACCAGTAACCCACGCGCGTGCTTACCGTTTCCGACGCAGCAAGTTTGGCTCTTGTACGGGGGGATGCGTCTTGTTGCTGCTGATTGGTCAAGGGAGCGGCAATAGCACGCCAGAAAGACAGCATCTTTGTCGACGGCCATGGCAGCTCCGGGAATGAGAGAGAAGAGGATAAGAAGAAGAACCTCGGAAGAGTGCTCATCATCTACTTACACCCATCTTCACATCTGTGATATATGTGCTCTGAAGAAGTTACACAATCTCTTGTTATCATCTCTGATCTGGTGCTAGACTTCTCTGTGATTTCTCTAGACAACATTTCTTTCTTAGTACGAGTTTCTCTCTGATTTCTGTGATCTAGTCTTCAGTGTTTATTTGGTGTGTGCGTGTGCGTGTGCGTGCGTGTGTTTCATTTTCTCTGGTTTTTTGGGAGCCAGTTGCAAGTATTGTTCGGAAATCTGAATCATGTGGACTACTGTGGTGCAACCCTTGTTGGCACAATGCTACAAGAGTTTGACTGTAAGTAGCGGCGCAGGGACCCGTTCTGCGATCGGCAGTACCGGGGCTTTGCTTATGATGCCGCAGATACTACATCAAATGCGAGTGAAGGCGGCTCAAAGCTCGGCCTATATCCCGCTCAAAGACTGTGAAGTGTTTGCCCTGCAGCAGATTTCTTGAGTCCTTCGCAGCCTGTTGTGTGAAGAGGATTAGAAGGGCCCATTCAATTCTCATAACAACGAAGGCAGATGACGATCTAAACTCCTTTGAGTTTGTCTCATCTTGAGAGTTTTGGATCTTACAAGCGAGAGCTGAATGTAGACCATAAAATTATACAAGAAAATCTGCAACTAAATACAGCAGGCTAACATTTACTTATCAAACTCCCGGGGAGCTCAAATCGACGTATGCTTCATCGAGGATCGAGAGAGAGGCAGAGACAGAGAAGGTGCAAGAAAGGAAGAGCTCCAGAGTGAGGCCGATCTGACCGTTTGTCGCAAGGGTGAAACTTCGGCCACTTTGAGCCGTCTAATGTGGATTGAAATCGGAGGTCGAGGAGTCAAACGCTAGAAAGCACGCTTCCATCTCCGAATCAACCACATGCTCCAGACGGTGACTCATCATCACAAACTTGTACAGGATCACTGAAGCTCTACGTTGGATGATTGGAATTCAGCTTCCTCTGGAAGCAGCTGGGACTCCCAGTTCAATGCACAGCTTCAAAGCGTCACGGCTTCGGTTGCCTCACGAGCAGATTCATACTCTCACATGTCTGCTCATACGACATTCAATGTATTCTGAGATGGAGCCTGCTGCAATAGCCCCAAGGCTGAAGAGAAGATTTAGTTCCCGGATGTAAATAAAGTAGCTACCATTGATCCCTGCTTCATTTTCTCGATCACTGTGAGATCTGATGAAATTTACCTCAGGATTTGAGATCCTCTCAACCTGCAAGATGTACATAGTTCTTCAGGTTCATGTGTGACATTTCAACTTCATTCCAATTTAAATGTGACACGTTTCACCTTCATCTATGAAGTACCTTTACATTGCTGTTCAGTTTCCACCAAATGCTTTACCACTTGCTGATGGATTTGGGTTAGAAGGTGTCTCTATTATATCATCATGTTTGCATAAAATTTGGACCTCAATCTCTCACATGCTTTTTGAATGTGTTCATGGAGAGACAATCTTGCAAGAATTTACAGGGAGAGATTGTAGAGTCTGGAGTTTTGACGCAGCAATGGAATTGCTGATAGCCTGACATCCTTTCTATTGATCCAATGAAATCCCGAAATGAAAACTTCTTCTGAATCACACAATCTGCATAGCAAACACATTGGAAGGGATGTCATAATCTGGTGCATCATGTTATAGTGGAGCCTGAATTGGTTGGCACATGTGACCTCTTTCTTCTTCCTGTTGTTTTTTCGCCCTTGTCTCAGATTGTGACTGAATGGTTTGCATGTCCAAGGATATGCTTCAAAGCATCTTGTCCACTTTTTGGACCCATTAGAACTACCTCTATAGTATAAAGCTTGCAATTGTGTAAGTACTTCGTGTTTAAGAACCAACTCGAGATAATTGGGAGTTCGACTGAGGATCTCCAAACATTTTGAAGTTAAATATGCAAGATATTTGAAATGGACATGTTTATAACTATGCCTTGGATGATCATCTCTAGACATTTCAAAGAAGATTTGATATGCAAGATATATTTGAAATAGACATGTTTAACGTTATCTGAGGATCTCTGGGGTGGGACATCCTATTTTTTGGACCAAATATGGAAACAGAAGTGGGGTTCTACACAATAAGTGTAGTAAAAACTTTGCTATAGACTATGCAATTCACTAATGAAAAGTGGCAACAAGAAAGCTCTAAAAAGTGAGAACTCTAATGTAAAGACCAATTCAAGACTAGTGCAATAGTACAGTGTTTATTGATGCTAGTTTCCAGGAGCTGCTTACTTGCCGCACACAAGCAAGTTATGCAACAAACCCATAGTTCCAAATGGCAAAACCCAGAGCTGCTTCATGGCTAGTGTCAATAGTGTTTTCCAAAATATTTGACCACACCTCCTACAGGTGTCTCTATACTCACAATGATAGAACCAGAGATAGTGTCAAAGGAAAGTACAAACCATTTCTCTAAGAATTCCCCAAGATGGGAGAGAAGATCTACAAAGATGCCAAGGCTTCAAAAGACATGGGGTTTTGATAAAAAAAAATGCATGGGGTTTACCTTGTCTGGACAGAGAATTCTCCTGTGAATCACCATTGCACAAACTTCAGATAACTTCTGCCTGCATCTACAGCACATAAAAAATCTGGAAAGCTAACTAGAGATGTGCACTATTTGGGTCACATTTTCAATTGCTGCAACCATGTCTAAAACAGAAGTCTGTTCCAAGGTTGTAAATGGCACCTGCATATACTCCATTAATAAAATGTTAAGTCACAGATGCAGCAGCTAGAAAATACCAAGAAGGCACTTTTCTATACAGGTGACATTCATGAAATATCAAGCAGCAAGTGATGGCCCAGTTTGTATAACTTGTGCTATGCAATCCCTTTCATTTCAACTACTTATGCTGTCACCTCTAAGGCCATACACACATGACTTTACTCAATTAAGACCTTTGCATAATAATCTCGTCAACAAAAAACTGCAGGGTGATGCATAACAAAATGTCAGTTGATTGCCCCAAAAGCTAAACCATATTTAAAATGCAGATTTATCATCTGCATGGAGATCACTGACTCTTAGGAAGCTTCAGAAAGATGCTATCTATATAAACCGACTTATGAATGAAATGAACCAGTTCTGTTCACCCATCCAGATTCATGGCTTGAAGAGGGAAGAAGTCCTGGGTGCAAGGCACACTCTTTGGTTTTTGCCCATAAACATTTGCAGAAGATTAATACAAGCTGGAGCAACACAGTTCTTCAATAGTTGGTTAGGATCCTCACAAGTGATATATAGAAATAACCAACTTCTGCATTTCAAAGGACACATTTCAGAACTGCTTTTCACTGATAAAAGGATCCAGGCAATAGGAGAGATTCCATCAGAGAGCTAGACAAAGTCTCCAGATTTTACCTTCTTACTCCCACAACTGCTCATGAGTTCCAAAGGTTTCAAGTGGAGTTCACATAGTAGACCATGGGCAAGTTGACTACAAACTCTCTCCCACTGCCTTTCACCCTGGAAACTGAACAACAGCATTAAAACTGCAATACCAATTGGAAGCCATTGAGTCTATGAGATATCTACTTCTTGATCAACTATTGTGGAAGAATCAACATGATCAATGACATCCAGGAGTCATACAGACACATGAGGAATGGTCTCCATCTTTCCTGGAAATCCTTCTTAGAACCTGAACTACCTTTTACCTGAGACTGAATTTCCAACAATCTCTGCAGTTCATGTACACATTTAGAAACCACAAAGTGACACCAGCTGCTGAAATCAGCACTTTGAATGAATCCTCCTCCTTGCAGCTGCTCCTCTGATGCTCAATTAGCTTAATCAGAAATCTTACTAGCTTGATTTGGTGCTCCATGTTAGCTTAAATTTGATTACCTTGAATTGATGCCCATTTAGGTTTAATTACAGGTCTTATTAGCTTGCTTTGGCACTCTATTAGCTTACTGGTGGTTCTCATTAGATTGAATTAATGCTCAGAATGTTCAGTAAAGATTCTCATTAACTTGAAATTTTGTTGCTGAATTATCTTAATCATGACTCTTTTTAGCTCGATCTGAGGCTCAATTAGTTTCATCGTGGTTCTTCCTAGCTCAATCAGATGCTCAAGTAGCTTAATACCAAGTCTTTTCAGCTTGATTTGGAGCTTATTAGCTTAATATCGTAATTCTTCTTAGTTCAAATTGATGCTCAATTGGTGTATCTAGTCAAGATTCTTATTGACTTGATTTGTTGCTCAATTGTCTTAACTTTGATTCTTATTAGGTCAAGATTCTTATTAGCTTGATCAGATTCTCAATTAGCTTAATTAATATTCTCATTAACTTGATTTGCTGCTCAACTACCTCAAACATGATTTCTTATTAGTGTAATAACAAGTCTTTTCAGCTTCATTTGGTGCTCTATTAGCAGCATAATCATGATTCTTATCAGCTCCAATTGATGCTCAATTAGTGTAGTCAAGATTCTTATTGACTTGATTTGTTGCTTAATTGTCTTAATTTCAATAATATGACGCTCATTTTAGCTTAGTCAACATTCTTATTAACTCGATTTGCCGATCAAGTATCGCAAATATGATTTCTTGTAAAGCTTATTAGCAAGTCTTTTCAGCTTGATTTGGCACTCTATTAGCTTAATCAAGATTCTTATTAGCTAGGTTTGCTGCTCAACTAAGCTCAAAAATGATGATTTCTTGGTAGCTTGCTGTGATGCTGCATTGGTTTAGTCAAAATTGTTATTATTTATCTTGATCTGATGCTCAATTTAGTTTAGTCAAGAGCCATAATTAGCTGTAATCTAAGCCCTGCTTTACACTAAAGGTGCATTCACACTAAAGGTGCGTTCTAGTGTTGAGTCCCCTAACATCATGTTAATCATTGAACTTAAACCCTAAACCCTAAACCTACTTACCATGAAGATTTTATGTTAAACTAACATTCACTTAACATTAAGCTATCACCTATTTAATAGTGTGTGCCACCTAGGATGCCACCTAGATTTTCATTTAACACTCACTTAACATCGAGTGTGAATGCACCACAAGAGTCCGGGCCGATGTTCAACCCAAATCAAGCATTCCTATTGGTGGAAAATTGGAAATCAACCCCAAGGGTTTTACACTAGGAGTCAAGGTTGAACTAGAAAAAAAGCTTTTCAATCTGCCCCAAATTACTAATAGATGCTGAACTTTATATGGGCTTGTATTGGCCCCAAGGTTGGAAAAAGGATGCCATCGATCGAATTTGGGAGACCAATTTTGCAACCCTTGAGACCAATGTTCCAGCATTTATTGGCCTTGCCTACCAAGGCACGGAGATTGTGTTTAGATTCATTATAGAGTATATAGTAGCTTAAGGGCTTTTGACCCCTAGGTAATAATAGGTCTATTCTTATGTGAGGATTCTTGAAAGATGATAATTTGGCTTGTGTTGAAACTTGAGATTAGTTATAATAGAGTTATGATATCTTGAAGGATTTTGGTTTGTTTTAGAGGATTTTTTTTTGAAGATTATATTTTTGCATGGCGAAAGATTTGAATTTTCATAATTCTTCTTTTTGCCTTAAGATACTTTTTAATGTAAATGGCAAGGCCCTTGTTAATATCCTGACATCGATGTTGTAGCATTTATTAGTGACATGGGACCAAACAACAAGCCAAAAATGCTCAAAGTTGGCCTCAAGTTTCTTTGGCCCTGAGTTCCTACTGTAAAGCGAGCCTAATGCCTGATTATTTAGCTAAATCCTGCATGCTGAGGGAGAAAAATGGTGCCACATTTGGAGGATTACAGGTTTAGTGCTCCCTGCTAAGTTTGTTTACCCTAACTAGTGAATTTCTGTCCACACGAGAGAAGCGTATGAGTAAGGGAGAGAGAGAGAGAGAGAGGAGAGGAGGTGGGAAGCGGCGATAGCGACAGCAGAGCGTGTGGAGAGACAGACAAGGAAGCGTGGGAGGGAGACGGAGGCGTGAGTGCCGGGAGATTTGCAGGGAAATGGCAATGGTCACGCAGGTGGAGTTCTTCTAAGGGGAGGAATGAACTATATTCACGTTTTCTAGAACTTGTGGAGATTTTTTGTTTTGTTTTGTTTTGTTTTTTTTTTTTTTGCATAATAATGTTGCATACTGAAGGAGAACAGAAGCAGAAGACGAAGAAGGAGACCGATGGTTTCGGGAAGTTCTTCGACAGATTGGAGCAACGCTGCGATTTGATCGGCCTCAACATTTTGTCAAGTAACAATTATCCGAGAATGTACTTTGCCGTTTCGCGCCGAGAGAGTTTGGACCCTACTGCACCGACCTGCTCCCGTCTGGCCTACTTAGCAGTATTTGAGACCATGCAAGAGAGACGAGATTACTCGAGCTTGTCCAGGTATGGAGATTTAAGGGACTAGAGAATGTAGGGAGGAAGATGTTCCTTGAGTTTTGATGCTTCACTTTGTGGTTCTAGTAAGAGTTTCGGTGATTTAGCTGCTTTCTCAGGCCCCTCTCGGCCCCTGTTTCTGACTTCTTCATCCTACAATTTGGGGGATAGTTGAAACGGCTTTTCAAGGAGTGAAGACATTTTTAAGAAGAAGCAGAAGGTATCAGTACTGTTCTGTAGTTTGTGAATTTCGATTTGGAGTAGATAGTTTCGAGGAGATTTGCAGCGATGGTTGACACAACGTGCATTAAGGTAGACAAAGTGGAAAGATTTGGCTTCAACTACCAAGCTCAATGCCTGTATATCAAGGGCACATGGTTCCCATCTGGATTCAATCTCTGCATTTCTGATGGAGTTCATGCATGGACTGCTTGTCCTTCTGAAGCTTCCATAACACAGACTGCAAATACATCCAAGATTTCAAACCTTGAGTACATTGATAGGGCGCATTCTCTCCTCGGAAAGCTGAGCTATGGTGTCCATTTCCAATTCTGTCGGTTGGAGGATGAACAGGTGAAACTGATTTTGTTTCAAAGTTCCTCAGGAGCTTTTCTGTTCAATGTCATCCTTGATACAGCTGCATTGCGGGATGTCATTATCGAGATGTTAGACTTTGCAATGGACTCTTGGAGGAATTTGGATGAGAGACTGGGAAAAGAAGTGCGGAGATATGAGAGATTGGAAATAGAGCTCAAGTATGAGAAGTTGAAGGTGGAGGATGAGCTTGATCGTGTGAAGACTGAGTGTTTCAATCTCCAGAAGGTTATAGATGATGGAAAAGCTCCAAAAGAGTGTGTTGTGAAGTCTATAGAGGAGCAATCTCCATTGATAGGGAACAGGAGATGCTTTTCCATCAATGAACCATCATCATCAAAACAAGCTTCACCACAAATCAGGCCTTATCAAGCCCTGCCTTGCCAGGAGTTGGAAAGTAAAGAGGCCAATATCTACGAATTGGATGGCGAGAATATAATTGATGAAGGTGAGGTAATTATTCTTTCTCTTGTAACAAGAAATGAAGAGTCTGATGTAGTGAGGATGATAATTAGGTCTTCTACATCTGCCAGGAATGAGGAAAGAGCCTTGTATGCAGGAGGTGAGGAGGCGGAACATATTCACTGAACCATTGATGAACGGAGAATGAGCTATTTGAATATTGAAGTTTTGTTTGGTGTGGCAGGGAGGAATGTGGCCGGAAGCAAATCAAACAAAAGCCAGAATATGCTTGTGAATAACTCACAAGGAGATACCAATCATGTTTGGAGCTCTCAATCTCACTCCAAGAGATGTGATAAGGCAACTTTACCTTCTTCATTGCCTTTGACAAACACAAAGAAAGTGAGAGCTCAAAACCCCATCAGCACCAAGAAACGAAAGAAGTCAGGTTCTGAATATCTGCAGGCTACATCTGGAGGCTCAGTGGATGCTCAAAGCTCTGAGGGCCAACGAGAGTTCAAAGTTCAGAGTTGTGATTTCCATGACTTTGATGAGCATCGCACTGAGAGTGAAATCAAGATCAACCAGTACTGGGCACTCTATGATGACCAGGATGGGATGCCCAGATTTTATGGCCGTGTCTGTAAGATTGTGCGGAAACCTTTTCAGGCTTCAATTGAATGGCTTGAACCTTTCGGAGCTGTACTTCCTGCAACTTGCTTTGTGAAAACCTCAAATCTTTGTGTCTCAAATGGTGAATTCAGGATGAGTTTTGTGTCTGTACAGAATCTACCTGCATTTTCTCACAGAGTAGAGATTGAGAGGACTTCAAGGGGCATTTTCAAAATCTATCCAAGAGAAGGTGAGGTCTGGGCTTTATACAAAACATGGGACAAGAAGATAGGTTGCAAAGATGCAGAGGCAAAGAAATTTGAGTATGAGCTTGTGGAAGTACAGAACAATTTCTCAGCTGAACAAGGCTTGAAAGTTGTACCTCTGTTGAAAGTTGTTGGCTTCAGAACATTATTTAACACAGGGCACAATGGATTGGCATATTGGATCCCAGCCAAGAACGTGGCTGCACAATTTTCCCACCGCATTCTTGAACATCGTATGCTTGGATGTGAAGCTCGGGGCGTGCCATCAGGATCATGGGAGCTTGATCCTGCATCCACCCCTGCCTCCTTCCTTAGTTCCATCCCATACACACAGGCAATCAATGAAGAACATCACATCCCAAACACAGAGGCGATCAATGAAGAACTTCCCATCCCAAACACCGAGGTGATCAATGAAGAACTGGATTCTCTACAGCCCAATGCAGAATGTGATTGTCCTCAGCCTGAATTCTCTTTTTCTGATTGATCTCAGCCTCAAGGTCTTCAGAATTGTATTAATTTTTTGTGGAGACTTTTTCACTCTTCCTGCTCAAGCAGATTTTGTTGTGCAAAGTGTAGAGAACAATCAAGTGTACAGAATCTGAATATGAATCCTGCATAGGCGGATGAGAGTGTTCAGTAGTTGTTCTGTTGAGGGATCCTGCAACAATATCTGTGTATCTGTGTTACCTACCTCTCAGACTTGAACTGTCCGAGTGTACCATGTAGCTATATCTGTGCTAGTAGGTTTCCTTGTGATTGCTGGAACAGACTCAAATATGGTGCTCAGGTAGGTTTCCAAGATGGTTGTCAGCAGGTTGGGAAAGCAGAAAAAAATTGTCAGGCAGAAGTGAGCCCCTGCATGCACAGACTGGATGCTCAACCAGTTTTCAAGGACTGCATGGCCCTGGTGTGACATTTTATGTGGGTAAGAATAGTGCGCCATCCATCATGTTGGCTAGCAAGCCCTTCATGGTTCCACCACTATTTCATTTGCATGAATGGAGTTGGTCGTCAATGTACAGCAACTTTGTAGACTTCAGAGATTTGGGTCCCTTGTGTATGCAGCTGAAATGTTGAAAATCCACCAGATGCAGCCATCAAGTAGAATCATCCACAAAGATGTGTAACTGAGGATTGGAAGATACCTTGCTTTACAAAGTTGGCTGTCAAGTAGGATTCACCAATTTTGGAAAGTATGGTATAGGTTTGATGGTGCGATAGTGCAGGAAATTCAACTGTAGCAAACATGGCATTGAAATTTATGTTAGCTTATCAAAGTAAGTGACAGGACTGTGACCTGTCAGAATATTCCCATGCACATGGTTGAGTTGTGACCTAACCCTAAACCCCATTAGCTTTCAAATTTGACTAACTTGTGAAAAAAGACAGTACCAAGTAACATTGCACCCCAAACATGTAGCCTGCAATGTCATCGAAGAGCATAATATTCGTTGAGAAGTTACATGCAGCAAATATATCATTAGCATGGAGCACATTTCATACCCAGTTTGTAATTCATAATCAGTTCTTGCTTCAAGTTGAACCAAAATTCCCTTCCAATTTTGTCAAACTACACCCAAATTGTTGAAGGGATTTGATAGCCACCTCAATACTCTTACTCAGAGTAAAACAAACCTGCATTCATCCTTGAGTGCATTATCCTTGAGATAGAATTTATGTGACATTACAATTCAGAATCATTATCTGGAAATCCATCTGGAGATCAATTTTTGGAATTGTTGCTGCACTTCATGGACCAGGTAGGACAATTCAGAGTTGAGAAGTTGTCCCAGTACCAGCTCTGAGACCAGATCAATTGGGAAAAGAAAATCATCAAACAGACAATCTGTGCATTTCAGAACAAATCAATTAAAAAAGACTCATCAATCAGACAATCCGTGCATTTGAGAGCTGTGCATTTCAAAGCAGATCAATTAGGAAAGTAAACTCATCAAACAGACAATCTGTTCTGTGCATTTCAGAGCAGATAAATTGGAGAAAACTCATCATCAAACAGACAATCTGTTCTGTGCAATTTCAGAACAGATGTCGATTTGCTCTGCACAAACTCTCGAGCAAGGGTCACAAAAATTCAGCAAACTACACAGAATCCATGCATGAAAAAACCCAAACACATGTGCCCTTTTTTTTATGAACAAATTTTGTCACTGAAAACTGGGTTTTGTTGAACACCAATAAATTTCATTCTCAGCTCCTAGTTAGTATGTGGTAATAGTACCCATGGAAGTTGAGCTTGGATTTTGCAGACCTGTTGCTCAAAAACTTGGAGGCAGAGAATTGCAACAAGTGAAGAACCTCAGATTGATGGGATGTTCTGATGTTGTTGTTGTTGTTGTTGTCGGTGATGACAAATTTCTTTCAGCTTCTATATATATACATATATATGTTGCAGAAATTATTAGGGTTCTAGGAGGCCGTCGTCAGAGGAGGTTTGAAATCCTGGCCTTTCTTGAAGAACAAGAAGAAGGAGCGCAAAGTCTTGGCAAGAAGACGTCCTTTGCAAAATGACGAGGAAGAGGAGGAGCTCCTCGACCCGGCCATGATCGCAGCCTGGCCGATGCACAGTTGTGGAACGTTCAAAACAGGCGTCACTCTTACACTTGAGGTATTGCCTTCTGCTTCAAGCTGATTCAGCTTGCAGTCTCTTGAAGGCCGCAATCTAGAAAGTCTTGGGACCGCTTGCAATGAGAGCCGCGTCTCTTTGCTTTCCATAGTTAGTACCTTGGCTGTTTCCAGCATTGAAGGAGGAATGGGAGGAGACTCGGCTACTTGCAAACCTGCAGACAAAACTGAAGGACGAAGATGCGATACAGGAATTAGAGGGTTAGAGGCTACACTAGGGTCGACCAAACCAAGAGGTGCGGATGAGACTGATCTTATAGGAGTGTAGCGGGGAAGAATATTCTGCCGACCTTCGTGCGTTAGCATCTTCGATGACTGCAGACAACAAGCTTCGACAATGGAGCATTCGTCTGGGTGTTCGAACGGAGGAGGAATCCGCGATGGAGGGACTTTCTCAGGTGGTTCTCGAGTGGGTCGACACCTACCGCCGTCAGATCGAGCTCTTCGCAAAAGCCCAAAAACCTCTCTCCACCTTGGGGATTTCGGTACACTCGGATCGGGACTCGACGCAACCGCATGAAATGTGGCGGCAGATTGATCATTCTTCAACGACATTCTCGACCGCGCCGCGCTAGAGGTCGACGTACAGTTCCGCAGCTCCTCAGTGATTACATTTGGAACTGAGGTTATATTCGACGGTGCCGGTTGCAGCAGCTCCTGTATTCCTAAGCCGAACATCTCTACCTGGTTTCGTGAAGCTGGGAGCTGCAGGTCGAGACTTAGAGGCCGGAGCTTGCCCTTGTGGAAAAGCTCGTCAGCAGGCTTGAACACGTAATTTCCTCCGGGCCAGCAACGGTCTACAGTCGACGTAGCTGCCATACTATTAAACTCGAAATCCACTCCGAGGTCCGCGTCCCGCCATAGCTCAACATCATGCCGCTCAGCTGCAGATAGCTCCGCCGCCCCGGCCACCACCCCAATATTGCTCGCGTCAACGAAGCCAGTTGAAAACGAGATTCGAGCTGGACTCATGAGCCATGATTCCAAGCCCGAGTGATTCATGGGACTAGTCGATGGATCCAAAGCTGCTTCGACCAAATTACAGCTACCCTTTCTCATCATTCTCCCTCAACTTCAGTACTAGGCCGACTGCTCTAGCTGCTAGGATTGCGCAATCGCCATTCTCTTCTGCAACCTCAATGACTGCCGCACATCCTGCAAACATCAATGGCGGTTCATCTATCTCTAAACAAACATGTTGCGCGTGATCTATGCAGGTAACCACCTACTTCTTTCTTGCACACAAATTCAAGGCAGCCGCAAAAGGCTCAAGACAAAAGTCGGCTGTAAACCAGTCAAGCACGCTGGCCGGTCCCCTATACGCCTAGATATCAACAACAATGTAGGTCCAGCTGCAGGACTAACTTAGACCCAACTGCTGATCATGAGCTCCGTTCCTACCCAAGCGCCCCACAAGAATGGACCCGATCAACACTCTCGATCCCAACAGCGAGTCACAACACCCGGCAAAACATACACACAGATACGCTGGGCGACGACGACAACAGACAAAATTTTCTTCAACACCCACGCCACAAATTGTTAGTGGATGCCGTCTCTAATCTCGCCAACCGTGAAACCTCAAGCATCTTACCTCGCCTTCACGAGCTCCGTGAATGCGAACGAGCTCCGTCACTCCGAGGCCTCCTCCGCCCTGCCCCAAGTCCTCCCCTCCAGCCCATGAGCTTTCCTTCACCCCATTTCTATACCTTGCTTATTCAGTAAATAAGTAAACAATTCTAATATATGACATTTTAATTTATTTTTTAAAATGACGCTTGAACTTTTTAGCCCTGAATTCAATTTTAATCACCAAGTAGCTTTTTAATTTTTAATTCACTTCTTAATTCCCATTTTCATCAAATTTTATTATTGTTTTCATGTTTTTAAAATTATATCCTTCTCATCATCATCAAAGACTTGAAAAGCTTTATTAAGAAACACACCCTAGATTAGGGAAATGTACGAAGGAGTAAAATAAAGGAAAAGGGAGAAAATGATAGGACATCAAGTTGGCTCAAAATAGTTGTGAAAATCTTTTCATGTCCATAATCAACCGCTTGTGGATGGTCAGCCATATTTATATGTCAAAAATTGACGGCTTTGAATAGATCGCCTATGGTGATGGGAGGTGTGTCTTGAAGGGGTGGAAGTCAGGAAGTAAATAAACCTATGGTTATTGCTCGACTTAAGATGGAAGATAGTTGCATCTTTTGTAATGTGATCAAAACTTTTTGATGAAAAAAATGACTAAAGTAGAAACATGAAAGCTTTATGTCCCATTCAAGCTCAAAATGGCAAGGGCACAGTCATGTAAAAACACATTGACATGTTTGTGTTAACAATCAAATACTTCAATTGCTAAGGGGAGGAATTAATCAGTGGGGTGTCAGTTGTAATAATTCTTTTCCTTGGCTTGAACTACATTAGGAGGCAACAAATCCTTGGGTTGCGCAAAATCGAGGAAGTAAATTCGTTCATGTTGGGTCGACAATGAGAACGTTGGTTAAAATGCAAATGCCATCTTTAGTAAACATAATGTCAATTCGTCAACAAAAGGAGTTGAATGTGGTTGAAAGAAGCGCATGTAATTGTTCTCATCCCACATGGAAACCAGCATTTCGTGTAATGGTGGCAAAGGTGTCACAAATTGCATCATGGGTTTTAATGTGTTCGTTGCCATGATCACAACGTAAGAGGTGGATACCCATAAGGTCGATGGGATGTGTGCACACACATCAAAGGATGCCTACAATTAAAGGATGGGGTATTCTAAGTCGCGTAGAAAGTGTTGTGCAAAAAACTAGGGAAGATAATCAAAAGGTTGGGTAGACTAGTCGAACTTTAAGCCGAAGTGCTTCCCCTTGGGCCAAAACAAAATAAATTCAGGGACAATGAGCTTTAAATGTCCCATTGAAGAGCATGTTGGAAGGGGTATGATGGTGCAAACACTTTGAGATGGAATCTTGAAGTTGAATCATTTGTTGTCCAATGAGTTGTTCAAATAAAAGAAAACATGCACGGGCTAGGGTGGTAGAAGATCACATGACACTTTAAGGTGTTACTAGAAAAGAAATGAGTTGTTATTGACTTGTGCTAAAATTTCAAGAAGGAATGGACGATGATCAACCATAAACCTAACAGCTATGATTGAAACAACAAGGGCCCAACTCCTTAAATAGGTTGTTGGGGCAATGGTGGATGTTGATATGAGTTCAACACCACTGAAAATTATTGGGAGGGAGGCTCGTTTATGAACTAAAGGTTTTTTTGGGTTATCAAAAGACCCTAAACCCAAAACGCGTCCAAACATTTTATTAAAGGAGGAGTTAAAAAAATAATGGATTTTTTTAAGGTGGAAGATGGTGTGCATCGTAAAAGATACGATGAGCATTGCACAAAACAACAAATTGAAATTCCATTGGCTACCTGAACATCACCCATTCTAAGAGAAAGGTCCACATGTCAAGCATCTTTTTGTAGGGCATCTTAGATGAAGGATGATGTGAAAGTTAAGATGCCCAACGAAACTCAAAACTCCAATTCTTTCAAATGGGGTGGTAAACTGGGATGGGGTGTTGAAGTCTGGTGGTAGGCCAGAGGGTGACCATGCAACTCATTTATGAAGTTGGATAGAAAGACCTATCACACTAAGTTTAATTTGGAAATGTTCATAAGCATATAATACAATCGAAGGGGGACCTATGATGTGAATGTCATCTATAATGGATGGAAATAGACAAAAGAGGAAATGACTGCCTATCGAACGTAAAGCCCTAAAATGGGATAGTGCCCCCTCAAAAGATCAACTACCATGGGATGATTATGACATCATTTTCATGATTATGATGATTGGAAAACAAAGGAAACTCGAATGCATAGAATGTACAAACAAAGGGGATGAGTTGTATGATGTCCCCACTTGTTGCACAAAGTTCTTGAAATATGACCTTTCTTGACACTCAATTGAAGGCATTTGCCACGTTTAGTTGAAAAACAACCTAGTTAGGGTGAAGGTCTTGGGTGCATTTGATGCCATGGATTATTATTTCACAACCATCTTTAGGTGCAACTCCAAATTGATGTGGGGAAAAGTGTGTTGCAAAAGCTTCACAGAATTAAAGACATAGAGTGCAGCTTATGAATTGGTACAATGCTTCCCCCACTATAATGGGACGAACTCCACCTAAAGGCTTGGTAATGGCTAAAAGATGAGTTGTTCCAAAGACATGTGCAATTTGGGGTGGAATGTGACCTTATACAATATGAAAACAAAGTTGAAACAACTGAAGCAATCCACTCACTGAATCTTCATGGTGAAAATAGTCCCAACCATCCCAAAAAAACCATTTATCAATAAATGCGACATGCATTAGAATGCCAACTTGAAGGAATAAAAAAAAAGCTTGAGGTCATGGTTTAACTCGTAATATTTGAAAAAAAACAAGATTTGGGGTGCAATGTGGTGAAAGTTAAGGTGGTGTTAAAGGATGTGGGTGTGGGAAAAAATGGTGCCAAAGTGTGAGGTACATGAAAGTATTCCCTTGCACATCCAAGGGCTAAACTACAAAGCAAGCCTTTGTGAATTAAAAGATCATGTTGGGGAAAAAGGGGTTAAACTCAAACTAGCCAACAAAACTTGGGCTTGCAAAAAACACTCTTCTTGCAAGTTTTCCCAATCATTTGTTAGAAAACATTTGAGCCAAATTTGCATTTCCCTATGCCCTATTGCCCCACCACGAGGGGGGAAAATGAGACACCATTGGGGTAGCAAGAGGATTAAGTGCCAAGTTGCCACATTGTACGGGTCTTGCACCAGTTTATCCAATGGAAAACGAAATGCCATTTGTATATCACACAATAGAGTGATGGGGATGTGATTATACAAACAAAGATGGCAAAGGCTTAAGTGAAAGGACCCGAAAACATCCAATGTTGAAACCCAAGTCCAAGGTTATGTAGGTGGAGTGGGGGTAAGGGAAGGTATTGGGCTAAGATGATTGCAAAGGTTTGGATTAGATGAATTAGATGTTTGACAAGAACATTGATGACAAACTAACCATTGACTAGTAAATTGGCACTAGCAGGTGAGACACAAGACTTTAGGGGGAGGTTGAAGGTGTGTTGAAAAAATGGGGGTAGGTTACGGGGTATGATCATGGCCAATTTTAGGGCCCATAGAATGGGAAGGGGAAAATGTCCTAGTTATGCATGATTGAAGGGGTTTGGGAAAATGTAAAGTTGGGACCCCACATTCACATGAAAGGTTAAGGGCTAATAGGGGGCATTAGTAGGTGGTGTATGCTTTGTTAGAATCCAAAAGATAATTAGTGGGTGGTTTGTGATTTGAATGGGGGACGGGGTGGAGGATAGGTCAATGGTGGTGCATGATGAGGCAAATGGGTGATGGGAATTACAAAGTTTGATGAGACATGATGAGTTGGGGGACATGGGACGTTTGGTGCCCATGAAGTAGGAGGTTTAATATGAACAAAAGCCCCATTTTCTAAAAATTGCCTATTGCTACAAGGTAATATTAAATCTACAAAACTAATCACACAATATTAAATGAAATGAAAAAAAGGTAAGAAATTTTCCAAGGAATCCTTTGCTACGAAATTATGCCAAGGCCAAACCCTAATTTTGTTATAGGCCTATGTATCAAGATCACTAAGCTACTGGATTCAATAAGACCTAAACATTATAATACCAAAATATTATTGGGACCTATTTGGACAATTGCAAATAGGTCCCAAGTTTTAAAAATTGTTTATTTCAACACAGTAATTTTAAACCTATATATAAAATCAACCACATAAGATTAAGCAAATCAAATGGAAACAAATAATGAATTGTTACAAACAAGTAAGTTCAAAAGATGACTAAACTTTAATTTTGCCACAACCTTCAACATCATCATCCTTACTCTACTAGGTTTGACAAAACTTGTATTCTTTTTGAAAAACCATTGTGCAGGAATTAAGGGCCCAGAAACTTCTAATCTTTTATTTTTTGGATTACCCAACTAATGTAACACCCAACTTCAATAACATAAAACACCCTAAATTTAATCTTTTTCTTTTCAAAAAAACATATTAGAAAACATATTATTGATGAATGACTAGCCATTAAGTATTAACACATTCACACTTACAAAACATTTTTGTTTATTTATATTTTTTCTTCTTCCTTTGCTATTTCCTTAAGACTATGACAATTTTTTTAAAAAACCAAGATTATGGCAAAGTTTCCATATGTGTAATAGAAACTTTTTATTGTGATTATTTTGAATATAATGACTAGATTCTTGGTGATAAAAAAATTTCTAAGCTTGAAGAAAACATTAAAAAAAGGACCCACCACAAAACAAAATTTAAACAAAAGAAAAGCAAAAAGACAAAACCTATTTTCCCTTAACCTTTTTACTTTTGTTGTCTTGTTGTTTGTTGATGTTGGTGTTGTTGTCATTACTATCCTCTTCTTTTGCTCCAAAAAGCAGTTGCTTTCATATGTCCTAATGTGATAAGAAAATCTAAAAAGTTTAAGGGACTTAAACCCTCACTACCACTGGTTCCTCTTCTCCTTTCTAGTTCTTCTTTCCAAGGAAAGGGGTGGATGTGGATCTCAATGTGATTTAATTTATTGGGTGCTTTGTCAACAAACCCATATGAGTTTAAAAAAACCTTAGATGAAAACCCTAGCTCCTTACAAGACAATTCAAGCTAACCTAATCACTGAAATGACATTGCCATCAACTCAATATCCAACTTGGAAGTGCCTCTTACTTATTGGTGTGTGAAGATAAGAGGAGATCGAGTAGTATTGCTAAGATTGTCAGATGAGTTATGTCCCATGGCATCAACAAAAGCAACATGAGCAATCTAAATAAGATTTCGTCGATTATTGTGATGGTGTTTTTGGTAGTGGCGATGGTGACAAGAAGGAAGGACAACATATTGTGTAAATGCTACCTATGGACATTCCCACCACCATGTTCATCCATCATCAAAAACCAAGATTTCATTGTAACTTAAATAAAAGCTTGCAAAAATAAAGTTTTGCATATTTTTACACTTTGCAACACACAAATGAAAACTTCACTTTAAAAGTCATGGAGGAGAATCAAAATTTTACATTTGTGTCCTAACTACTTGTAATCATAGATCTAATTTATTTTGAGAACATTCAATTATAATTTTTTAAAAACACAAATCCATTTAATAAAAAAAATGGAAAAATGATTCCATCATTCAACTCCTCAACTTTTATGAGAAAAGATGTTTAACAATGGGAAAAAAAGGTTTTAAAATATGATTGGGTGAAAATTGTCAATAGCCTTGATAAACCTTGGGTTATGATTCCAAAGTATATGGTCAAGCAATGTTGGAACAAAGTTGACAAGATGCAAAAAACATCAAACAAATATCAATAAACACAAAAATGAACCCATTGCATGCGTTTGCAATTGGGTTTAATACCAAAAAATGTATAACATTTATGTAAGCACAATGCAAATTGGAAAGGTTTTTAGAACATACAACAATGCGAATCAAGTTACAACTAAGGGTGCAAGTATTTTGAACCTTATTGACATTGATAAAAATATTTTGCAAAAGATTTCTAAATGTTTTCAAAGTCAACAAAATTTCAATGGACCAACCCTTGAAGTTTCCAAAAAACCTAACATTCGATTGACATGAACTTGTAAAACAACAGCAATTGATGTGAAACCAAACAAGAAACACAAGAGAAGTAATGGAGGTGGTTGTTTTATATTAGTCTTTGTATTTTTTCAATTTCCAAAATCTTCTAACAATGGAAATCAATGGAATAGCAATCACAAATGGTCAAAAAGGTGATGGAAATGCCAAAATCCATCACAAAAGTGGCCATGGAAATCGAAGAGTGTTGGATTTGGAATATTTTTTACAAAATGTTTTTGGGCAAACAATTATTGGTGAATGTGCTAAAATCTAAAATGATTTAAAATTAGTTAATTGATTATAAGGTGTGTGTTAAAAATTAATTAATTATTTTCAAAATTATAAAAAATAATAATAATGTGTTTTTGTTTTTTAATGTTTACATGTTACTTTCAAAATACATGTTTGTTAAACAATAAAATGACATTCTAACTAAGATGTAAATAACATATTCTTAACAATGCACAAGTTGCCTTTGGTTGTTTTCATTCTTGAAGACAATTCACCCTATCAAAACAACTCAATGAATCACCTCATTCTTTGAGTCTAAAAAAGGGAGGCAAAAGTGAAAATGAGTTTATTCTTAAAGTGAGATACGACATCAAAAACAAAAAAATTCATGTGAAAACTAGATTTCCAACAAGGTCATTATGTTTTCAAAAACCTTAACTTTAAGAATGCCATAATTTTTTGTTGTGCATGGCAAAAATTTGTGAATTAACAACAAAAAAGTAAGTAAAACCCAAATGTGGGCTATTGTTGAAGTGGTCATTTTTTGCTTGAATCCTATTGATAAACATTTGTGATTAATCAATTCAAAGGTCATTAGTTGTTGTCAAATGCTTTGACAACAATTAGTATATTTACTATGAACATGGAAGTTGAGTTATTGTGACTTTCTAGCATGTTTGTAATCATTGATGCATTTGAGGTTGAAATCCTCTTTTTGCAAAACAAATGTGATTAGAGGCTATAAAGGTGATAAAATCTTTTCAAGTTTTTTATGTCTTTTGATACATAGTAGGTTCATAACATGATGGTCATCATATTGGATCCATGTTTCAAGTTGTTGCATGTTGTGAAAACTTGGTGGGACATGGGATTGCAATTTGGTTGGTATCTAAATATGATGTCAAGGTTGTCATTCCTCTTCTAATGATGTGCTTTGATTAGTTGAACTTTATTGTCAATGCATATGTTGTTACATCACTTGATGTTGTGGGATTAAAAAGATATGTTTCATGTGGTGGCCTCACTTGAGAAATCTTCACAAGGTGCATTAGTTACTAAAAAATTATCTTGATTTTTAAGGCTTTATATTCCCCCACTTGCATGTGCAAACTTGCTATGTCATGACTTTAATTTTGGGCTTACAACCAAAACAAGGGCATGGAAATATGCAAGCCGAAAGTGCAACCTGGGAGTTCACATTCACACTCCCAAGAGTGCGAGAGAATGTGAGGTGATGAACCCACACACTCCCAAGTGGACTCCCACTTTGGGAATGAAAGTCCTTATCGAATCTTGAATTTTCATAGAGCAACTTGAAAGGTCAAAATTCATTCAATTAAAAATTTCTTTATACCATTGGAAATTTTTTAAAACATAAATGTCTAAAATGGGCTCACATGATCCATTTGAGTACATACAACACAAGTTATGGTCAAAGGAAAGGTCAAGAGTCAAAGTGTCAATTTGATTCCTTACCATTAAAAGTTAAGAATCGCCTTAAATTACATGTGTGCAGGTGGTGTGTAACATATCATTGAAAAGTTCTCAATGAGGGTTACAACTTTACTTTAGACCTCCCCTCAATCGAAGGTTTGCACAAAAAATTATGGGCTTCCAAAATGGTGAAAGTCTAAATTTCAAAAAATTTGGGATTCTTGACATGGGAATGCCAAGAAAAATGACATTTGGGTGCCCCTGTGACTTGTCACAAAGAATACTATAAGAGGGAAAATGGTGACTTCCCCCAAATTTAGGCCGTGGTGAATCTTGTGAATCTTGTGAATCCATGTATGCCCATGGTTTGTCCATGCACCAAAAGTGCTCCAACTATGCTTTAACCAATTTGTTGTTTGGTTTGTGCAAATACATATGAATAATTGACTTGTTTGTCACTTAATCCGGTCCCCCATCTTGAAGTTCCAACACGCCCTTCTAACCCCTTAAAATGTTGCGAGTTAAGGAACATACTTCAATTCCTTTTTCTGTTGTTTTCACTTTGAATTTGCATTTGAGTCTTTTAAGGAGTTTGGAGGTGCATCATGCTAACTTAGTGGCACATCTACAAGAACAAGATTCCAAATATGAATTTTCTTGAAATACAAATTCTTGGAATCATAAATTTACAAATAAAAATTGAACAAATGTTTAATCTTGCTAGTGTGTTGACAATTTTAAGATGGAAAACATGGATTGAATTGTTATTGTGATGAAGGATTGGTTGGGTTGTAAACCAAATTTAGATTGAAATACTTTAAAATAAAAAAACCTTTTGCAAAGAAAAATTATAACATGATTGAAGAGCATAACTTTTTTGAAAAAATATAGGTTGACAATGATTAAATTTATGAGGTTGGGGTGGGTTTGTGTGGATGATGTAGTTGGGACAAGGAACTTGTGTTAGAATTCAGCAAAGTTTTTAATAGAAATAAGGTTCAATTCCCCCACAAGTCACTTCGTTTTGAATTTTGTTCATGTTGATTTTTTTTAGGAGGCCAGGTTGTACTCTTGCAAGGCTTTCTCAAAGCAACTAGATTTGAAATTTGATATGCATAACTTTTAAGCATATTTTTCCTATTTTGAAAATTGAAAATCAACGTATTTATAATTGAAAAAGGAAAATTTCAAAAAATAAATGTGTAACTGGCTGGTGTAATAAATTTATTTAAAATATATATATATCTTTCCTTGTAAAAAGAAAGAAAATATGTTGTATTGGTATCCAGATGATATAAGTCCAAAAGTTGATAATTAGACAAAACTGGTAAGAACTTTGGGAAATAGGATATTCAATACTCTAACTTAATCTGGGATTGTGGAAAGGGCCAAATTTGGTAATGGAAGCTACCAACCCCTAACAATGTTTTTTTAATGGAGTCTATGTGACCGCCACCCGCAAGAAGACACAAGAAAAGTGGCCATCATCCCTAGGAAGATTTAGCCAAATCTGCGTATAAACAAGATATGAAGGACAAATCTTTAATCGTCCTTCTAAGTTTCTGGCTAAATTATTAAAATCAAATATAAAAAATCTGACAAAATTTTCCTCTAGTTTAATTTTGATTTCTGGCAATTGAAACTCTCAAAAAAATTAAATTCACTTTTTAAAAAATTCATTTTTGATCTCGCCACTAGAAAAGAATTTATGGGTGGAGCTCGGGAACAATTAGCACTATTTGTTAAATCTGAATTCTAATAAACATTAATAGAGATCCAAATACCTATGTTTAAGCTCATCATAATGAACCCTTTAGTGCTTTATTACAATGGGTACTAAGGCCCATGGGTATAGGAGACATTCTCAAAATATGAGGCAAAATAGAGTGAGTTATATCACCTTGTCCTAAGTCCCTTATTTTGTGAATGAATGCCCTCACCTTGTCCAATTTTTTTTCATATTTTTTTCAAATCATTTTTCCCCCAATACAATTTGTATGTACATCCTCCGTTCATCATCACTAACTCCTTGTTCACCTACCTTCGTGCATGATGATCACCTTGTCCTTGGGTTAGTCCCTTTGCAAGTAGGTTTAGTGTGAGCTTTAGAGTACTTTGGCAAGCCTTGTTGGTAGCTTGTACTCTTAACTTCTAGAACACATTCCCACATTCATAGAGATGTAAGGCCCTCGAACCTTGGTGATGAAAAAAATGTACAAAATTGGATGGATGATGGATGTCAAGTGTTCTAAGGCAAATAAGGCAAGAGATTTTATGATTTGGGATTTTATGATTAAAAGGCCATTTTTGGAGCAGCTTGAAAAAAATGGAAAAACCCCCATAACCCAAAACCCAAAATTAAACAAAATCTTATTAACATCCAATTCTCTTTATACCAAAGGTTCCAAATTTGTAATTTTTTTTTTAAGAAAACAAAAAATAAAATAAAAAATCATTAAAAATTAGCAGGATTTGAAACCAAAGGTTCAGATTTTTTTTTTAATTTTTTTTTTTAAAAAACTATGTTCTTTGATTTCTAATGCCCACCCAAATCGATACAAATGAGCCTTGAAAGAACCTTGGGTCCTTATTTTTGAAAGAACCTTTGGTCCTTCGGAACCTAGACCACATGGCCAGAATGAACCAGCACCCACAAAGCACACCATGCAGGATGAATGATGTTTGAACAGGAAACGGTTTTTCATTTGATTCTTGTCCCATAGCTGACCACTGTGGTTAGCTATGTACTAACCATCATCCACATGCATGCACTTGCCTAGTCGTCACCAAGTCACTTAGTGTTTTGTTTTTACTGGTGAAGTTTTGCCAAAAAGCAAAATTATAAATTAAATTTTTTGACAAAAGAAGTGATTTCGGACGTTTTAGTCACTAGAAGTATGGGGGGAAAATTCAGAAATTGTCAGATTTGTATACATGGTTCCCATTGTGTCGTCAAAAATATAGAAGGATGATTAAAAGATTTATATTTTATTTCTGGGTTGTAGCCAAATTTGGCTAAATTTTCTTAAGGATGATTGTCACTTTTTATAGGTCTTCTTATGGATGATCAACACTTTGGCTACAAAGATAAATTCTTAAAAAAAGATATTGGTAGTCAATGACTCACCTATATATGTTGTCTAGGTATAGACTTTTCGATATACCATTTGAATAGGCTATAATTTATTTATCCATTAGATAATAGTATATTGCCATGCAAAGCTTCAATTAGGTTAGGATGTCGCGATTCAAAAAAATTAAGGTTCTGCAAATTTTCACTTCACTTTTTTGAAGTTTAAAATAGGGCATTCAACTTTCTAGGCTTATATTTCAAGTTGTTACATTTAGCCAAAAATCGTTAATTTTCGACATTTGGCCACAACCTAGGGGCCATTCATTTGACCTACTACTACTACTACAAAAAGTGTGAAATGTTGGATGCCATATTTTGATCAAAATGTGACAAGAATCATATCAATTTGTCTCAACAAACACACCTTTCATCTCCTTTGTGTTGCCACAAATAAGTTTTGTCATTCATCATTACTCTTACTCCATAATGCCTTGTTCCTATCGCTGGCAATTTTATTTTTGTTGTTGTTGCCACTTTGTTATTATTGTAGGGTAATATCAAGCTTGTCTATTTCTCTTCTTCACAAGTTCATATCTTCATTGCTTGCTATGGCACTAGCTTGGCCCTTCAACTTCCAAGTTTCTTTAAACATGTTAACCTATAACGCATTATCTAGGGGCTTGATCTAATTTGAATTGTTCACGAACATCACCACCATTTCTTTTAGGCTTGAATGCAATTGTCTAATGGTGCAAGTTACAATGCACTTATGATTTTGTTCACAACTTCAGTTGCTTGCTATTCAAGCACCAAAGGAAATTCTTAATCTCAATTTTATTCATCTTGCTTCATGTAGCCCATTCCCATGAATCCATGAGGTTTCAATGGCCAATTGTAGTCAATGATTTTGCAATTCCATGTAAATGTCCATATCCATGATCTAACTATATAATTTGTATTATGTAAGTTTTGATGAAGATGATCAATTTGATGCTTGCATCAAAACATCTATGTCTTGCAATTTCACATTGGTTATTGATTCAAAGGTTTTGCAATTTAAAGCTATGAATGAAATTTATGTGGCAACATTATTTGAAGCTTTGTAGGTTGAAGCATTGTACGTCCATCAAGGTTGTTTTTTGACACAATGCCACGTTTAAAGCCACTAGTGAACTTCAAGTATCATCTATTTTTCAGATCTTCTCCTTTTAATGTTACATCTATAGATAATCATGTTGGCAAGGTATCCATTTCAAGTAGTTGGTTTTCAATACCTTTGTTAGCAAAAGATGTGAACATTTAGCGTGCAAGCGTATTGCAAATTTCCAATGCATTATGTAAGGGTAAAGGTCATATGTATATGTTTCAAGGTTAGAATATCAAGCTTTAATATGACTTTTAATCCTACTACAATTGTTCTACTAAAAGAAGTTTGAAACAAAGAAGAGTTTGATTGTGCTTTTCAAGACACTTGAATTGTGAAGTTTTCACAAGTGGAACTAATTTTTGGTTTTGATGGTAAGATGCCATAAGTGAAGTGAAAGTTTGTACTACAATATAAAAAACTTTTTGTTCCAAAGTTCGATGGGCTACAAAAACATCCTAGGGGAACACTACTCCAAAAAAGTAGAAAATATATGAGTAAAAATATATGGTGCAATATATTGGTTGTCCAGTAAAAATAAGAAGTTACTTAATTCAAAAATCATATTATGTATATTTTGAAAATAAAAATATAATTAATGTAAGGTATGTGTAAATCTCTAATAATAGAAAAATTTCATAAAAAAATAGCATGTGCATTAAAGGTTTAAGTTATTATTTTTTAGTAACTTCAATTATTGTGAAATAATTTTTTGATTAATTTGTGACCAATAAAAGTTTGTAAATTGCAATTTTTTTCATTTCAATTACATTCCATGGGTGAAAGCATGATAAAGTAGCCCAAAAATGTAGCTCCACTATGTAAAAACTAAAAGTCTTCAAATAAAAGGTACAAGTAGATGAATTTATGAAAATAATATCAATTTTTTTTGGTACATTCTTTCTTAACTATTGTTGGCATTGGTTTCAAAAACTAAATTGATATAATTATGTTTTTCTAATGCACTTACAAGTACTTGAATTGGACCTTTAATTCTTGGCAATTTGAAAAGTAGATTTCAAGTACTTGTAAGTATATGATTTTTTTTGCAAATAATTTTTTTTGTTTCCCAACCCTCAATAATGATGTGGTGAACATTTCAAAGAAAACATTTGTCAATGAAGTTTGTTTTCATAACTAAATTCATCCCCAACCCTCAAAAACTAACATAAGTTGTTGGTATACATTTGGGGTATTTTTCCAAGTCCAAATGATATGGTACAATTTTTTTTGAGAAACTAGAGGTAGGCTAGAGGTGCCAATGAAGAAATCTAAAGGCTCCATTTTATTTGAATTGTTAAAAAAAGATAGAAGTTTTGAAAAAACAATTTTCTATTTTACAAGTAAAAAACAAGGTAACAAATAAGGTCAAAATATCTTGCTCACACCCCCATGAATTCATTTTTGTTTTCAATTTTTTGGTTCTAAATTTTCTAAAACTACAAATTTAAATTAATATAGTGTATTGAAATTGGACGCTAGAAAAAAATTATAAACAATATAGGGTGGCTAAAATATATGCATATTAGAAAATTAAATAATAATCAAGTGGGGCAAAATATAAATCCAAAACCTAATAGTTGTTTGACACACATAGGTCACAAAGATAGCATTAAGTGTCCCCCCCCCCCATGAAAAGCATATAAGTCACACATAAGGCAACTAATGCACGTCGAAGGGTGCAATTGGTGAATATTACTTGAACTCAAATAACCAACATGGGCAAAATCAAAAAGAACTTGCAAATTTCTATGGGGGAGTTTCTATGGTGGAACAAGCTGCAAATGGCATTCATGTTGAATGAAAACGAAAATTCGTGCAATTCACTACAATTTTCCACTTGTTAAAATAAAGGTGACCTATGATAAATTTTGAAAGTACAAAAGAATTGTTCAATTTCGTCAAACTATTGAACATCCTTCATAAACATTAGAATGACAATATAGGTTGAAACATGGTTGAAACTTATGTTTGTTTTTGTCCTTGCTTCAAAACAACTAATAATGTAAATTTTTTGTTTCATCTGAATTTCTTGTGATGAAGTGACAACCATTGATAATCGAACGTGGATTTTTGTGCTTATCTACATTATGGAAAGTTGGAGATGTTTCCCATTTTGCTAACATTACAACAAGTTCTACAAGGTTCAAATGCTAACAACTTGGCATATGAAATTGTGAATGCATTATTTGTTTATGATGGTATTTCAAAGTTTGATTTAGCTTCAAGATTGATATGTTTTGGTGTTAACAAAGTCACAAATTTTCAAACAATAAGATTGGTGTTACAATGTATTTGAAAGAAAAGTATGTGTTGTTCATGTTTGGTGTACATTGTGTTGCACATAAAACTAACTTGGTGGTGCAAATGTTGTTTCAATTAACATTGGTGTCAGAACTGAATTGTTATTCCAATTGATCTACAATTATTATGTGAAAAGTCTTAAGTGGTCTTTGGAGAAAATAGATTGGTTGAATTCATGGAGCACAAGGCATTTAAAATAATTTGCAATGTAAAAACACAATGTATTTTAATGTTGTTTATTGAAAATGAATTATATCTAAGTATAAATCCCATGTTGTGCATATGTTTGAAGAACAAGCAACCAATGTCAATGGTAAATCTAAGTTGGAAATTTTGTGTAATATTGAAACCTTTATTGGCTTCACATGTATCCTACCCGTGCTTGAAATGTGCAATTTTTATTTAAGTTTATTCAAGCTAGTTACATTTTCATTTGGAATTTTATTGAGGTAGTCAAAGTGACTAACATGGATCTCTACATGACATATGTAAATTTATGACCAACTAGGAAAATGGGGACAGATTGTTTGAGCTTTCCTTAGCCTTGTGAGTGGCACATCTAATGTTTTAAACATTGCATTACAAATTTATAAGCTTCATGGGTTCATTCTAAATTCGTGCAAAATCTATTATTTCATAAGTCCATAAGTTATGCATTACTTAAACATGGAATTCGTGAGAATGACTTTCATGTGTAAACAACACAAACGGACATACAACATTTGTGTTTAAACAATACGAATAGGCATATAACAATTGTGTTTAAACAATGCACACAACATCAACGTTTAAACAATGCAAGTAAATGAATGACATACATGTTTATTCCATACGAACCTATGAAAAAACAAATTTCACATGATTATTATTACCAAATCATGGCCCATGAAGTTTATGATGTGATTGGAACCAAACCCAATTTAGGTGTGGAGTATGTTACATTCAAACTTTATTAGTGTTTTTACATGTTACATAAACAATACACATTGATAAAACAATTGAATGTTGTTTCCAAAATTGATTAGCTAGTTGTAGTTGATGCTATGAAATGACAAAAAAACTTCAATTGTTCCTAGTCTCATTGATGAATTAAAGCATAATTCACACCTAGACCAATCACTATCTAATCAATCAACATCATGTGTAAGGCTTTACTCTGCCTTTTACCAGCCTCTGAATCTTGTGCATGCACAAATACTGTACAACAACCATTTTGTTGAGCCAAACAGACATGTTTTTACTCCAATTTTCTTTTGCAGGGCCACATACTGAGCACCTAGTAACCATCCCTTAGGCTTTAAAATAGGGTTTGTTTAAGGGATGGGTTAATCATCAGGATACATTTTACAAGAATGAGAAAGGACACAAAAGTCTACCCAACCAAACAAAGGACCCATTCCTCTTTCATGAGACCTAGACTTGGGTTTCCCAACAAATAAAACTGACATCCCTAAACCCTAAACCTCCCACAAAACCCACTTTAGTGTGAAAATGGCAAAAACAGGACCCCTCTAGCTTCATCAATTTGCAAGAGCAGCTTATCCCTACCATTGCAACTTGCAAGAAGGACCCACACCCCTCATGCCACAAATGTACTACTACTACCTACACAGTCCAAGGAACTTGATCCTCTTTGGACTCCATTGTAACACCTTTGTTCTTTCATTGCATCCCCAAAAAGGAAGGCAGGCAAGTGTAAGACTGAAGTAGTTGATAGTACTCTTGGGATTAGGGACTAGCGCTTTCTGGTACTGCCTGAAGAGTGTTGGGAGTAGCACACTAATTTTATCTATTGTTGAAGTTCATCTATTGCATTGGGGGAAGGAAATTACTCAACAAAACCTGATGACTCTTTCCATGTCTTCCATGTGAATTACATGCCATAGCTATTGGTGTGTGTGGAACAACCATGATTTAGTTTTGCCATCTCTGGATTCTAATGTTCATCTGCTTCTTCATCTGAGCTTTAGCTTTCATTGCCAGTTGGGTACTGAGAACAATTTGCAAGCACAGAGAACTGGAAATGGAAGGTATGAGCGTTCCCAGTAAACTTCTGACCCACCCATTTTATGATCAGCAGAAATTTGTTTATAATTCCTTGGCATGATCAGCTACTTGAACCCAAATTGGCCCCGAACCTCAACTTCTACATCGAAAAATCCAATTCCCAAATTGACAAAACTCACCTGAATCTGAAGAGATTTCTTTTGGTTCTGGCTTGCAAACCCCGCTTAAGCCTCAAAAAGTCTTCACAATCTATACCACAGAGGAACAAACAAATAAACTTCCATCTGTTTGCAAATAGGCAGTGCTTCAGATGACCATGACAGCATAAGGGACAAGAATACTGAATTTTCTAATACTGAGTCAGAAATTGTGGCATGGGTCAGTTTATAGTTAAACATTTGCTCCTAGCATATCAAAGTGCTCTATTTTTCCCTTGCAGCCCTTCTTCCATAGCAGACAACAAGAAGCAGTTCCTTGCAAAGGATGTCAGGAGCTAATTGTAAGTTGTAACCCATTGGTCAGAAAGACAAAACATCTAAGTAGAAGCATCAACTTTGGACTCTGTAGATGCTTCAGCTTACTCATACATTAACACATGATTACCATTTCAGATTATCTCATATGATTTGTATCAGTCATCAACAAAAACCAATTTGTCTTCATGTTGTCTGTAGCTGACTTCATATCCATATCAGCTTCAAAAAGTTTAATCTACTCATATGAGCATCAGCCATCCATGTGACGTGAACAAGCCTCCAATTTCCTCCATGTTGGGTGTTTGGGCATCTTGACACAGTTCTATAACTTTCACAAACTCATTTGGAGGCTGCAACTGCAGTTACATATAATAAAACACTGCAGAGAATTGTGAACGCATGATTCCTTTATCTTCACTGTGTCAAGGAGATTACTTTAGAGACTGACTGCAGAGTTCCAAAAAATTTCACCAATTCTAGACCAATTCTTATTGATTGTCCGGCATATGCACCAATTGGCTAGGGATCTCTGACTAATGTATATGCTTGGAGGACTTTAACCCAACATAAAGCTCTGCACAAAGTAAACCCTGAACTAAGAAAAGTGCAGAATCGCAAGACACCATGATCAAGAAAGAAGCTGTGCTGTACAGAAGGAGAAATACAGAAGAACTCAAATGCAACACTAGTTAGTGGTGTTGCAATTCACTAGCTAAGGTATTAAGCAATTGGCACACAGTTTGTGCACCAAGAAGAACCGCATCCTTGTCTGCAGCAGATAATTGCCGGCCAAACAACTGAAGAAACTTATCGGGGTGCCTGCAATATACAGCACTTCTTAAGCCACAATCTAGCTGTGAAACCAAGTCTCCTTTCAATCTGAACTCACAATTAGCAATTTATGAGAACATATCCCCCCACCCAGAAAAACATGATACAGATTTTGCACAAAAGACGCACAACATCCTTTGATTGATTGCAGTCTGATCTACTCTCAACGTAACTTTGTGCAGTACTGGCTTACCATCGGAGCCGCTCTTGTTGAATCAGAGAGTGCTGCTCAGGTCCAGAGACTTCAAGCCGGCTAAGTAGAAGCTCATCATCTCCTTCTGTTTTCGAACATTCCACAACCAATTAGTCCTCCTCTTAACAGTCTCCTTGCTTCTAATCATTTGTTCCAGTTTGCACAAACGGCATCCTTCCCCTACAGATATTCATCAGCCACCCATCTCTCTCTACCGAACCTAAGTTTGCAGATTGTAAACAAACTGCCTTATGTTTGCAGACTGGAACCACTATTTCCTTGAACATTACTAACAAAGATATCAAACAAGCACTTGTAAGGAAGGAATTGATGCCTTTGAACAATCAATAAGTCTTGAAATAAATTTTTCATTTGTTTTGACTCATCCCATCATCTGCATGTTGAAAAACCATACCTTGGTCTCCTTGCCTCAGGATGAATGGCCATGGAACATTCTTGAACTTGATGACTGTGGCCTTTGAAGAGGAAACCCCTTCGGTCCCCTCACCATAAATGCGTACAAAGTCACTCCATGCAGCTTGGTAGGTGTCCCACATTCTCTGGACTGTTGGTTTTGAGGCAGGGTGAGTCCCCTTCTTGTATCTGTCAACCTCCCCTTTGCCTTCATTCACTTGTCTCTCCCAGTCAGCTTCCCGAAAGAGAAGATCTGAAAGAGGTTGGTTGCGGAGATCTTGCACCTGGGCCAATCTTTGTTCTTCCTCGATTGCTGCCACCAGCCTCCTTAACCCTGCTTATATACATAACATAGGAAAGGACTACTTACATATGATTTTAATTTTTCTACAGCACTATGGAAAGCAAGGAAGAGTAAAGATTGAGAACTTCTTATTTCCTTTTAAGATAAAGGCTTTACCTAAAGATACAGGAGTTTGACCATAAGAATTAGTGGCATATACATCTGGTTTGTAGAGCTGGAGAAGAGATGCCACTTCTGCATGTTGGCCAGTACAAGCAAAATGCAGAGAAGTATTGCCAGAATTTGTTACACGGTTGATACGCTTCCCATCACCTGCCCCTGCGCCCAGTAGCATTCTCACCACCTGCTTCCCTTCAAAACTCTTTTATCATAAGAGCAAAACTGCAGAAAGTCTAAAAGATTGATGAAGTTGCAGAGAAATCTCCACAACAACAATTAAAGGTAACACGACAATGAGTGCAGTCATAACCTCATGAGAGTCGCTCACAAAGTGACAGACCATCACCTTCATCATGAACGGCAGTGATGAGCTGCCATGACTACCCACTGAGTTCATCAGCTCCCAGCAGTGGATGTAGATAAGCATATAATAATCTTCCCAAAAACTTGGGCAAACCATTATACACAATCTGCATCCTGAGTTTCTGTTGCCTTTCCGGAAGCAATGGGAAGACTCAGACGTAACGTTGGCTAGCACTCAAGAGACATTGCTAATCAAAAAAGTCAACAGTATCCTCATTCAAGCTGCAACAAGCTTCTGAAGGAAAGAGCGTTTATTTCATTTTAGCATGTCCCTGTATATGAAAGCATCTATGCCTAAAAGATATAGAGGCCTATATATAGGGTAGTGGTTCGGGCCTCCTGCACCCTGAACATATCCTTTAAGCACACCACTGGTGACTACCTGGTCTAAAACCCTAAAACCCTTTCATGTGCAAGTGGTGGGAGAGGAGTGGTGTCACCTGCACATGGCCGTAGAGGGAAGCCCAATGGAGAGCAGTGTAACCCATATCATCTTTGCCAGTAATCCGTGCCCCCTCACTTAGCAATTGAGCAACATGTGCTGCATTTCCCTCTCGAGATGCTTCATGCAACTGCCTTGTCTTCTCTTCCTGTTCAAATGCAATAAAATGCAACCACCTAAATCTCAAAAGAAATTTTTTTTTCCTATAAAACCAAGGGCTCCAAAATCTCAATCAGGTTTTGAGACTATCCAAATGTGCATCCATGATGACAGTGCCCTATTTAGCAAGATTTGGTTGCTACTGCATCCTCAACAAAACAAAATATCCACATACAATGACCTTCTTCTCGGAGGCTGCTTGTGTGCCATCTCCTTCACACTCTGACACCTGCCTTTTTTTCTTTGAGTGTCTCTTTTCTCTCTTTTCATGCCTACGGTGCTTCAGCCGCCCCTCCACTGCAGAAGCAGCTGGACACAACAAACCACTTCAATTTTGTCAACAAAATATACAAGACAACAAAGAACATATCTTCAAGCAGACTCAAAACTATGTGAACATGACGAGGCAAGTGACCCTCCTTGGAGCCCAGAAATTCTGTACTAGGGTTTGGTATACAGAATTGGAGACCAGTTCAAATCAGAATTCATTATCAGCTGCAATGTCTTTTTGCAACCCTTTGTCCACAAAAAGACCCACAGGAGGATGAACTAAATGCCACAAAAGACCCATTCTGTGGACATACAGTTTGTCCACAAAAAGACCCACAGAAGGCTTCTAGGGTTTAAGGCGCAACCAAATATATCTCATAAGAACACAGAAATCTCCATTCTCATAATTAAGAAAAGGCAAAGTGAGGTTAACACTTCTTTGACCAGCCAAAGAGAATTCTAAAGAAAGAAAGATAAAAAAGACAAGAAAGGGCCAAGAAACAAAAAACAAAATAAAACACAAAAGCAGTATGGACAACAGTGCCAGTCTCACACCTGTTCAGGGACTATCAATAGTAGCGGGCATGATAGTGACTTCTCTATCACAACTTTCCCACTGACTTCATCAGCTCCCTACAGTGGGTAATGGCCAGTGAAATCACTAACCTGCACTGAGTTTCTGCTGCAATTCTGGAAGCAATAGAAAGACTCAGCCATGCTACTGGCTAGCAACAAACAACAACACAAAAAAGATAACAAAAAACAGAAAAACACAACAGGATAGAAAAAACACACAGAAAAAGGACAGCAGACAAGAACAAAGACCAAGGAGGCTTACAAGAGCTCCCCACTTAAAAGACTTTATACAGAGTCACTCGGAATACTCCAATTGCAGAAATTCTGAAAAGGAATTCTTCCTTGTTGAGCAACCCTCTAGTCCACTTTAACAGAATCTTTAGAGGGTAGCCTTTATTAGTCGGAAGGACAATAAGACTGACCATTGGAGAGATAAAAAAAACTCTTTACCACTACAAAGTCTCAAAAACCTGTAAAATTGACTGTTGATAACTCCCAACTGAGCAGTAATTGAGATATTGGAATGAGCATGAGGCATGTGAATCATTTCAATACCTGCATACTCTGGTTGAGAACGTTTGTCAAAGATATCACATGATATACCTAGAGGACTTTGTTTCACAGGTAGATCCAAGAAGTTACAACCAAAGTAAGGCACAACCAAAGTACATAACTTCTTTGCTAAGAACTTCAAGCAGACTGAAAACCATGCAAACATGATGATGCAAGTGATGATGGAGCCCAGAAATTCTGCACTAGGGTTTGGTACACAGAAATGGAGATCGGTTCAAATTGGAATCCCTTTATCAGCTGCCATGTGTTTTCACAACCCTTTGTCCACAAAAACACACACTGGAGGATGACCCAAAAGGCCCATTTCTGTTTGTGGCACTGTGTGACACATCCTGTTCTGTGGACATTTGGTTTGTCCACAAAAAGACCCACAGGAGGATTTCTAGGGTTTAAGGCGCACTTGCTTGGGATGCTGAGCGGTCCATGAGAGTCTACATGCTGAGGGGACTTACCTTGGGGTTGGGAATTGGGTACTACAGAATTCCGCAAGGACGTCCAGGCGGCTAGTAGTCGTTGCCTTCTCTCAAGCGCAGTCCCGTGCGGGTGCAAGAGTGCTGCTCGTAGCTGATCCACGGCTTCCTCTTCCTCGGGCGTGGCTTTGGTATCTTGCATTGCTTTCCTTTTCGCTTCTCTCCCCTGTCTCACTTGTGCACTCTCTCTCTCTCTCCAACACAAAACCACGCGCATGCACACAGACTCTCTTGCAAAATCGGCCAATCGAGCTTTCCGTCAAGGACTGGGAATCACCTAGGGTTTTAGCAACGCCACCGAATGCTCCTTAAACCCTAGGAAATCGTGTTTAGAAGAGTATAGTAGCTTAAGGGATTTTGGCCCCTAGGTAATAATAATAATAATAATAGCTCTATTTTTATATGAGTATTTTTGAAACACTATATTTTGGCTTGTGTTGAAACTTGAGAGATTAGTTATAATAGAGTTATAACAATATCTTGAAGGATTTTGGTTTCTTTCAAAGGATTTTTTTGGAAGATTAGGTATATTTTTGCATGGTGAAATATTTGAGTTTCCATAATTCTTCTTTTGCCTTTAGATACTTTTCAATGTAAATGGCAAGGCCGTAGTGTGACACACCCCTTATTTTTTTTGAAACGGTAAAATGCCTTGACAATAAGGAATCATCCAAATAATGATTGAGGCAAAGCCAACATGGTGAGAATGGCATCCTCCATTCATGGACTTTGTTTCCCCTCTAAAGCACAATGCAAACGATATCATGAACTTTAACATATGTATGTAGATATCGAGAAGTGAGGGTTCATAAGACCTATTGCTTAAGAGAGATGGTTCTTACATCTTTAAGAAGAGAACATATGATGCATCTTAATAATAGGGAAATGGCCTAGAAGCAAGGCGTTTATGCTTCCACCCTCATCCTGAGGTTTGAAGCATAAATGTTATGCTTCGAAGTCGATTCCCAACCTAATGAATGAAGTGGAAGGGTATCATTAACAAGGAATGGGCATTTCCATTGTATGAAATGTCCAAAATTTTCAATTGTTTTTCCAAAAGCATTTCCATCGCTCGTGGTTATGGAATTCTCAAACACTTTCATGTTCTTATTTGGCAAAATGCTGAAGTTCTTCTTGAAAGTTTTCCCAAGCCTTCTAAAGTCCACTTTTTGAAAATATTCCCACAAAATTTTTTTTTTTCCATCTAGTTTATCCGAAAATATTTGCACACAAGAAAAATTTTACTTTACAAAATCAAAGTTATTCCGTATTCTTGAAATTGCTCACTCTTCATTCATTTGTGCAATTTTCCATGTAGTGCTTCAACATCTATACAATTTCTTTAAAAAAATAAACCAAAATGTTTGATCTAATGCTAAACCCTACTTTGCAAAATACTCAAAATTGGTGATGGAAAGAGTTTCACCTTAATTTTGTTTCCTTTGTGGAAAACCCCACCGATGCATTTTTGGTAATCAAATTTCAACTGAATTGATCATTTTTGCATTGAGTTATTACCCTTTTATGGATAATTTTATTATATGTGCAAACCATGAAAAGGTATTTAAAACCTTGTTAAAATTCCCCTCCCTCCCCAAAGAGAATTCTATGTATATATAATTGTGTGTTATTAATTGAATTAAATACATCTTATATATTAATTCATTTGTTTGACTATGACGGGGGTTTTGGAGGGTTTTGGATTTCAACTCGTAGTTGATAGAAACGAAGTTTCGAAATGAGTCGCACCTAGCTTGAAATGTTCCAGCGCTAGGTGCGAGTTCATCTGTCTATGACGGGAGGTTGGGCGAGGTGCCACAGCCGGTTTGGCCCACCATCATGCCCTGTGCACCCCCATTTGGCCCACTGAGCGCACATACAAGGCAAAAAAGGGGGGGGGAGGGCAAAGGCCCTTCTTAAATTGCAAAACTCCACTGTTTCAGGGAATTACCCATTCTGCCTTATTTATAGCACAATAGGTATCCATCCTATTATGAAGGGTATTGGCCCATAATAAAAATATTAAGCAGGCATCGATATGCAATCAGTGCAGCTAATTTTTTCTTTTTTTGGGTTTTGGGGAAAAGGGGAAAAAGAGAAAAAAAAAAAAAAAATTATTGGGGGTGGGGGTCCCGTCATCCATCCATGAAATGGAAGAACAATCATGTGACAATTTATCTCATTATAAGGAGGTAGTTGCCAGGAGGGACCGACCCCAGGTCATCCCTAACAGTGTTGTTTTTTTTTAAATTTTTCTAATTTTGTTTGTAGCCACAGTGGGGATCTTCCATAGAAAAATGTGGCGACCTTCCTCAAGAAGATTGTGCCAAAACTAGCTATAAAGCCAGATATGAAGTAAACAACTATAATCATGCTTTTATATCTTTGACTACACACTCAAAACCAACCAAATATATTTGATAATTTTATCTTTTTTTGCTCACCCCCCCCCCACTCACTTTTGGGAGACTTCACAGTGTCCGAAGCTCACGAGTACCCACTAGTAAGAGAATAAATGATTTGTTGTCATAAAAGTTTTACAAAAAAGGGGGGGGGGAGCTAAGAAAGGATTTATTATTTTTTGATATTTTTAGTTTAATAATGATTTTAATCTGTTAAATTAAATTAATTTCAATTAACCATATTTATTAATTATATCAAATATATAATGTAAAAAGAATTTAGTTTCAAAAAAAAAATATTTAAAAGACATATTCAACCTATTGAAAATGAAATGTTTGTCAAAACATTGTTTTCAAAGTTAACAAGTCTATATTATTTTTATCAATGTTATGGTTATGAAAGTAAATTAAACTTAATTAAAGTCATTTCAAACATCAAATTCATTAATGTTTCATGGGTGGTGGTGGCATTTAACAAGCTTTTTAATATCACCTCCACACATGATTTGGAGGCACACATTTTCAATTTATCCCTCTCAACTACCTTCTCCTTGAAAGAGCTAAACATTTTTTTTCTTTTTTTCTTTTTCTTTTTTTCACAATAATAGAATATATTATCCCCTTTAATTTTGGTCTTTTAAAATTAGTGGAAATTTTGACCTATTTAACATTTTCAAAGTTCATTAAATCTAGAATCATATTTAGATTGTCCATGAAATCATTTCCACTTCCATTAATTTAAAAAAATATGAGATTTAATTTTCACCTCCATATGCTATATTTGAGCACCAACTTGATTCTACCTTGATTCTACCTACCTTTACTAAGCCCATATTGACATAAAATTTTAATTCGTGTCTCAAGTGCAAAGGGGTCCTAAGTGGAAAGAATTCGAGAAATAAACATAATAACCCCAAATATATGTGAAAATAAAACCATTTTAAATATTAAAAAGACAAATTGTTTTAGACTCCCTCCCCCTTATGAATGATTTTTTTTTTTTGGGACAAATTTTTTAATTTTATTCACAAAAATATTTGGGTAAATTTTGGAGAAAAGGTTTTTCTAGTGTAAATTTGACTAATTTTTCTATTTTTTGAGAAAAAAAAATCAGCAAACTTTTCAATATCATATGATCGATTTTTTTAAAAAAACACTCCCCATTCCCCCCAAAAAAAAAAATTTAAATAAAATAAAAGGTGTATTCCCATTTAACGTTAGGTGCCACCTAGTATGCCACCTAGATTTTCATTTAACATTTACTTTAACATCAAGTGTGAATGCACCATAAGAACAATTCCACTCAAGAGGTTGTTGGCACTGAGTATGTACGCGTATAAAGTACAAACAGTAAACCCAGTCCGTAAGAATCATTTACACTTACCCCGAAGAGAGTTTTACTTTACCGGCTGGAGTGAATTAGCACCCACCAATGCACCAGTTGAGGATGAACCCGTTCAGCCCGTTTTGCGGATGAACATCCTCCCTGCCCGATGTGATTTTTTTTTCACCTGATGTGTTTTTTTTTTTTCACCTCTTCTCTGCCCCTCCTACTGCCCCCCTCCTACCTCCCCCCTCCTACCCTAAACCTACCTCCCCCTCCTACCTACCACCTACGAACCCCACCCCCCCTCACTCCATCACCAGAGCTCGACTTGTGGAGCGGAAGCTCGAGCTGTGGAGCTGTTGCTGTGGAGCTGGAGCAGAAGCTCGAGCGCCCACGAGACCCACACCCCCACAATCAGGTAAGATGTTTACTTTTTTTTGTTTTTTTTTGTGTTTCTTTTGTTTGAACAGGCAAGCAAGCTCCGGAAGCTTCTTGATGCAACGCAGCAAGCTCTGAGCTCCGGAGAGCTCCGGAGCTTGCTGCTCGGCCAGCAAGCTCCGAGCTCCGAGAGAGCTCCGAGAGAGCTCTGATCTCTAAGAGAGCTCCAGAGCTCCGAGAGAGCTCCAGAGCTTGCTGCTCGGCCAACAAGCTCCGGAGCTTGTTGCTCGGCCAACAAGCTGAGCTTGTTGCTCGGGCAGCAAGCTCTGAGTTCCGGAGAGCTCCGGAGCTTGCTGCTCGGCCAGCAAGCTCCGAGCTCCGAGAGAGCTCCAAGAGAACTCCGATCTCTGAAAGAGCTCCAGAGCTCCGAGAGAGCTCCGAGAGAACTCCGATCTCTGAAAGAGCTCCAGAGCTCCGAGAGAGCTCCAAAGCTTGCTGCTCGGGCAGCAAGCTCTGAGCTCCGAAAAGCTCCGGGGCTTGCTGCTCGAGCAGCAAGCTCCGAGCTCCGAGAGAGCTCCGAGAGAACTCCGATCTCTGAAAGAGCTCCAGAGCTCCGAGAGAGCTCCAGAACTTGGTGCTCGGCCGGCAAGCTCCAGAGCTTGTTGCTCGACCAGCAGGCTGAGCTTGCTACTCGGGCAGCAAGCTTTGAGCTCCGGAGAGCTTCGGAGCTTGCTGCTCGGCCAGCAAGCTCCGAGGTCCGAGCTCCGGAGAGCTCCGGAGCTTGTTGCTCGGCCAGCAAGCTCCGAGCTCCGGAGAGCTCCTGAGCTTGCTGCTCGGCCTGCTGCTCGGCCAGCAAGCTCCGAGCTCCGGAGAGCTCCTGAGCTTGCTGCTCGGCCTGCTGCTCGGCCAGCAAGCTCCGAGCTCCGGAGAGCTCCTGAGCTTGCTGCTCGGCCTGCTGCTCGGCCAGCAAGCTCCGAGCTCCGGAGTTCCAGAGCTCCGAGCTCCGAGAGAGCTCCGAGAGAGTTCCGAGAAAGCTCTGAGCTCCGAGAGAGCTTCGAGAGAGCTCCGAGAGAGCTCCAGAGAGCTCCGGAGCCTGCTGTTCGGCCAGCAAGCTCCGAGCTTCTCCGGAGCTCCGGAGGTTGCCCGGAGGTTGCTTTTGCTGCAACGCAGCAAGCCCTGGAGTTCTGGAGAAGCTCCGAAAGCTCCGAAAGCTCCTTGCTGCAACGCTACAAGCTCCGAAGCTTCTCGGGAGCTCCGGAGCTTGCTTTTGCTACAATGCAGAAAGGTCCGGAGTTCCGGAGAAGCTCCTTGCTATAACGCAGCAAGCCCCGGAGCTCCGAAGAAGCTCCGAAAGGTCCTTACTACAACGCAGCAAGCTCCGGAGCTTTTCCGGTGCTTGCTTTTGTTGCAACGCAGAAAGCTCCGAAGAAGCTTTGGAAGCTCCTTGCTGCAACGCAGCAAGCTCCGGAGCTTCGGAGAATCTCCGGAAGCTCCTTGCTGGAATGTTGGGGTTTCATTGCAATACCTACATCCGTATTTACCTTTACAAACTGGAATTTTGGGGCATGATTGCAATACCTGCACTTGTACTTACTTTTACCAACTGGGATTTTGGGGCATGATTGCAATACCTGCACTTGTACTTACTTTTACCAACTGGGATTTTGGGGCCTACTTACAATACTTGCATCCAACATTAATATTATCATTATCCTTGTGTTTTTGCATTTCACACTTTTTGTGCTTATTACTTGGAAACAATAATAACCTTTGTGCCATATTAGACGTCATGTGTGTGTTCAATACATGATGTTCAAAGAATTTGGGGTATGATTTCCTCCATACAAAATATTAAACTCTAGGAACTATGGAACATATGGAAACAAAGGGAATTCAAATTATGGTATAGATATAAACAAATGAAAAAATCAAAAACCAATACAATGAGCAAAATTTAGAATATAAACCTTAGGTTCTGAAATATATGAACCAAAAGCTTATACACTAAACAATAAAGCATAACCCTCAAAATGCAAATGATATTTTGCCATAAGCCTTATTACAACCCTAATTATACAAACCTTAACAAAAAAAAGTCTTGGTGATATATGTCCTAAACCCAAAAAACTATACAAACTATATAATGCAAAATACGTTAATCTTTAAAAACAATCAAATAATTTTCATACAAAACCAAAAGAGAAGATATGTTTGTTACCTTTGTGTGATCTCTCCAACTTATTTCCACCCTTTTTGAAGAAGATATAGAATGCAATTGTATTACTTCACATATGTGTAAACCCTAAAATTTCCCCCCCAAATTTAGCCTACTTTAGACTAATTGCTATACATTTGTGAAAAACTTATTAATTAATTTATGTGTTTCAACCCTAAACCTAATGGTTAAGTTAGTAGGGTATATAATTAATAGAGTAGCTAGGTTAATAAGGTAGGTGGTTAGTACAATAGCTAGGTTAGTAGGATAACTAATTACTAGGGTAATTGTGTCAGTAGGGGATAATAAATAAGGCACCAAGGTTGGTGCAATACTTATGAGGGTGGGAAAGTGAGCAAGGTAGCTATTCTGAATGACTCCAAATGCAGGTATTGCATTTAGGATGGGATCTTCATATAAATAACCCTAAACCCCGCATGGGTATTTTTGGAGTGACCCTAAATGCAGGTATTGCATTTAGGGTAAGATCTTCATATAAAGAACGTTTAAACTTTACATGCATCCTTTCGGAGTGACCCAAAGTGCAGGTATTGCATTTAGGGTTGGGTTATTTCAAAGTGACTTTGCATATGCATATTGTGTTTAGGGCTAGGTCTTCACTTAAGGGTATCCAAACCATTTAGATGGGTTTTTTTGAAACATGAGTATTACATTTAAGTTTGTTTTTTCATTTCAACTTGAAATACCCAAACTTATACTTACCTTTACCAATTAGAATTTTAGGGTTTCGTTGCAATACCTACACCCGTACTTACTTTTACCAACTAGAATTTTGGGGCATAATTTCAATATTTGCACTTATACTTACTTTCACCAAACCTGAACAAAAAAATCTTAGTGATATATGCCCTAAACCTAAAAAATTATACAAGCTATACAAATCATATAATGCAAAATAAAAAAGTTTGAAAGAACATAGGAAAAAATTTAAAAACCAACATTCAAAGGTTTTAAACTATAAATATTTATTAACTGAAAGAAAATACGTTAATCTTTAAAAATAATCAAATAATTTTCATATAAAACCAAAAGAAAAGATATGTCTTTTATCTCTGTGTGATCTTTCCAACTTAATTTTTCCACTCTTTTTGAAGAAGATATAAAATGCAATTGTATTAATCCACATATGTGTAAACCCTAAAATTTTCCCCCCAAATTTAACCTACTTTAGATTAATTACTATACATTCATGAAAAACTTATTAATTAATTTGTGTCTCAACCCTAAACCTAATGGTTAAGTTAGTAGGGGATGCAATTAATAGAGTAGCTAGGTTAGTAGGGTAGGTGGTTAGTACAGTAGCTAGGTCAGTAGGATAACTAGTTATTAGGGTAGCTGTGTCAGTAGGTTGGTGCGATAGTAGGTTGGTGCGATACTTATGACGGTAGGAAAGTGAGCAGGGTAGGTATGTGTGAGGTCAGGTCCAGGAAAAACGGCCAGGAACCAAAAAAAAAAAAAAAGTACAGTGGTCAGCAGCAAAAAGAAATCGACTGTGATGAGCCCCATCCGGCGCCAAATGAAAAAACGCAACCCATCCGGTGGACAGAACGGCCAACTGGTGCATTGGTGGGTGCTAATTCACTCTGGCCTACTTTACCATCCCATTAACAGGAAACCGTTGGTTTGCTGAACTGGCACCACACAACCGGCCGTTAACGGTCACTGTGGGAGCCGTCCCCAGTCCCGGTCATAAATTTACCGGCTTCCAAGATTGCTGGACCCAAAGGACCTTCTCTCTCAGATTCTACTAGGGGGTTAAAAAAAACAATTCTACCTAGTGTAAAAAATTAGTGGGGGGCATTTTGGAATACAAAATGGTCCCAGGTGTGTATAATTTTAACATAAATGGCCAAAGTGTAATGTTTTTTTTTCGGGCAAAATTTCATCAAATTTTGACCTGAAAAATATGATTTTAATCTATGCAAAGGATTTTTAATGAAAGGAAATGACCCAAAATTTGCCAGATTTTGAAGGCCAAAAAAAAAAAGGAATCATTTTTCTTTATACTTTCATACCTAACATATAACCAAATGTGACTAAATCATTTTATGGATGATGGCCAGTTGAGTTACATCACACAATTGAAAAAAAAAAAAAAAAACAAAAACAAACCCCCTCAATTAGTTGTCCATTTCTGACATTATGATCCAAAACTGTTTACACAATTTCATCAAAACTGGTTTTGTGTTGAAATGGTCTTTTTTTTTTTTGGAGCGGTGGGCCAATCAAATTAGCTAATTTCCCCCCACCCCAAAAAAAAAAACCACTTGGGAGGCATCTCATCTAATCAATAGACGAGGTGAATAGGTAGGGTGTTAATTAGGGCAGTTATTATTGACCTCGCCAGACGACTTACCCAGCAGAATAGGCAGTAACTGAACGACTATTTAAATACGTAATTAAGCACGGCCTCCAGAGTCCAGACCTGTTGCACAGGACAGGACAGGTTTCCGTTGTCGTTTAAAAGAGAAACCCCCACCACTACACCACGGTGTAACTAACTTAACAAGGTGTAACTAACTTAACCGAATTGTTGACTGTCCGCCGTTAACTGCAGTAACCAGCAATGGTAACCGAATGGTTATTATAGCCGTTACAGGAGACCCTGCTTTGTTCAGTGCAAAGGGGGAGCGGGCTTGTGTAGAGCAGTGCAGTGCAAACGCTTTTGCTTCGAATCGCTTTGCTCGTCCTCTCTCTCGCGCATGCTTTGCTTTTGGTTGGAGCTTTGTGACCGGTAGATCTCGGCATTAATCAAACATCGATCAGTTGCGCATCCTCGACGTGAAGGTTTGAACACTTCTGTTTTTATCTTTTTCTTTTTTTTGGTTTTTTGTATACATGTTTCGGGCTTCTTAAGCTTTGGTTTTTTGTGCAGTTTTTTTTCAGCTTTGCGTGATGCATTCTTTCTCTTTTTTTTCCTTTCTTTTTTGGTTTTTTGTCTCCATATTTTGGTTTTCTTAAGCCTTCTTTTTTTGGTGCAGATTCTTTTAGCTTTGTGTGATGCGGCTCTTATGTAAGACTTGGGCAAATTTTGGATGCTCTTTTGCTTTTCAATTTTGGATGCTCGTCTTCTTGCTGCTGCATTAGCAAATCTTAGCAATGTGATTAATATTCCATGACGCGTTCCTGGTAGCAGGAACAGTGATTTTGGCACACTCTGGTTGCAGCTATTTTAGTTCTTGTGTTCATGCTTCGGTTTTTAAGCTTCGGTTTTTTGTGCGATTAATTTCAGCTTTGTGTGATGCAGCTAATTTACTGCAGAACTTAGACAAGTTTTCGATGCGTTTTTCTTCTTCTTCTTCTTCTTCTTCTTCATCTTTCCAATGGATCGTCTTCTTGCGTCTGCATTGCTCGATCTTCTTAATGGGAAGATCACATGCCGCAAAATACTCGCAGAGGAATTGAATTAGCGTTCTGTTTCTGCAATTTTCAAGAACATGAACTGCAGTGATTTTGGCACATTCTTGAAGTTTTCATTTCTGTATTCATGCTTGCATTTTTTAGCTTTGTTCTTTGTGCAGTTTATTTCAGCTTTGTGTGACGGAGCTTTTATACAGGAAGGCAATGGATGGATCCACTGTTTTTCTACAGGTTGTCTTCTTGCATCTGCATTGTTCGATCTTCTTGATGTGAAGATCAAATGCCGCAAATACTCGCAGAGGAATTGAATGAAAGTGTTGTTTGTACAGTTTTCAGAAGCTGCTGGTTCGTAGGAACAGTGATTTCGCCACATTCTTGAAGGCTTTCATGTTTGTATTTTTAAACATTGTTTTCTGTGCAGTTTATTCCTGCTTGTGTGACGCAGCTTGTACCCAGGAGGCAAGGTTTGGATGTTTTATTTTTTGTGTGTGTCTTTTCAATATTTCAATAGCCTGTCCTCTTCTTTCGTCTGCAATGCTCGAGCTGCGTAATGTGAACACTTACATGCCCCGTTCAATCTGTTTTACTAGTTTCGGTTTTGTAGTTCTTGGTCAGAATCAGCCTCTTTTCTTGCAAGTCTTCAGGAGTGTTTTCTTGGCCTGTAGGCGATATTCTCTCTCTCTCTCTCTCTCTCTCTCCTCATGAATTTATCAAGCTTTGCAAAGTTCTGTAAGTAAGTTGCAGGTTCTTCTTGCATCTTCGGCAGCTTTCACATTCTTGCAAAACTGTAAGTGTAATTTGCAGGTTCTTGTTGCATCTTCTGGAGTTTTTCAATTCTTGCAAAAGTGTAAGTGTAATTTGCAGGTTCTTCTTGCATCTTCGGGAGATTTTCAATTCTTGCAAAAGTGTAAGTGTAGGTTGCTGGTTCTTCTTGGCAGCTTAAGAGCACTTTACAGTGGTCCTTTCGGATATATTATGGTCCATACATTGCTGGAACTCTGCGTCAAGATCTGAGCTTCTTTTTTCCGGCGCAGCTACCTACGTAGATCCAAATGACTGTCAGACCCTTTGAGCCCGGGATTCCAAACATCGGTTCTTGATCCGTTTTGTGTCAAGAACGTTTTTGTCAAGAACTTACAAAGTTTTGCTTCTCTTGAAAGCTCCGTTCAATTTGTTGTGATTCGTAAAGTGATTGAGCTTTGGAAACATGACATGCGATTTGTGTGCAGGTCGTTGCAAAGTTTCTCCCTGTTCTTCTCTGAGTTCACAAATGGCGTTTGGAATAGGAAGGCGAGTTTCAGCCCCGCTGTTGGGGTTGAATTACGCATTGTACCTCATCACCGCGTGCATAGCAGGCTGGACCTTGAACCACAACATCGACGCGAGTGTTAGCACCAAACATGGCAGCTACATTGGTAGGTCCATCATGTCTTTTTATACTCCTTTGAATGGAGTTAGTTACTAGTATCGTCCTAGTTTTTTTTTCCTTTTTTTTGGGGTGTGTTCCATTTTGGAATGAATGCCATGATTCCAGACCACCACCAACAAGATTTCATGTATTGAAAGTGGAAGAAGAATTGGAATTTATGTGTGCAGGGAATGCAGCAACGTTTTACTTTCTACCCATTGTGCTGCTAGCAAGCGTGGTCGGTTTAGCATCAACGCTGGTTGGATTCCATCACTTAAGAGTGTGGCGTACCGATAGTCTTGCAGCTGCTGCTGCGGCTTCCCTCATTGCCTGGCTCATCACTCTCCTTGCATTTGGGTACGTACCCGTGATCTTTTGAAGACCATGCTTTTTCATTTGCCCCTGGCGGTGATCCAGTTTGATGGTCAGTCTTCAAAGTCTTGAGCGACAAACAGGTGTGGACACTGGACACCTCATTCCTCCCTCTATCAGGAGGAACTTTTGTTCTGCTTATTCAAATGAAGCCTGAACTTTTCTCAAAGCTTGGTGAAGAACCTTTTTCAAGTTAAATAAACAATGCCGATTTATGATGGTGAATGGTGAAATTATCTGCAGACTTGCTTGCAAGGAGATTCATATTGGTGGCCATCGCTCAAGAAAGCTGGTGAGAGAGGCCCACAACTTTCTTAACGGTTGCATTTGCTTCCTGTATGTATGAGACAACTTTAGTTTTATGGGTGTGAGGGGTTCTACGACTAGATCATGTTTTGGGTCATGGTGAAGGCTGAGGCTGAAAGATTTTTGCTGCTGGCTGGAAAATGTGAAACAGAAAGTGGTGGAGGCGTTCACAGTGATCCTGGCAGTCTTTGAGCTGCTGTATTTGATATCACTGCACGCTGGCATCTTGGGAGGTGAGTATGGGCCTTCCTACACCAACAACAACACGAGCGCCACTGCCACTGGTCCAGCTGCCGGCAACAACATTGCAGTCAGTGAGAAGCATCTCCATGGCACAGCAGCTGCTGCAGCTGTCTGATCATCATCATCACACAGAGCTTCACAACTCTAAATCAATCCATGATGCGCTTCTTCTTCTTCTTCTTCTTCTTTTCAATTTCAATACTGCCAACAAATTCAGCTGCTGCCTTCATCAACAACAGTGGCAATCAATCAAATTCCCCTTGAAATAGACCAAGAAACAGGAATTTTCTGACATCCTCTAGAAAAAGTTGAGGTCATTCCCCCTTCAACTACTTCCAGTGATCATCAGCATAAAAGAAAGACCTGCCGATGATGATGATGATGATGCTTCTTGTTGTTGATGGGTTTGGGTGAATGAAACTCACAGTGTACAATTATGCAGAAAAGAACTTCATTGATTTCTGTTGAAAGAAGAGGGGAACTCACACTCTCTCTCTGTAAGGGCAATAGTACTTTCATAAACCTTTCAGGGAAAGAAGCAGTCTAGACACAGACAGAGAAAGAGCATAACCACCTATTTGAAAACTATGTGAGTGAACTTCTTTCTCTCTTTTATATAGCCAGGAGCAGACAGACTATGAATAACTTTTCTTTCTTTATAGCCAGAAGCAAACAGAGAATGGATGCACAACAAAAGTACCAGAGCTTCTTTTCCTACTCAAAGATCCAGTACCCATAACACAAATTATTAGCATTATTGGCTTTCACAGAGAAATCTCACACACCAACAACACACTTTCAACTTCATCATCATCCCACACATTGATATTTCTATAAATTGGAGAGCATATACTCTTCTTTTGCACATAAACGATTTCTGCTACATCTGTTGCCTACTGAAGAACAATGCTCAACATATTTACACAACTTAATAATTGCAACAAACAAGATTGGTATCACTCGCGCTTATATATCAACCCAAGTTTTCCCAAAATATTTCACCTAAACTTGATAGGACCTTCAATGAAATTCTATGCTATATTCTCCATCTACTAAGTATTTCCCTCCCACATTAAAAGCTCTACTACTATTGTCACAATATACAAGATGACACTCAAAATCTTCAACACAAACTCTAGCTTGCCTTACCCCTATCTTTCTATACTATTGTTATTGAACCTCTTGCATACCTCCAAAATTTCAACATTCAAACTTAATCTATTACAAGGCATGATTGAATTTTTGGCAACAAAATTTCAAAATTTTATACTCTTTTGTAACAACTACATGATATCCAATAACTCTCATATGCACCCACCACACACACCCCCCTATGTTCACTTATTCCTATTTGCTTCTTAAAATTTCTTTTTCACACCCTTTCTTTTTTGAAGTTCTTTCACCAAGTTTTCCTTGATAAGAGCTTCAATATCAAAGTAATTACATGTCATTACTCTTGAATTTTTCCTCATAAAGATGACCTCCAAAATGAGTTGTTTATGATGTGGGAGCCATAAATTATTGAATTGTTTATTCAATGAAAATTAAATAAAATTGAAACTGAAAATTTGTATTGGAATTTCAAGGCTTCATGGGTTGTTGGAAAAAGGCTTTGGTGAGTCAAAATTTAATGAAGTTTATTCACAATTTTTAGAGCTAAGGTGTGAAAGATATTTATTTTTGGGTTTTGCCAATAGGTTTTTGAATTATTGAACAATAATTTTTTTCCAAATAATTCAACAAAATTGAAATTAAATATTTTAGAGAAATTTTAATATTCTTGAAAAACCCCCTTGGTGAATGGGATTTCTCGGAGGTGATTTCATAAATTTTTTGACCCTCAAGTGGTGGACATGATGAATTTTGAATCATTTTTTCATCAATAGAAATCAATTTTAAATTAAAATAATGTTATTCACAATTGATATTTCCCATGAATGTCCTATTCACACTTGGGCCTAATGGCGCAAAGCCACACACTAGTTGTGGTTATGTACTATAATTGGTTCTTTGATTTTTGGAAGCTACAATTATGAAAGAACCCACCTTGATTTTGCATTTTTCTTACCCAAAAAATTATATGATTTAGACACATAAAAAGGATTTTTGTGAGAAAAATGGGCCTATTCATCAATTTTTTAAAAAATAATAATATTAAATCACCGTATTTGTACAAAAGGTTCTTGTAGGTAACCAAAATATAAAAGGATTCTTAATTTATTTTTTCTACTTTCATTATTGTTCTATGGCCAAATTTGGGTAAATCTTCTTGTAGATGATGGCCAATTTGGCTACACCATAAAAATTAATAATAATATTATTATTATTACTATAAAGAAAAAACAGAGATTCTTAATTTATTATTGAAACCCTAATTGCACATTCCATAGGTCTTCCAGACTTGTCATTGAGGGTTTAAAGCCATTTAGGGTTTAAGGTTTTTGTCGTGTAGGTTTTAATGTCATTTAGGGTTTAAGGTTTTTGTTGTTTAGGGTTTAAGGTCATTTAGGGATTAAGGTTTTCGTCGTTTAGGTTTTAAGGTCATTTAGGGTTTAAGGTTTTTGTCATTTAGGGTTTAAGCTCGTGTGCGAGGAGAAAAACATTGCGTGAAGAAGATGCGGGGATATATCGAGGTGGTGGGCGGGTTCTCGGGCAATCGAAGATTGGGGCTCGTGATTCTTCTTGGGTTTGGGGATCCAAGAATTCAGAGTTTGAAAGTGAAGTTGAAATCTGATGAACAAATTGCAGCAAACCTGCAATTGAATTTTTTTCTCCCCTTGATTTGGAGTTTGGGATTTTTTAACAAATTCATGGAAGAGCTTTTGAGCTTGAGAGATTTTCCTCGGAATGGATATATACATGTTTGTGGGTATGTATGCAATGGAGGTATGAGATCGATGTTGTCACGGATTTTCTGCTGGTAAGAAGAAGAAGAAGCAGAAGAAGAAGAAAAAGAAGAACAAGCTCGGGTTTTTGTGTATTGATTATGGAGGGTGAGGAGTGCTCAGTTTGTGGGGAAGGGAGGTTGACGCTAGATCCCGTTTACGGAGTGATAGCGTGCGATGTGTGTGGGAGGGTGGTGAATGAGATGGAGACACAATTGGCAAGCAAGCACCAGATGGGACATGTGATGGAACGGGGAGGTACGTTTGTGGCAGCAGAAGACACTGGAGCAATTGCAGCAGGAGGTGTTTCTGTCTATGGAGATGGGTCTGCTGCAAACCTCCATCGCAACTTCATCAATCGCCAGGAGATGAACAAGGTTGGTTTTCCATGGACATATTCAGCCAGTACTACCACGACCACCATCTAAGAAAAATTAGGGTTTTTTTGTTGTGTCATGAAATTTGGTGGGTGGAAATTGGTTTTAGTCTGTTTTCAAGGGGGGATTTTTTTGTAGATGGAGGTGATGAAGACTATGCGGCGGATCACTTCTGTGTTGCGGGTTCCAACAGAGAAAGTGAGAGATGTGAAATTCATGTTGGAATCGGTGTTGGAGAATGAGTGGGGTCAAGGGCGATGGATAGAGATTCTTGTGGGTGCATGTATCTACATTGCTATTCGGCAGAGCCAGTTGCCTCTCACACTTCTCGAGGTTGCGGTATGTAAAAGCCTCCATTATTTACAGGATCTGTTGCAATTTTTATCAAACATTCTTGACACCATGTGGATTAGGGTTTAGGGTTATATACACCTTTGGATGTGGCATTCCAACTGCCTTCTTTTCCATCTTTCAATTGTCCAGGATGTGATGTTCCTACTCATCTTGAGGACAAATTTGTTTTTCTTCTTTCTGCAGGCAACAGTGGACTGCAATGTCATGGAGCTGGCTCAAATGTATCAACGTGTGCTTAAGGCTCTTGAGATAGATTTGGTATGTTGATTTTGCATTTCTTCTTTGGAATGCAGAATCTGGCTTCAAAATAACATAGGTGTCTTGTAATCTGATTGGTATTCAAGACCCACCCATTCTGGTAGTTCTCAGAGCTGATTCCTAGACTTAATGTGAAGCAAAGTGTTATTCTCACCGTTTGTCATGGGTGGTTGGTGTGGCAGCCAGATACAGATCTGGTTGTGTTTTTGGATCGTGCAATCTCCACACTGTCCACTGGTAAGGTGCGAGATCACTGCAGACAGACCCACTCTTTTCAGTTGCTTTGTGTAACATGATTCAAGCCCATCAATGTGGTATGAATGCCACAGAAAACCCTGTCTTGCTTGTGAATCACTTGCAGCTTTCTCATTCTTCATTTTCTATGTGCATAGCTGTTGACATGTAAACCTTAGCTTGATGTGTGTGGGTGCTTGTTTCTGAACAGAAGTTAGGCAAAGATATGGCACGCCAGTTATCAAAACAGGGGGGACTTCTTTTGGAATGTGCACGAGAGTGGTTCATTAGCACTGGTCGTCGACCCCTTCCGGTAAGTGCTGTTCACTTTCTTTGAGTCACTTTGTTGTTTCATCTCTGTAATGCCCTTTGTAGGTTCTTGGATCAATGTGGGAAATAGTGCAAGTCTCTCATCTTTCTCTCTGGCTCTCATCTACTCCTCTGTATGCAAACTGGACACAGACAGCAACTGCAAGGCTATTAGATAAAAAGCACTCATCATGATTAGTCTCTTTGGTCCTACCTGTCTCTCACATTTAGTGCTCACACATTTTAGGCTTCCTCACACAATGTTTTGCTAATCTTCTGTAGTCTCTAAGTGCTAGCTGTGCTTTTGTACTTCTGAGAGATCTACAATCAGACCATACATTTCTGGTTGAAAGACTTGCTTCTATGATTATTTTTCTTTTCAAAGTAACTGGGTTCTCTGCTCAGGGAAATGACGATGTTGTAGTGTAGGCTTGCAGGTTGTTGCAGCAGTGCTTGCTTTGGTTTTGGATGCCAATCAGGTTGTCTTCCTCTTGTCCTTCCCTCCATGTTGATTACAGTTTTTTTTGGGGGGATTTATTTGAGGAATTGCTGTCTGTAGTATACTCTACATTCTAGTGGGAATGAGAGTGGGACTGCATTTGCTTGCTAACTGTGGGCATGTGTGGTTTTTCAGATAGATGTCAACTTTGATGAAGTTGTTCGTGAGCTTTACAGCAATAATGAGACTAGCAAAGCTCGTCTTAAAGAACTACAGGTGCAGTCAGTTCAGTACCCTTCTATATCTGGCTACCAGAGCTGTTGATAGTCCAGTTAGCCAGTTGGCTCATTGATGTGGGAGTATTCTTTTTGCACACGATAGGAAAAAAAATTCAAGCAGTTCATTGCACAATTTCCATGGTGACTAATGCCCATGTCAAATTCATTGGAAACCACTGATGAGTTGAGAGTGGAGAAGATCCACAATTCTGCAATTGATGACACAATCCAATGAGGCAGAGTCCAATTTTCTGAATGTGTCCTTGACAGTGCTCTAGGCAACCTTACTCATTTGGATTCAAACAGGAAGCATTGGTAGGAGTGGGGAAAAATCTACCCTGGGGGCAAGACATCACAGTGAAGACCTTGCGACGCCACATGCCTTTCCTTCTCCAGGTAGTATTCCTAGTGTTTCTTATATCCAGCTCTTGCAGTGTTTGCAGTTGTAGAACATGAGTAAGACCCTAATCCTAAAACATAAACCTGAGTTTTATGATGATTGTATTAGCTTCAGTTCTGGGTTGTTGGGCATAAATCTTAGGAGCTGACATCCTAGTTTAGATCTTGAGAACCTGCCATGGCTATGTCTTCATGCTCTTTTACACAGAACAAGTGCTTTTTGAAATATTGGACATGGAGATGATCATAATCTGTGTGTTTCTTTGGTATTGTGCAGTATTTGGAAATGGATATGAAGTGCAAAAAGAAGAGAAAGTCAGCTGTGCTCACATCTATCTCAACAGAGGGGATCACTATGACATCAAATTCCAAGCAAAAGGATGATCATCACGCTAAGCGCCTTCAAACAGGGACTGAAGTTTCAGCGGTGGCAGAACTTCAAGAACAAACGATGTCATCAGAACAGTACAGGACTAAACCAAGTAGTGAAGGGAAAGCAGGGAGCATTAGACCACCACCATCAGACGAAGAAGCACATACGCCAGAACAACCTACTAGTGTAGAGCTTCAGCTGTTGAGGGTGATGAAGATGAAGCAGGCAGAGTGGGAAGCCTTGCCACCATCATTTCTTGCTAGTCGAGAAGCACGGAATAGGTCTTGATTCTGTTACTGGTTCTTTTTTTCTCCCTTCTCCTGGCCCCTCATGCTTGTTCACTCATTATCATTCTCATTGGAATTTAAGGTTAGGAACCCATGCTTCTGACTGAGTATGGTCCACTTTCCAGAGCTTGAGAAAGAGATTCATTTGTGGATCTGCAGTGCTACTCAGATGAGAGAGAGAGCTGCTCAATGAACAGTTTGTTACAATGTGAATGTGAAATAGTTCTGAGACTGATCTTCCAGAAATGTTTGGGGCTCGATGCTGGCAGGCGCTGTGCCAAAATCAGTGCAGCAAAGGACCGGATTTCCAAGGCCAAAAAAATGCTTGTCACTCAAGTATCCAAAAAGAGGAATGAGCTATTGACTTCAATTCCACGAAATGAGGTACCAGTGGACACTGCTGAGCATCCAAAGGTGGCACCCCCTGGCAGTTCTGGACAAGAATCAGAAGTCTCTATTGATTGGGAGGACCTTCTCATTGAGTACCTTATTCTGGGTGGGGTGAGTCCTCTTCATGTCTCTTCGTTCAACTTGTGCTTTTTGGTGGCTTTTCCTATCAAATAGATGAGAATATAGAGTTTCTTTCTCTGTGTGTCCTTTCAGTAAGATGTAAACAATCATCCTACTTAACATCCCCATTATGTTCTTGCAGGCAGATATGAGAATGCTTGAAGATGGGTATTACAAGTCCAGTCTTGCCCTTCACCCTGTCCAGAGTGCAGAAATGACAAACATCAATGACAATGAACTCTTGCAGTATCTCCGTAGCAAAACAGAGGTCTTGCATACTACTTCACCTTCAATTATTTTCTGTCCAAACTGACTTATGGGTGTAAGTATGTATGGCTACAATATCACACCAAGTTCTTAAGAAAAACATTTTCTCTGCAACCTGAGGGATGGTTAGGCTTTTGGCATGGGGTCATCAAGCCCCATGGTTTATTCATCTTAATATGTTTTGTGATTCCTATTTGCATTGTGGTTTGTGCCAGGTGAAGTTGCTATGCGAAATGGAAGGTGAAGGCAAATTTTGATAACCTTAGTGTAAACTTTTTTGGCAACTATGGATGAAATTTTTTGAGGACAATGAAGTTATCCGCAAAGTAAAAAAAACACAGCACCAGTACCCTTTGTTTGGTCATAAAGGGAGTGAGATTTCTAAAAAACAGTGGATAAAAGTACACTGGGCATGAATGGGGACTGAAACTCAGATTAGCATCAAATTTGGTGCTAATCTGAGTTTCATCCTGTCTTTTTTTCTTGATTGCCTTCGATCAATCACTGTCATTGCTGTGTGTACTGCAGCTATAAATATTTTCAAACCTTAGTTCCTGGCATTTAATCCTGAGTTCCATAAATTTTCATTATTTTGCAGATAACATTAACACAGGTTGAAAGAGGGGTTGGGGGATGAAAGAAGGGCTCAAAAGGAGAGTCACTTTACGGATAACTCTAATGTATAATATGAGTGAACTGGGATAACATAACCATGGAATGGATATTTGCAAAGCTATTTGTGTTCAGTGCTAGCCAAAACCATGACTGGGCCTCTTCCTGTTGCTTCTGGAAATACAACAGAGACTGAGGATGCAGATGAATATTATGATGAATAAACCACTGGTCTTCCTGTTGCTTCTGGATATGTAAGAGAGACTCAGGAATGGCATGCAGATGTTATATAACAGTTTGCCTGAATCTTGGGTCAAATTATCATACACTTATCTAACACCCACCATCAGGAGCTAATGAAGTCAGTGTGTGGTCATGGCAGCTCATCACTGCTATTTATGATTAAGGTGATGGTCTGACTCTTTGTGAGCAACTATCACAAGGTTATGACTGCACGCACTGTTATCTTCCACTAGTCTTTGTGTAGAACACTCTATACCTGTTAGCCCTAGATGCTTGCTTCTACTGGGCAAGCTGAAAAGAGTTGAAGCTTAACCTCACAAGCTTGCTGCAGGATGAATGAGGATACTAGTGGGTTTTTTTTAATAGATTAGCTATTTCTTGTCTGCTATTCAATGTCATCAGGATGAATGAGGATACTAGTGGGTTTTTTTTAATAGATTAGCTATTTCTTGTCTGCTATTCAATGTCATCATCTTCCTGTTCCTTCTGTAAATGTGACAGAAAAACACAGTATTCAGATTTTTGTAGTATTGTTTACTTGAAATTGTGAGTAGTTTATTACATACATATCTACTACACCCATCAGTAGGAGTTGCCAAAGATGGTGAGTAGTAATGGCAGCCAGCACTGGTATGCAGGTTGAAAGTGAGAGTCTGATATTTTACTACTGAAACTCACAAGGTTATGACCATGCTCCTTATGTGTCTTGGGTATGATCAGAACTAATAAGAATGGTTACCTTTCACATGTTAGTGTGGAATTTTCTCTGCAATTTCATAGAAATTATTATGAGTGCTCACCAGGGTGTTACTCTGAACTGTTCATTTTCTGGGAACTACACAGAACACTTCCAATTCTGACTCTTGCAGGTGTGAACTTGTGATAAGGGGCAGAGCCATGATGTGATAAGCTGCTTATTATATACAGTCACGCATGGTTTCTTCAAGACTGTTAAATGATCGTAATTTAGTAGACCTTTTCTTTTGTGCTTCATTCTCCTAAGCAAGTTGAGCAACCCCTTCTTCAACATTGCTCGTCCTACCAAGGTGGACAGTTGTCACCTTGCCCAACAACCTTGCATGTGCATGATCTTGGTCAAGATCTTGATCAAGTTAATACAAAGTTTTAAATCTAGTCAATACAGTCATGTTAGTTCTCCACAAGTATTGAAATATGACATTTCATTTGGTTCTCAGTTTTTGAAATCTACAGTTTGCATGAGTCAATTGCTTTTTTGTGGGTGTCAGATTCTGTGTTCAAGTGAAGCAAGTGTTTCAACTGTAATCTTCTGTGACATCAATGTTATAGGGATAGAGCCTCTCATGGTCACACCATCTTGTTTGGTGATGAGAAAAGTGACATCAATGTTATAGAGATAGAGCCTCTCATGGTCACACTATCTTGTTCGGTGATGAGAAAAGTTTTGGGGAGTTCATGTTACTTGTTTTTGGTTTTCAAGATCAGGTCATGGCTGCTTGGTGTTATGGAGGTTTTTCATCTGTGTTGTATGGTATTTGAGGCAGGAAGGTGACGATGAGGCTGGTATTGTTGAAAATAAGTACGGGATGCTAGTTCTTCTGCAATGGTTTTGTAGTTCAATGAAAACAGAAAAAGAGTTAAGTGAATAACTTGCATTCTTACGGGCAGTTTGGTTTTTGTGATAGAAATGTGAGAAGTTACATGAGTTCTATGCATGGTTGTGAGATAGTTCTGAGTTCAATGCTCAAATTGAAAAGCTCCGTGAGAGTCCTATGAGCAACAAAGCAACTCCTATCCCAAAAAGCAACTCATAACATGTTTTACCCAAGAGTGAAGGGCTAGATGCACACCAACAAATGTCTCTCAAATACATCAATACAAAGAATTCATGACTTTTTTTAATTGAAAAGTAGAACTAAAAATGACCCATTTTGAGACTTGGTCAATTCCACCAACTAGTCGTTTTGAACAAGTCATTTTGAACATGTCCAACTTGATTGGTGCAACTTTTTTTACCAATCAAATGATAGATCCAATGAAAGGTCGCAATGGACAACAAAATTTGAACAAAGAAAAAGAAATAAATAATTTTTTTTATTTTGTCCTTTTCAAATTGATGTCCAAAATTATTAGTATTATTATTATTATTATATTCATTTGTAAATAATTCAAAAAAAATTGGCCATAAGTACTTGGGATAACTTAAGTACATTACATTAGGTAGGTGAGGTTACTTGATGGGTAGGTACATAATTAGGTAGCTAGGCTAGGTAACTAGGTAGACTAACTTAGTTAAGTAAGTAGTTGGGTGAAAGCATGATAAGGTGCATTAAAAAAAGTAATTCACTTAAAATGCGATTAAAAAAGTCGTGTTTTCAACATAAACATAAGACCTTAGTAGATTTTTGAAATTTAATCAGTAAGAATATAAGGCCATTAAGATCAAGGACATTGAATTTATGGTAAATTGGATTTTTTTTTTCATTTTTTGCAAGGTTGGGACAAAAGAAAATTCAGATTGTATTTGTTTTTAAATATATTTGAATGCAATTTAAAGATGTGACTCTTCAACATTATTATGATAAAATAAAAATATTAATCTCATCTTAATCCAAGAATTAAATGTCTTTCAACTATCAATATGAATGGGATTATTTATGATTGCTTGTCATTTTTTTGACAAGGAATAATGAATTGTCTATTTACCATTTTGCACCTACTAAATAGGTAATTCACCTGAAAATAAGCAATGTAAGTACATAAGCTACTTACATAGGTAGATTAGTTAGGGAGGCTCTTAGGTAAATTGTTGAACTAGGGATGCATGTAAGTATTCAAGGTAAGAAGTTATGTTTGTTGGTAAATTATGCAAGTAGTTAAGGTAGGTAAATAGTGTAAATAATTAAATCTAACTAACTACCTGCATGAATTGGTAAAAAAAAATGTTCATTGTAATATGATCTGACATAACATCATGTTTGTTAAAAATGTGATGCAATGGTAAAGAATTGATCTTTCTATGTAAAGGTGAAAGATTCAGGTCTTCACACTTGTAATTTATTTATAAATGTAGATAGACTTATTAGCCTAGCTTAATTTAATACATTAAAACACCTTTAATTACTTGTTTTACTTACCTACTTAATGTTATTTATGCAATAAGTAAGAAAACATAATAAAGTTTGATTAGCTTTGATTGGATATGTCACCAATTTTACATTGTTGTGTTGTCATGTTCACAATTGTTATGTTACAAATTCCCTATTGTTAAAGTAACATCATCAACTTTTCAATGAAGTCTATATTGTCCTACAAATTGTCCAAATAATATTCAAACTACAACATTTTATAAATTTATTGGTTATCCAATTCATGAAACTCATTTAATTATTTTATGACTTACTTTTAACCAAACACTTTAAATGTCCATTAATTGCATATTTTAAAAAAAGGTTCAATTTTTTTGTTTTATTTGAGGTTGTTTCTTGATGGTTGTTTTGACCTTGAGATAATCCTCAATCTTTAAACAACCATCAACCCCAAGAAACCAAAAAAATGACCCATTTTTTAATCAAACAAAACATGTGTACATGTAATCTTTTGTGAATAATATTTTTTAAGGGTAAAAAGTTGGATTGAAAATACCAAAAGGACAAAGGAAAATAATAAATAATAAAGGTAATTCACAATATGAAGTCGACTTAACAACTACAATGAATGTGATGTGGTTGTTTTACCTTATGCATATTTGTGTGTGTTTTTTTTCTATTTATAAGAATGTGCATGATAAAGAAAAAGCTTATGAATCTATAATTTTGTTCTTGAATTCATGAATACCCATTGAACAACAAGCTGTGAAAATGATGGATGTAATGAGTAATAAGTTGTAACAAATTAATGAAGTTTCATGAATGTAACAAAATGATGTATGGTTGTAATGTGAGGAGGAGATTTTGACAATTAATCTCAATTTAACAACTCAACAATTTGTTCATGATGACCATCATTTGTCATCGCAACAATCTATTTGGAATGTCCACCAATTGATATTTTGATGAATTATTCAAGAAATCCACCATTTCTCATCTAAACAAAAATTATTTGAAATGTCCATCACTTGAAATTTGGACACCCTTTTCATTAGCCATTTCAACAATATTCACATATTATTTTCTTATCATGTCAATTTAATGTGACAAATCGACTTTCAACATTGTTATACATGCCATTAGTTGTACCTTGCTTCTTCCACATGAAAGTTTAGTTATTCAACTAATATTAGGTTTTTTGGCTAAGATTTTTTTTATGTGAGCTTTTCCAACTCTAACCTCGCAATTGAAACTTCTAATTATCACACATCCATCTTTTCTTGAAAACTCTTTATCAAAGTATCCCCTTCTTGAATCACAACTAACTCTTGATTTTATGATTTTCCAACCAATTGTAATGTTATAATTTTTTTCTTTCCCATTTTTCATAAAAATAAATTTATTATTAGATGAATGTTGGAATGGTGTTAAAAAGTCCACACACTACATGTTGCAATTGATGAACATCAATTGCAACATGTAGTGTGTGGACTTTTTAATACCATTCTAATAGTAGAAATTACGGGGGTTTTTATTTAAATCATAATTGAAAATGTTGTTGTTAAACTATAATAAGCAATGATGGTTAAAACAAGACCTACTAATGAACTATTTCGTTATCAGCCTTTTGTTCTAATATTCATTTGAAAGTATTAAACTTGCTTATATGGTGGAAATTATAAACCAATTTGTTCACCACATGTACATATAACCTTGTCAAGTCCATCTTCCAAAAATATGCAACCATGTTTTCTCAACCCATTCCAACTATCTCCTCTTCATTGTCTAAATTCACTACTAGGAAAGTGGGGTGTAGTTCACTATACTATTTAACTGTGGAACCATAAAAGTGAATTAATTCACTATAATTTCAGTGCTTTTACCTTCATTGGTGAAAATGGTTCACTATATGGTGTACATGTTTACTCACTACTAGAAATTCTGTCATATGCAACCACCCTATTTGCAACTAGGATGCAACTGCATGTTGCATGCAACTATGGTGCAACTATGATCACCAAAGAGAGAAGACGACATGGTTGCTGATCCGGATGTCGCTTTCTCTCTCTCTCTACCACCCCCACGTCCCACGCCAAAACACTTCCGTCTTCTCCCTCCCACGCAACAATCCAAAACCCTCAAGAACCTCTTCTCGCATGTCTCAACAAAAAAACTTTCTCTAATTTACTGGATTAGAGGCGGTAGGTTTGTTTGCTCTTTCCAGAATCTTTGGCAACATCTTCGAAACCAGCAACCGTTTTTTCAAACACAATTGGAAAACGTGGGAGAGTGTCGTGGTCTTCGGTGTTTGTCTCGAACTTCTCAGCGGAACCTTAAACCTCGGCGTTGGAAACCCTAATGGGATTTCCTTCATTCTTCTCTTGGTTGTGCACAATTTCTCGTTTGTAGATTGGGCTTTGTTAGAGGAATTGTAAAGCCCTTTTTGCTTGCTTGTTGCTTTTCCAGACTAAGAACTACTTAGGTCTGGCTTGTTTGGTGTTTTTGGGAGAGTTCTAGGATGGTGGGTGTAGAGGACAAGAATGAAGATGTTGCAGAGGAATCTCCGGATGCAGCAGCTCCAATTCCAGCTCCATCTGCGGAGGATGGTGGAGTCATCTTTGTCTGGAGAAAGCCTCTCTGGAAGCTGCCAAAGTGGGGAAGGTAAAGAAAACAAAAGAAATCCCCTCTCCTTTTCTCTTTGGGGAGGAGGGTGGGGAGTTTTTCTTTCGAGGGTTGTTTGTTTGAATTTTTCGAATGCGTTTTTAAATTTTTTTTTTCATTTTTTTTCTGCTGGGTTTTCCTCTAAACTTGTTTTTCAAGTTCTGAGAAGCTGATGATCCGATCCTCCTGCAGTGCTGCTAGTTTTGTACTCTCTACGATAGTTAACTAGCGCTCTTTCTCTTTAATGAATCTTCTTCTTCTTCTGCTGTGGCCCGTTGGCTTGAACTGCTATGGTTTGAAACAAACACTAGCAGGCAGGCAGGCAAGCACATAGGCACGCAGGAAGCCAGGCAAGGCGCCGGTCTTTTGATTGTCAAACCTTTGCTGGACTTTTCAGATGGTGGACCAAGCTGATCATCATGATATCGCAGTGGACCTTTTTGATCAGCGTGTGTGTGCCAAAAGTCAGCTCACAGATGGTCGACTTATTTGTGTCCCAGCTCGGCCCGCACCCCCGTCCCCCTCTACCCTTTTTGATCCTTTAGTGCTTGCAAAACAGAGTGTGTCCAACGGCGGATGTGTGCTGCCAGCAGCTTGCTGTACAACTCCAGACCGTTGGCTTCTAGACTTTTACTAGTTATTTGCCATTAAGAATTGGGGCTTGCAGAGTTTGCTTTTCTTGGGTGTTTCTTAAATGTTCATATTGTCTCTAGGTGGTTGATGCAAGATGTTTAACATAGTTACTCCCAATCTAATTTTGCTTACCAATGTAGGTTTGCTTGAGCTACAAATAGACATGATGAAGATTGAAATATTTTAGGTTGGAGTTAACACCATAAAAGGTTTGTGATTATAGTTTGCTTTGTAGTTGAATGTCACCGTTGGGTTCTTTTATTCCTGGAATTAGGGTTTGAAAAAATAGTTCTTCTCCAACAGTGATTTTGTGTCCTTCAGTTCAACCAGAGTGAAATTTTTCTTCTTCTTCACCTCTTCTTGCAAAGAATTCTACAAGTACTTCTTCAAAGTTTTTCAGAAAAACAAAAGGGGTTTTGAACTACTCTAAACATTCAGGATAAAAACTATTGTTCTTTTGTCTTGAACTTGCTCTAATCACAGAAAGTGTTTGTTTCCTTGGAAGATTATGACAAGGAACACCCAGAGAGAGGACAGAGAGAAGGCAGCAGCGCGCCCGAAATGGAGGAAGGGGGAAGAGCAATTTCTTAAGGAGTACATGGTGCTGGTACAATCCTTATCTCACACCTGTGGGTATTTATGCATTGTTCGTCTGTACAAGTGCAAGCACTTTTTGAGTTATGAGTTGCAGAGCAATCCTTGTAATTAGGCATGGGGTTTAGGTGATATGCATATCTTGGTGTGAATGGAGAATATGAAAGCCCTTGTTTGTAAAGATTATGTACTACTTTTTGAAGCACGTTGTCCTAGGTATCTTCTATGCACTATACCTCTTCTCCTTTGTCAAAGTAAATTTGGCAGTTGAGTTTGTTGTACATGTCAGCATGGTAGGGAAATCATTTTAGTATTCTTGGGATTGATTAGAAGCATTCCAATTGGGAAAGATTTGCTGAAAATTTGCTTATTGGCAATGTGCTAATTTGGTTTTGTGCCATGCATGAAGTTGCTTTCAACATTGATTACACCTATGTGAAGGATGTCAAGGTATTGGGACTTATTAAGGCACCTTGATGGGTTGGGTCAAAATGCTGTGGTTTTGCAAGGCTGAAGGTCATTGTGGAGCGAATGCTTGAGGAGCTCACTAACGATGTTAACTTGGGCGGGTACCTCTCTCTCATTAGATTATGTTATTCCAGCAATAATGGATTCTAGATTTCATCCATATCTAGGTTTTGAGAATAGGCTGAAGTAATTTTTTTTGTACATGGGGTTGATGTGATATAGGCTACAGCAGTTAGTGTTGAATTTTGAATGCTAATTTCTGAGAGGGTTTGATGGAAATCTTGGTGAAGCTTAGCTGATAGTGTTTCATGTTTGCTAATTATGGCAGGTGTTGATTAGTGACTAGTGTTGTAGGTTGATTGACTAGTGTTGTAGGTTGATTTAACTAATAGGTGTAATTTCCACCTGAATTTGGACATCACTTGTTTCCATCTTGTTTCACTAGCTTAATTGACTTGTCCGTAGCAACTAGTCCCCAGTCACTGGGGGATTAACCTGCAGTTAAGTTGTTTTACCATGATTGGCCTGTAGTTAATCTGTCCTAGTTCACTAAAATCTGAGTGAAATACAAGGTGAACTTGGCCACATCTAGCTAGTAGTGATTGTTCCATGCATATAACTATTGAACTTCACTTCATTCAAGAAACTTTGAAGCCTTGTAACTCCTTTAAAATAAGTTTATAACGAAGGACGTGAGAAGAAGAAAACAAGTTTAGGCTTAGGAAATAGGGCAAAAACACCCACCACTATTATCCTTCCTCCCACCACAAAAAGGAATCCATAGTTGCTACTATATGTGATTCTACTACTATCCATCTTAATGTCCTCTTTTGCGATGGAAACACAAAAGGACCTCTTTTAGTGTCACCTTTTTTTTACCCTCTTGGGTTTAATCCTAAACATTAAACCTTCTTTTATTTGGAAACTTGAATTGCCCCATTTGGAGCATACAAAATGCAACATTTTTGTAAATTGGTTGCATTCATGCGACAACCAAATGTGGGTAGGACTCTTATAGAAGAAGCAATGACTCTAATTTTCAAGTCTAGATGTGAACTTTAATGTTTTGTCCTAAACCTTGAACCTTGTTACATAAACATGGGACTTTTTAAAAAGTGGGTTTTATTCACATGACTACCAAAAGTGGGTAGGATTTTCACAAAAGAAGAAGGGAAAAAAAAATCGTATTTTCAAATTTTAGTTTGCAGTTCAACTTCTGAGACAATTGGAATTTGGCCAAATGAAGGGATGATAATGATGTTGCTTTCTTTCAACATGGCAATGGAAAGAGAAGGTGTGATTGTTTGTTGGCCTTAGCACATGCATAACCAAAGCATGGGCTGAAGCCCCCACTTTACCCCCAACACACAAGGTTATTAAAGGTAAAAAAAACACATCTTTTAAAAACACATGGTGTGGTTTCAACCTCTACCAATGTAGGTAAGGGTAAAAACCATATATTTATTTTTATTCTATTATGATTTATTCAATTTATAAATTACTCATTTCATTTTGAATTTTTTTTGGGTTATTGGTATTTTGTGTTTTTAATTTGTGAATAGAGCTATAATTTTATATTTTTTATAATAATAACAACAACAACAACAACAATATAAAAACTACTTTAAGTTTGAATTGAAAGTGTTTAATGAATTATTTTAAGTCATGCAATTTATGGAATTACTAATATGTAAAAATAAAAAAAATATGTGTTCCAGTATGAAATAATATGAGAATACAACCACGAATGTTTTAATCCATTTGCCAATATAACAATCTTTTTCTCTTTTTTTTCCTTATGGCTTGAAATTTGAACATTGTTTAAAGAAGTTTTTAACTTATGCAATTTGTAGTTTGAAACAAGATGCCAAAGAAATTATGAATAACTTAAACCCTTTATTAACATGTGGTTATTTAAATTTCTAAGAATCTTTTCTAAATTTCTTACAAGGCCTTCATATTTGGATCACATTTACATCATGAAGTTCCCAACTCATGCAATTTTCCAAAGTCAAAAAAGAAAGAAAAAAATATGAATTTTGATTGTTAAAATTTTATTCCTATTGCATGCTTTTGTATTAACACACACTTTCTTTAAACTCTAAACAATATATCACTTTAAAACAATCTTTACATGTATAGAGAATGGTTCTTTTTTTCAATTTAGTGATGTTGGCCAAATGACAATCATTCATAAAAAAAAAGTAGCTAAATTTGGTTATACTCAAAATATGAAAATAAAAAAAATCTTAAACATCCTTCCACATTGCATGCGATTGTGATGAATGTTTTCTTATAAACTTCCAATTTTTGGCAATAAAATTTAAATAAATTTTCATGATACAATATTTCATTCAATTTTTTTCACAAAATGGAAAAGAAATCACCACATGCACAAAGATTGAAAAAAAAAAAAGGAAAAAAAAATCTATGGAACGATGAAAAAAACTTATATGCAAAAAGTGATAATGAAGCTTCCAACATTGCCAAGGATAATGAGAAGGGTAACTAGGTTGATGATTGAACATATAAAGGGCTCAAAAAATGAAGGTAATATGGTCATCATTTTTTTCATAATATTGTTTAAAAGAAACTTGTGTCCTGTCTTTGGGCACACCCATAACCATTGAAATCATGGGTGCAAACAAAATAAAACAAGCCAATGGTGTTACTTTAAAAAATGACTACATGTCTTTTTACCCAAAAATAACTTTTTCATACAAATGATTTTATTTTTTTTTTTTTAATTTTTTTGCAAATTGTATAATGAATGCATATAATTGTTTAGGTATATGATTTTTTTTCAAAATAATTTTGAATAAATATGAATTTTTGAAAATGTGTCAATTCCTTGTAAATTCAATGTTTCATTTGTTAAAATGATAACATTTTCAAATCACAACCAAAATTTGATTTTAATTTTTTTTAATGGTTTATTGTATAATAAACTACAACTTTTTTTAACACATCATGTACATTATACTCCATTTATATGTGGTAAATGACTTTTGAAATTCTAAAATTCTGCATCAATTTTGGAAAGTTCCTTGATTATTTTAAGTTATAGAATTCCACATGTTTTAGGGTATGAATGTTTTTTGAATGTGGCTAATAGGTCTTTATCTTCTTAATTTTTTTCCCATCAAATTTGTTTTATTATATGAGTTCTTTTGATAGTCCTTTGCAAAACTAACACAATAGGTGTTCATTTTCAAAGGTCCTAAATTGGAAACTTAAAATTTCATCAAATGCATTTTGGGTTTGAATCTTTTGACATTCATATGAATGAGAAAGGAACTACTAGCCATGATGGCCATAATGGTAAAACAAAAATAATTCTCCAATCTTGACTATTTTTAGGGCCCACCCGACAGCCTTTTTGGCTCATTTTATTGTGACTACACCCTCATGGCATTTGGTAAAATAATGACAAAGATATGCCCCCCAAAGGAAAGGGGGTCCACTAGTTGGAAAAATATCCTCAACAAATACATGTCATGAACATTTTGCATCTTGCTAATGAAATGTCAAAATTGGACAAATGGAGCAAATGTAAGCATTGTCCTAACTAAATCAAATGAAATCCATCCATGTGTTATTGTAAAAATGTTCATTACAACCAACGGATGCGATTGATGCATTAAAAAAGGTGGGAAAATGTATGTTCATGGGTGAACCAATGTTTCCCTAAACCTAAATTTTCTAACGATGCCACAACATGTGGCTTTGGTGCTAATGCCCTTGCATTCCAACAATAGCCTAGTTTGTTGCTCATGGGCGTTGCCTTTGGTCATTTAACTCTAAACCTCCGTAATTTTAATTTTAATTTTTGTGTGCAAGTCCTTGATGTCATCTTCATCATTTAACATTAGACCTTGTGCGGTGTGTGTGCATGCAAGCTATTGGTGCAAATCGTTGATGTCGCCTTCATTGCTAGGTGAAAGCATGGAGAAATATACATAAAAATTGTTGGAAAAATATCAAGTTAAAAAAGAAGCAAATTTTCATGAAAACACAAGAAAAAAAATTCAAATTTTACTTAAATTTCATTTTGAAACTATTGAGCCCTCAATTGGGTTTATTGTAAATCAACTACAAAATTTCAAAAACTTTGGAATAATAATAGTAAGGAATAAGTAGGTTTGAAATTGATTGGTCAATATGGTGTTCAAACCTACTTTTTCATTAGAAAATTTAATAAAATATACATGCGTGAAGTTATAACATAAAGATCATTGTATATTCAAAGGCCTCACCACAAAACAAATCTACTTTCTATTTGGTAAAATATACTTGACACATACTTGAATCAAATGTTACACTGTAGAAAATAGGTTTTAAAAGTTGCTTGCATTTAGAAAAATCTACTTGAAACCTATTTTTACAATGAATTTTTTTTTAATTAATGCATAATAATGAAGAAGTATCTTGTTATTTATCATTCAACTTAAAAAATTGAATGTATAACAATTTTGTGATAGGTTTTGGTCCTACTTTTTGTTCATTTAACAAGTAGACTAGCAAGTACTTTTAGTTGTACACTTTACCATGTTTAGCTCCAAACCTTCTTTCTTTTTCCTTTGTGCAAGTTGTCAACATCACCTTCATCATTTAGCTCTAGACCCTTTTTCTATCTCTCTCTATGTACATATACGTATGTATATATGCACACACGTGTTTTTATGGGTGGATACTTATTTGCACCTACATATGCATAGTTTACATATGTGTATACATATGTTTTTCCCAAACTTTTGTCACCTTGTGGGGTCCACATGGTCCAAGAAGGAAAATTTGTGGATTGGTACAACCTACATAACCACCTTATTAGGGATGCAATTTTTAATATTTTGTTCCTAAAGTAAGCTCCTTGAATCTACTCTTTCAAGGAATAGATAGAAAGTCCATACATCTTCATCTCTTGAATAATGTATACCCTAAAACAACTCCATTCAACTTTATATACTAGAAATTTTTGCATCCAATGAGTTGGGTTGGAAGTCTAGTCTAGATCCAAACAAGCTTTTAGCTTGTAATAATGTTAGAAAAAGGGGGGGTTCCAATATGATGTTGTGATCCAAGTAACTTATGTTTTTATTTCAAGTGTTTAGAAGGCTATTATGCATTGCGGCAAGGATCAATAGATAGTTATAGGTTGTTGCAAAAACTTACATGTGTTTCATACTTTTGTGGATAGACAGAATGGTGGGTGAAAGCATAGAGAAGAATTGTGAACACAAAAAGGTTTCTTGAGTACTCTTACACAAGTATCAAAAAAGTGATAAATCACAATGGCACACAAATATGCAAGGATTTGTGATTTTCAATATCAAACCAATTTTGCAATTATTATTGACAAAAATGTCCAACAATGAGTAGGTAACAATGTATTTAAGGTATGGCAATTAAAATTTTGTTGGGCTCCAAATGGATTGAACATTGAAAAATGTGCATTACACCAAAACATGGCATCCATGATTAAACCAATATAATTACACATTATATAAATGGCTAAAATGGCATAAGCAACAAGTCCAATTCAACTAAAAATGGCATAAACGACTAACCTAGTTAAAAAGGACTACTCATAGATGCCATGTTTTGGCATAATGATGGGATTTTCATGTGGTTTTCTTGTTTGTAGGCTTAGAAAGATATCGATAACAATTCAAGGTGGTTGTAAAACCATGGTATTCCTAATTACCCATTAACATCATATTTGTGGTTCTTATGGGGTGGGACTAGGTGAGGCACACTTTGTTTACAAACCATGCAAACATTTCCTTACATCCATTTTTTGACACATGATGTTGGTCTTATGTTATTTTCATGATTATTTTGTACCCTAACTTGTTGTGTAACTAATGTCTATAAATAGATTCTTGGGAAAAATTGATGTATGCCAATGGCAACAGGAACCCTTGAAAGGCTTCATTTTTCTTAGATTGAAAAACCATTTAAAATGTGCAAATGGTTGTCACCAATTTTGTGTATTCCTACACAAATGTGCATTTTTTGAAAAAGGCTCATAGAAATCTAACTTTCTATATCAAAATTTTGCACAATGCAACTTATGTAAATGAATATGTTAGGATTCAAAAGTGATCAAATTTTATCTTCAAAGATGGCATCCAAAATTTTGGATGATAAACAAGTTTTTAAAACATTATCAAAGAAAATCAAAGGGTCAAAATAAATTAATCCAAAAAGAATCAATTTCTATCAGCTATTTTTATTGTTCCAAAAAAATGTTAAGGGCTATTGTAGCAAAAATTAATGTTTTATTTTTTGAAGCAATTTTTTGATTTGATCACCTATTCCATATCAATTTATATACCTTAATTTGGTTTTTTTTAAACATCATGTACAACATTGATAACAAATCAAAAATACTTAAGAAGCATAATTTTTCTCACTTTCCCATAAACAAAATGTTCATGGTTTTGGTGGGATGGAGCCAAATGAGTCAGGACTTGTTTGTAGGATGCTTCAACATACTTTCAAAAAGAAAATGAAAAGTTGCAATTAAAGAATTGACCCTTAATTGAAGCCAACATATGTAATTTGAATATTAAATGCAATCCTAAAAAATGACAACAAGAAAATTGAAAAGATTGCAAGTATCATAACACCTTTGGATGTAGCTTTGGCAAAAGCCAACACAAAAAACTTAAAGGATTTTCCAATCACTCCTTGTAAAATTCTCATCAATCACCCATTGTTTTCCATTTTACAAGTTTCAGAAGTAGATAAAACAACATGCAATGACTTCAAAGAATAGATAACCATATTTCAAGTGGAAACCGATTGCATGGCATTCATGAGCTTGAATATAATACCCATATCCCCATTATTTCCTTAAACAACAATCAAATTGGATGTAGGGTGAATGCACAATCAAGCGGCTCAATATTGGTAGATTTACACTCCCTATAAGTCCATATAAGAATTTTTAAAATGATTCAAATGGACATGGTTGTTACTTTTTAAAATATCATTATTTTAATATTTGAATAATACATATTCAATCATCGACAAATTTTCCCAAATCTATGTGAAAACTTGTATTTAATGCAATTGATGTCAATTTTTATTTTGGAAGTCCTAAAAGAAAACCCACAAAGTTCATTTGAATAATGGCCCATGTAAAGCTTTCAAAAACATATGTATTTGGGACAAAAAAATTTAAAAAAGTAAATAAATTGCAACTCATATGGACTTATGAAAATGGTCAAATTTTAACCATTTAAAAATCCCCAACTACTAAACGGTTAAGGTTTTCAAAAAAAAGATTCCTCATATGAGTTTATCATTGTGTATTACGTCATATAATTAGTCCCAATGACAAATTTGGAATGTGAATCAATATTATTTTTTCCATTTTGTGATGTTCCAATCAAATGACCAATCCATTTTTTTAATTTTAAAAGTCCATAACAACTAACAAATGAGTTTTTTATCAATAGATAATCACAAAGTTCTCTTCATAATGAAAATTTTATTCTAAATTTAAATCTCAATTAATAAATTAATCATCATATGCATTTGAACAAAAAGTACCCAAGAAAAAAACATCTCTTTGTCACAAAACTAAGCCTTTTTTATTGTGCATCTATAGCTACCTTGTATTGAATTCATAGCACAAGATGTGGTCTTGCCAAATATAAATATCTTAACCCAAATCTTTAAACACATGCGGGCAAAGTGGGGAAATGTGATAATTTATAAGAGAATGGCATAACAAGGAAGTCCATTGATCAAGACTATGGAAAAAGTTTCCAAAACCTTCAAGCATTATACTTGTTCGACCCCAAGAAATGTTTGATTGTCACATGAATGACAATACAAACCAACAAGACTTGGCCATGAGAATCAATTGTCATCCAAGACACAAAGATATCCTTTGGAATAACTAATGCATTTTCATCAAGTGTGGATGCATCGAATCGAGTTCAACCTCTAGTTGCATATGGGCAATGATGTGGTTTGACCATTACATTTAATATGTCTTTATCAATCTACACATGTTCTTTCCTAATTCACAATTCCCATCATTAAGTGCCAAGTACTATGCATTTGACACATGGCTAGTAACAATTGCAAGACTAGGAATTATTGTTGCATCCATTTCTTTTTTTTTTATAAGGGAAATGATTTTTTAAGCTATTAAATAATATTTAAATGATCAAATGCAAAACTTTGGCTGAATTTCCTAAAATTTATAAGGATAACAAAATTACAAAACCTACCAATTCCATTATTAATAACCGTAATACTCCACCTCCAATTACTTACAAGAAATAAAAAATCGACATCAACACACCACTTGGGTTGACTGTTGCATCAACATCAAACAAATAACCAAACCCAATATTAGGGTCAAATAACCTTACTAACACATGTAGTAAAAGCTCATTCCACAAATAGGGTGGTGATATTGTACCTAGAAGAAGAAGCTACAATACTCTTAACCAAAGGAACACCGAAAATATATCGACTCAAAAACATGCATATATTGGTGTGTCCCCAATCAAAATAAGGTCGTTAAATTGGACTAGAAAAGCATAAGGTGATTGAAAAATATGGATTAAACATACACAAAAACACAATAAGGAGCTTTAAACGCAATGTCCTTGACTAATTATCATTAGTACGACCGGCTAAAAGTAGTAGTACATGATTCATCAATGTTTCATATCTAAATAAGGTGATGGAAATGGTAAATCCACATACTAAATATAAGCAAGCTCTAATCCATTTTGGCATGAATTTTTTAATATGTTTATTAAATACAATAAATTTTTGATGGAAATACTTGGAACCTTTGAACAAGGAAGTTTATAAACCATTATTGGTTTTTCAAAACTTTGAATTTGCTGAATTCTTGAACAACAATGGATGTGGCTACAATACATAAAAGAGGTTTAGGAATTATCTTGATGCACTGACAAGAAATGAACATCATTTCAATGAAGAAATTTTAAAAACCATGTCAAAACAACTAATATGTTCACATTTTTTTAATTCAACATTGAGGAATGAACTCAAGCAAAGCTTAAACCACGTATCATTCAAACCCATGAGGTTGAATGAAATGGTATTTGTTGTCTTGGATGCATGGAAACAAATTTGGGACTTATTGGATTTATAAAAATATGGCCTAAATTTAGGCATATCTAATAAATGGATTATTGAATATATATGGAAATGATTCAAAAATATTCATGAAGCCAAACACATGGCACTAAAACATAATAATTGAGATGTATTTAACAATACATCAATTAAAAAGGAAATTGATTAGCTCCTAGAAAAGTCTTTGTATTTAATATTGATAAAACAACTAATAGCATATGTGAAATTTGTATTCAACACATTTGGACACAAACATTTTTCAAACTACATGGCAAAGATTTTATACCTTGTATGAATGACAAAACTTGGGCATCTATTGAGCAGACAAAAAATACTGTCACATATCATTTAATTGAATTGGTTTTTGAAATCCAGTGATTTCAAAGTCCCTATCATTTATAATGCCCATATATAAATCACATAAAAAGACCTACATGAACAAGGCATTGTTTTTTCCATGCTAACACATTTTTAGAATGGCACTATTGAGGTTTTTACCCTTATTCAAGAAATAGGTCAAAATAATAACAAGTGGATACCAAAAATAATTATTATCCAAAACTTCAATGTTTTGGATAGTAGAATCTATCTACGTTAACTTTTATATAAATATGCCTAAGAACATATGCAACATTTTTGTGGTGGATATAACACAATGGTATAAAAAATATCACCATACAAGGCGAGATAATTTAGGTGATGTTATCACCTTCATCAAACCATTTTAAAGATAGAAGCAAAAGCTAACAAATTCACATGACAATTTGCTATAAAACCATATTGTATAAAAATTTAATTTGTTGCATGGCAAAACATTTGGTTGCAAATAATATTGGTACTACATTATTATTTGGTTCCTTTATTTTACATAAGAATTGGATAGGTCATTGTCATTGATTAAAATATTTTAAACCAATACACAAGGTTTTAGAAAAGACCAAAAAGGGGGTTTATATTGCAATGACCAAAAAAAGGGTTTATACCATAGATACAAAAAAATAAAAATAAAAAAATAAAAAGTTGAAAGCACCATTAATGTGAAGGGATGTAGTAATCAACATTTGGAGAAAATGGTATTTGTGATATTAGTGGATAGTGGCATTTTATGTGCTTACTAATCCTAGGATTGAAAAGTTTTACAAAATAACTTTGTGGTTCAATACATTATTGCTTTGGAAAGTCATCTTAATGGTTAGTTTGTTTTATTGGTGGGGATCCAATCATGTTCTTCAATAGAATAATTAAAACAAAAGTTGTTGTTCCTTACACCTTAAGGTTTTGGAGTGCTTGGTTACACAACCATGGTCAAGAGTAATAAGGTATTTTGTGTGTCATGGGTAGGTGCACACAATATAAATAAAGGAACATATGGTTTCTTGATGTGTAGAAAACATTATGATTGGGTAGTGAGGTATTTTTTTGCTTGTGTTAAAATTGTAAAACATCAATCACAAGTTGGTAGGGTTATTGAAGCTTGGGATTCCTCATGCCACCTCTAATTTCTTATTTTGGGTTTTTATGGGATGGGCCCATGTAAGGCTTTTGTCATTTGCAAGTCATTCAAGCTTAAAGATTATAATCCATCCAAAATAATTCTAGATAATTTGGGTTTAAAAGGTCCATGAATAATTTAGATTGCAAACTTGTATATTAGACAATTATGTCTATATATATATTAAAATGGGGATATAATATAGGATATGATATACCTTTTTTTTTGGATTTGAGCTTTTTCCTTGGAAAGATTATTGTTGGCTCATCTATTGATGGGTCTAAAAAGTGATGTGAGTTTATTTGTATTTTCTTTTTGACAAAACAAAGATGGTCCCTATGTTATGGGTAGATGATAAATTGGAAAAAAAAACTTTTTTGATTTGATTCAAGATAAACAAATTGTTTAATCAAAAGAATGAAAAAAAAAAACTTTGTCTATGCAAGTCGCCTCATCACTTAGTTTTAAACCTTCTTTCTTTCTTTCTTTCTATGTAGGTTGCCTTCATCACATAATTCTAAATCCCATTCTCTATGTGTTGGTTGCTTTCATTGTTCAATTCCAAGCCTTTTCTCTCTTTATGTAGGTCACCTTTATTGTTCAATTCCAAACCTTTTATTTGTTTCTGTGCAGGTAGCCTTCATCATTCAATTCCAAACCTTTTAAAAATTCCTTTATTTGTGTATGTCACCTTTGTCATTTAGCCTTGGACCTCCTTTCTCTTTATTTTTTTCTTTATGTGCAAGTTGTTTTCTTTGTTCAACTTTAACCCCCCCTCTCATTGTGTACTCACTTTCATCGCTTAACTCCAAACCTTCTTTCTTTCTTCAAATTGTTTATTGCCTTCATCATTTAGATCTAAAACCTTTTTTTTTTTTTTTTTTTTTGGTGTGCCTTTGTTGTGCAACTCTAAACCCCCCTTCCTTTTTTTTCTTTGTGCACCTTCATTGTTCAACTCTAACCCCCCTTCTTTCTATGTAAAACATCATTTTGGTCATTTGGTACTAGAGGCCCCATCAATCTGTTTATTTCCTCTTAAGTTTTAGCTCATTATTAGAATTCACCACTTCAAGTATCAACAAAATTTGCCCCCTTTCTTTCGGTTCAATTGTCATCGTCACTTATAGATGTCATTATCACCTTCATGGTATGTATATTCGCTTTCACCCATGCATTTCTCCACCCCTTTCCTTTCAAAATAAACTCTTCAAAAGAGTTTAATTATTTACTTAAGCCCCACCCCCCAAATGAATTGTAATGCATTGTGTTTTGTGGAACTTCATGACCTTCCCCCTTCCCAATGCATTGCTTTGTCTTTGTTGTCATGTTTACATTTGAACCCCTTGTCCTATTTGTCTTGTTTATCTTCTTACTATTTGGAATCCAAGCCTTTTCATGCCTTCCCCATCAACAAGTTATTATTCTAATCTAGTTTCTTGCAACATGTCCAGGCTTCCTTAGATTCGTGCACATGCCTCTTTTTGCATGCATTGCACGCATTTAGGAAATCCGTGATTAACCTATTTTCGTACACATAGATTTCTATAACAAATTATAGGATTCGAAATGTCTTGGCGGCAAAATCACCACCAACATACTATAATAGTTCTAAAAATGCTCTTCTTTCATTTTTACAACAAGTATTGCATTAATAATTATCATCATATCATCATTATACTTGCATCGTCATTCAGCTTCGGTCGTGGAGTGATCCATCGCTCATTTGTCTGTCGTCTCCCTCCATCGTCGTTCTTCTTGACTAGAATACTATCTAGTATCTCGCTGCTGCTGTTGTAGTAAGTAGTAGTAGTCATCATCACAGCAGTTACGCTAACGGTGCTTTCTGAGATGGCGTCGACGAAGAAGATGTCCAATGTGAGGAATCAGAATATGGTCTTTAGCAAACTCTGAGGAAGGAAGATTGGAGGTTGAAATTTTCTGAATGCTGAATTTTGTTGTGGCCTTTTCAATAATGTGTAATTTGAACATTGTAGAAATTGCAGATATTGTACCAATCTGCAACTTAGATCTAAATACTGCAAATTGCTTTTATGTTATGTTCAAGTTGAGGAATCATGTTGGCATGAGTATAATCACATGAATGATGGGTCTGAATGCATTAACCTGCAAACCGAATTCACATCTAGAACTTTTGATGGAACTTTTGTTCTGTTGTGCAGCATACCAATTCACGTTATGTTCTATGCACTTGATGAGAAGGAGAAGAAATGGAAGTTGTTTTCTGAACCTGGATTATGATCTGGAAGTGATAAATTCATCGTTCTGCATTCACAAGCTTATCTTTAGAAGGCATATTGCACTCGAGGCAGCTTGAAAAGTTGTGACAAACCTTCAACGAGATGGCACTCCAAGAAGGGAATCAGCACCTCGTTGTCTTGTCTTCTTCCTCTTCTGCTGCTGGTTATAAGTTGTTATTAGTTGTAAAAGAAGACTGACTGCCTCTTATTATCTCCAGTAGCAGTGGTTAATAATAAGATTGGGGAGAACCTTAACCCATAATTAATATACTAGTGCACAAATTGCACGCCTTTAGGGGTAGCAGGTGCCTGAAAAAACATTGGAATTGTACATTCATGCGATTTCCGAACTTAAAAAGGCCTGAACATGTCCCTTTTACTAAATTCAAATTCTTGCTTTAGCCCCAACTTCTTTCTAAATGTCTAACCTTGCACCAAGGTTCATACCTTTGTACAATAAAGTATGGGTCCTTAAACTAGCTGAAATTTTTTGGTGAAACCTATCCCTTATTTTTCATATTTCAATTATTATCCAAGTTGCATTGAAATTTTCTCTTACAATTTTTTTTGCTATTCATTAAGGCATCTTTTTAACTAAGGTAAAGGAATCAACAACATGTTTAGCCCTCTTATCCTCCCTCTCCTTCTTCTTTTATTCTTTGATTTCTTGAGCTATTTTTTTGTCCACAACTTTTTGGGGTAAAACATTTGCATATTCATTGTAGGCTATTATAAGTGATTTGTTATAATCTACTAGCATGGTTCTTTGCCTTTTGTTTTATAGATTTGCAAGAGACAAAGCTTCTTAATTTGTGGTTGCAAGATTTTGGCAACATTGTACTTCACTTGAAGGTCCATTTAGGATAATTCCTAGATCATAGATAACTTTTGTTGCATTATTTCCTATGTAGGAATAAGATTATTGAGCATTTCCACATAATATCCAAGGCCTTGTTTACCGAGGTTATAAGTGTGCATTTGTTTAGTTCATAATGATGTTTTCTTACCATTGCATTATCATTTTCTTTCTTGAAAGCTATCTTGAAAGGTTTCAAACAACTCACATCTAATGGTTGTGAGGCATGAGAATGTGAAATGGTAATGTAACCATGTCTAATCCAAATTCAAGCACTTGTTTTATTGTTTCTGATGTAACATGTGACCCATGTTCATATAGAATTAATAGATGTTGATTGTATTTTGTGATGTCATTTAAAATTGACCTTTTGAAAAATGATAAAATTTTATGAATAAAACAAAAGTCAACCATGCTTTCCTTTGCATCGCCATGCATGTTCTTGTTTTGTAATGCTTGATGTAATCATCTTTAATCTTTTCACCCCTGAATATGTAAAACCTTAGTAAGGAGCTTTTTGCTACATTTACAACACAATTTATAGTTAGCCATTCCTTGGATTTGGGAATGGTGTTATAAATATGATGTGAACCCCTTTTTGCCAAAAGTTTGGCCTTTGCTTAATGGCATGTTTAAATCCATGTCTCATGTAAGATACATATATGATTTTCACTATATTTGTGTTGAATGTATAGTGTTTGTAACTTCAAGTGAAGAGAATCACAAGACTAGCTTATCAAACCTTGTGCTTGGTAGACTTGAAGTCCTTCAAGGATTTGAACATTTAGCTCTAAACGTTGATGCTTGAACTAATACCACTAGGAGTTCCCAGGAACTCCATCTTTGAAGGGGGGTTGGTTTAGTCTAAGTAAGTTCTACCACCTTCATTTTGAATTGTTACAAGGATATGGAAAGTCCACATTCTTGCACATTAAATATCCAAGCCACCATTGTTGCATCTTCTTCCTCCATGAGCACACCTTCTGGCTTTTGTTTTCTTGATCATGTGCTACCATTCAAATGATCTCAAAGAAAAATTTAGAGGGATGTGTCAATGTCTACTTGATTTTTCAAAATAATCTACCCACTTTTTACTACATCCATTGCTTCTTCTAAGGATTTATTAGTTGTCCATTTGCCTTGTTGTTGTGGGGTAGAAATTTGATTTGGTCTTTTTGCCTTCTATGGTTGTGTTGCAAGAGGGACAATTCTTTTTATCTATTGTCAGTTGGTCTAACAATTCTCTTTATTGCCCATGAAGTATATTCAATATATATTATGGCTAGATGTTGCACCTTCTCCAACTAGTTGATGGAGTTTGTTTTGGGCCTACAAAAGGTTCACACTGAAACCTCCCATAAACATCTAAAAAATATAAAAAGTTGGTTAAATTTAGATATTTTAGAAGTGCATGATTTCATAATAGTTTTGTAGAAGAGATTAATTTAAAAAAACCTTCAAAGTCCTCCCACATTAAATCAATGTCTAAAGTTGATGTGCTTGATGTAGGTGTGAACCTAATGTTATAACAAGTTGTAACTTGTTGAAATCTACAAGAATTAGGATTGTTTATTTTCCTTGTTACTTTTGGGATTTTAGATTATTGGATCCATCTATAGTATAAAAACTCGTTGTAGGGTTCTTGCAAGATAAGGTGGACCAATTTTGGCAAATAAAAAGTTCATAAAAATTCATTTGATAGTGTTAAAATTGTAGTTTATTATGATATCATTGTTTGATTGGGGGATTAAAGATGGTTAATGAAATAATTAAAATTAAGTGAATAAAAGCACAATTATATTACTCTTTAGCATACATGGTAAGAGGAAAAAAAAATCTATCAATAAATGATTATGATACGAACTTTTGAAAATAAGGTTCATTTTACATTCAAAGTTTCATAATTAAAAAAAAAATTCTTTTGATATATCATATATTGAGTCCTTATAAGATATCCTTCAAAACTTCATGAAAACTTTATTTATGTAAAGCCACAAATAAAAAATCCATTCATAGTTTTCAATTTCAAAAGTCCATTATTACATTTGGAGAATATATGTTGCAAAGTTTAATAAATATTTATTCTTATTTAAATAGAGAATGTTAATTCAATAGAAAATTCAACATAATAATAATTTCATGGCATGTTAATACATGACACTCAGTGAAAACTTACGTTGCGATACTTTTTACCCTTGTTACGGTAATTTTTTTATTTACTTGGGACGCAGCCGCAGCGGCCGCTGCAGCCTAGGCTGTGAGCTGCGGCCCTGAAGCTGCACAGCCACACCCCGGGGCTTCAGCGGTGCGCAAACTGGGAGGCTGCGGGGCTAGAGTTCCCATTTTGCCCTCAAAGCGATGCATGGAGCCCAGCCAGGCTTGTTGCATGTGTAGCAATTTCCCCAGTTGCTTGTAAGCATCAAAGGAGATGCAAAACCCATGGGCCGCTGCAGCAGCTAGTGGAGCCAAGCGCAGCAAAGGTGATGAAAGCACATCAGAGAAGAAGATTGACAAAGGTTCCTTGACCAGGACGGAGGTGGTTGTCACTGGGAAAGCCCACCAGCTGGTAAGAACTAAGAATCCCCTTGTTTGATTTTTGCTGATCCCTTTCAGAAGACTCTAATAGTGAAGATTAGGTTGCACCCATTCCCCACTGATAGATATGTCTGACAATAGGAGTGGTTTAGGGTTTGTAGACATGGAATTTTTGTGTTTCCTTTCCTTGATATGTATCTATGCACCAGGGACTAGGATGGCAAAGGAGAAGAGATCATTTTTGAAGTATTTGGGTCTTCTCCAGCATGTCATAAAACAAGAAAGAACATAGTCAGGTTTTGTGTTCTGGGAGATCAGGGTGTTTCCTGTCTGTAAGGATATTGGGCCGTCATGTCGTATGTTTGAACTCATGAAGGATTTTCTTTCTTTGCAGGCAACTGCGTGGGTGCGGAACATGACAGGTGGTGCAGATTTTGATGCAGAAGAGGAAGCAGCATTGCCTGACAGCGCTGAACCTGAAGTGCGGCCGATAAGGTTTTCTTTCCCATCAGTATTTCATCCTACTTTCCTCCTCTCCATCATGACTTTCAGAAAGTTGCAGGATTTTTGCTCCAAGTTTGCACCATCCTGTTGCTGGCTGTTATGTATTAGGAATTGAGTTGGTCAGTGAGTGGTTCAACCCTGTGTGCCCTGGAGAATTTTTGGTACTAGCAAAAGTGATGAGAAAGGCCTTGATATGCACTAATAGACACAACTGAAAGGACACAAGTAATTTGAGATTTGTGTCTTGAGAATGTGGAGGTTGCAAGACAGAAACAGGTGTAGTCTGTTGCTGATCAGTGTATGTTGTATATTATGTGCTAGATTGCTGATGCATATACACATTGGGAATTCTGATATTGTAGGGTGGGACTCGGAGCCAAGTACCTGCCACATGCAAAGGGCACTCATGCTGCCCATCAAGTTGAGCAGAAGCTTCGGGCAAAGATCACTGGATCTAAGGGGCATCTGCTTGGTTCAAAAGCGACTGGTTCAAGAGCAAACAGAGCTCCTCGCAATGAGGAAGAAGATGAAGAAGATGAAGCACACAAGGACAATGAAGATGATGATGGTGGCAGCCGTGCTTCTTCATTCAAGAAAAGACCCATAGCATCTGGTGGACCAGCAGCAGCCTTGGTATTGTCAGAACAAACAGCTTCCAAAAAGCGCAAAAAGAGGAAAGGCAAGGTATCATGAAATGCCAAACCAGGAATTGTATCATCGCCTGGCACTCAGTTCTGCAGGTGCAATGCACAACAATCTGGTATGTTTACTCCTAACTTTTTGTGCTGTGCATCTGACTAAAGATTATCAAAGCTAACTTAGAACCACGCTAGTTGTTGCATTTGTGTGGTATGACCCAAATTCAAGGCTTCAGTTGTGGGAGTTGACATGATTTGATTTTGTGGGGTCTTTTGTTATATTTGGTACGAACAGTGAGAAAGTGTGATACAGATACTATGCTTGCACAACCATGTTGAAGATTTTGTACCACTTTCATTTATGGACACTTCAGATCCACAAGGCACGTATCAGATAGCTTTGAGTAAAATGGAAGTTGTAGTAGTGTCCACTGCGTTTTATGCATGGTTCCTGCAGTATATGAAAGCTCGCTTTTTTGACAACAAGCTTTGCGTGCGACACAATAGTGCATAATTTTTGTGTATGAGCATTTTGTTTGGGCTGAATCTTTGCCACTTGGCAACCCAAAAGAGTAATCCTGACTCATACAAGGAAAAAGGATTTTTGTGAAGAATGTGCCCAAGCCACCAGATTCCAAGTGGAAAAAATTCTGATTTTGTCATATTTAGACAATAGGTTCTAGAAGGTTGCAAAAATATGGTAGGATTCTCAATTTTTTCTACTTTGATCTCTAACCTGGAGCCCATGAACTCTTTTCAAAATTCTTCTTCCCACTTAGATGCTCACATGCTTTGCTGACTATGCGTCTTGCACTCACACATGATTTCTTCCCAGAAATTTTATCAAATTACAGACAACACTATTGCACTATTCAAGGGCTAAAATTTCACTGCACTGTAAGAAAAGTTGCAAATTTCAAGTACATCTTAACACTCCAAAATCCTTGAGCGTCAAGGAATTTTCAGAGTTTAAGGTTTACAATTTGATAGAAAGGTAATGGATCTCTCTTGTTTTTATAGATGACACAATATTATGATTTTCCAACTTGGTCTTTGACTCTGCAAAATTTGAAATCTGAAATAGAAGTACCTAGCACTAAAGGTGTTGAACATATAAGCCCTTCTTCATAAGCTGATTTCCAGTCAAGCTTTGTAATTTGGGGTGCTTTTCTAGTAATCCTTTGTTTTGGTGTTATTCTGTCTGTTGGTATATGTTTTTGTTGTTCTTATGAGCAGTGTGAGGTTGGTAACTGGGTAGCTTATGATTGTTACTATTGTGTCATTTGTAGTGACATGATTTGTGATACATGTATTTATTAGGTTGCAAATTGTGTGTCCAAAGGGGGCTTGGAAGCAACTTGAAGGAGGTGAAGTGGGAGTTGGACACAAGGTGCAAGGAGAAGTCGACTGGTGAGCTTGACTTCTATGCGACAACTTCACTGCTTAGATCCTTGGGCTTATTGTTCTTGACATACAAATGGCTATAGCAATTGGTCAGGATTAGAAGACCATTAACTTTCTTGTAGTTAGCTACTAGATCTTTCCTTCTTCTCAAGGAATTGCCCAAAGTAGAGCAAGTTGTTTCATAGGTCAAGAAGCTCAGATGCTTGAATAGTGTGGCTCTGCAATCTTCTTGTTGTGGGTAGAATTTACCTTTAGTGTTGGATATCGATAACTGGCTTTTTTGTGGGAACCTCACGATCTGGGGTTATTGTAAGTAGGATTTTCAAAGGGTGTTTTGTTCTTTGTTTTTCTCAAGATCTAGCTAGACTTGTTAGACCCTTTATGCACATGGTTCCAGCTTGGGTGCCCAAAAATAACAGCAAGGTAACTTGTTATAAGTCTTCTGATCATTGCATTGCTCCATCAATTCAACAATTTGGGTCACATTATATACTTGCTGACCACATTGAATCTCAAAATTTTGACAGGTTTTTGGTGGTCCAACATCAAACATATAGTTATTTGTTTGATGGAGAACATGTTGTTGTTGCTAACTAGATGACCTTGCATTTTCAAGAGTTGTTGAAATGTAAGGCGAAGTGCAATTGAGTGCTTCAATAATGAATTTGTTGAATCGACTTGTTGCACCTCACACTCAGTGATTGTCTCTTGGAGAAAATCTAGCAGACAAGAGTTGAGAGAGAAAGAGAACCGGGGTTGAAGAAGGTCCCAAGGGTTCGGTTGTTCGCCGATGAAAGTGGTACGCGAGTTGGGTTTAGAATGTCGCGAGTTTCGCTAGATAAAAATCTTGCTCTTACTGAAGTGGAATGTGGGTGCAAAACACAATATGATAGGGACAATTGTGAACAGAAAACTTCATTATGGTAGAGCTTGTCACTCTTTCCATTGCTGGCACAGTGGTGTCAGAGCTGTTGAAGTGGGTGATGCAGGCAACAAAAGTTGCCATAAGTTATAGCAAGTATTGCAAGGTTCTTCACATCCTTCTTGAGGAGTTGCAGCCCATCATGGACCATTTTGTACACCAAGTTTCACAAAGTAATCATGGCAGTGCTTTTACAAATAGTTGGAGCGCAATGAATATATGGTTGGACAACCTAAAAGGCACATTCAAGAGTGCAGAGATGGAAGTAAACAATTGCATCAAGTAATAATTGGACTTAAATCTTGTGTCTAGATATAAGACAACTAAGAACATCCAAATGTGACAAAAAGTATGAAGCTCTTAGAGCAAGTAAGTTTAGATGTTGTGGTGTCACAATCTTTACAAGCCCAAAAGTTTGAGAAGATGATGCAAGAGCATCATGAGATTATGTAGGAGCTCCATGATGTTGTTTGATGAATTGATTTGGTGAATGTCACGCAAGAATCTTTTGAATGTAGTAGTATCAAACACATGAGAGTTGAAACAATTACTTTTGCAATAAGATCTAGTTTATGACCTCATGAAGGTATGTCAAGGGTTTGGATAAAACAAGGCAAATAGTGCTAGACATGCAACCAAGGGTCAAGGTAGGAGTGTCTTCATCATCATCTTGCCCAAGAGAGCAAATAGTGTCAATAGTTTTCACAAATTGATGAATCAACAAAATGTTGCAACTTGTGTTCAATTTTGACAATTTTACTAACAAATGCAAGTTGGAGGCTATTTTGTGTGCATGTGTTTCCTAGGGGATTGTTGAACATTCCTATTGATGAATTACAAGAAGTGGCTAGGTTTGGTTGTTGATGAGTGTAAAGGTCTTTCTTTGGCTCTTAAGGTCGTTGGTGGATCATGCATGTTACCACAACATAAGCTATTAAAGGAGGAAAACAAATTGTTTGGTTGATTCAAATTCAATTATAACAATTTCGATAACGATGGTCCTCAATCCAAGTGTTTTCTTGATTTTGTAAAATTTCCTAAAATGTTTTTGGTGCCTATAAAAGACTTCCCTAAAGGACAATATTACAAAAGTATTTAAGGACAATTCTACACAATATGCATGTTATTTGGTGGGCCTATTGATAGTGCATTCACTAATTGGAATGCACAAAATTGACGATGGTGAATATGCATGCAAAGCTCATGATGTGATGAAAGATTTGGTGTTTCACATAATAAAAGTCCAAACACCAATAAGTTTTTTTTATTGACCAAGCCAAGGGGTGAATTTCCTCATGATTCGCAAGCTTTCACTTATGGTGAACCATTTGACCACCTCTAAGGGTGTGACATTCTTTGCTTGACATAAATTGGAGGTTTTACTTTTTTTTTAGTAACAAAAAATTGAGAGTTTGTCAAATGCTCAAAAAGTTGGAGGTTATGTCAAAAGGATTCTTGAAAAAATCCAAAATTTCAAGGTTTTGGATTTGAAGAATCTTGTCAATTTGGAATCTTTCCCTAAAGAGCTTGAAAATCTTAGGCAATTGACCCATCTTGAATTTCAAATGTGTGTAAAGTTAAAATATTTACCTAAAAAAATAGATAAACATGTGCAATTGATCCATCTTAACCTTGGTGATTGTGATAGGTTAAGGAAATTACCAAAATCAATAAAATACATAATGATTCAATGTACAATATTGTAATCTTAAGCACCTCCCTTCTACGATGCATGATTTAACGTCATTTCAATACTTCAACCTAGATGCATGTAAATAACTACGGGGTAAGCACACCCATGACATGCAATGTTGGAAATTATGTGACCAAGCATCCTTGGAAGACATTTGTGAATTGGTTACTCTTATAGAACTCCATATAAGTGGAAGAAGTTGTGATCAGATTTTGGAATTACCTTGTCAACTATCTACATTGTTAAAATTGAAGACACTCCACATTTCATCTTCGAAAAACAAAATGCAATGAAAGCAATGGTATATCTTGAAGATTTTTAGGTTGGAGATTGTGAACTAATCAAAATTGTACCATCATGAGACATCATTTTCATAACTAAAAATGTTTAGAGTTGAATTAATGTTTTCCTTGGAAAGTTTTTCTACATTGAACATTCTTGTTGTCAACTTTACACATTACAAGGTGCAAATTAATTGAGAAGTTTCCAAACTCATTCACCTCATCAATGCCTTTCCAAATTTAAAAGAATTGCATTGTATAAAATCTAGATCAATTAAGTTGCCAAAGGTGCAAAATGGTGACATGCCCAAGTTTCAATCTCAAATTTGTAGTATTGTCAAGATTTTTAAAAGGTTACTTCATATTTTAATTTTCCTTGAAAACTTGAAGCAAATGATATTATGCTTTTACACAAATGAAATACAAAAGTTGTGTGATGAGGACTTCAAAAACTAGTTGTTAAAAGGAAAATTATTGGATGAAAGCTAATTCTATAGTTTACTATGGTAGTTTCATAATTTAACATTATCAATAGAAGGTAGGAATGGCTTTTCAACCATTACCTTTATAGTTTGTTTTAGGAGATAGAGTTGAGTTGCTTTCATTATTTTAATTATTTTTTATAATAAAAAGTTAGGTGGATAGGTTTAGCCATTATAGTAAAATCTTGGTTGTCTTGAAAAGATTTTTAAGATAGTGATGATGAATGTGTAAAAGGTATATACAATTACCTCAAACAATTAATTTAAAGGGTTATTTTTAAATGTGGAAGGAAGGAGAGAGTAGTTTAAATGAAAAGTTGTTTGAAAATTTGGAGGGAGAAAGAATGTGTTGAACCTTTTACTCAATGTCATAATGTGATTTTGTATAATATGAATTGTTCAGTGTTTGTGTTATTAAGTAAAAACATATTAAGATCTACCCACTTAAAGTTTTTTTTTTAATAATGAAAATTAAAATTATATAACAATGATTTGGGAGGTCCAAATTTGATTATTTTTGGGTCATTTATTTCAAACTCATCTTGAATTAAATGTGTGACTTATATTCAAAATTGCGCAAACACCAAGGAATGTCATCATGTGTGTTTGTGCCTTCCCACCATGTTAAAGACCACAATCACATGCAAACATTGTGATGCCAATCTTTTTCATTTGCATTGCACAACTTTAATAGGGTTGCTTGTAGGGTTGTAGTGGGAAACATTTGTTGGTACTTGCACTTCCTTTAAACTTTCAACAAACATACAATGTTGAAACTTGGCATGTTTGCTCAAACATTGTCATTAATATATTCTTAACTTACACATTACATTTGAAGGCTTGAAAGTTACCATCAACATTGTTGTTTTTTTTGTAGCACAAATATCATTAAGTTGGTTGTCAATTTTTATTATAACTTTGAGTTATAGTATTATTTATATTTATGTTATTTTATTGGTGTAGTATTTTCAAGATTGGACTTGTAGAAATAGCTAGTTGCTTAAATTGGTTTTGAGATTCGTTTCAATCTATTACATTAAATATCTAAAAATGAAAATTTTCTTTTGTGAAAAAAAAATTTCTTTTTGAATGTTGATTTCTATGTTTTTTCTATGGTTTTCCTTAGTGCAAATTGTAGGGCACAACAATCAATATCACACAATTTCTTGACCTAAACTACTAGAGCAAGCTACATGAAATTGAATATTAGGTTTTTCCTATTGATTTTTTGGTCTTGCAATGTTGTGTTCATTTTTGTGGTTTTCTCCAACAACCTAAATTTGGTTGTTAGTTATCATTTTGGCAAGTTGGAACATCATGAAGAGGATAATTCCAAAACTTACAAGATTTAATAGATCTAACAAGGAGATTGAAAACATGCAATGATGATGAAATTGAGACCATTGGCCTCCTCAAAGATGGTGAAATAATTCAAAACATATATGGCTAGCTATAATTATTAAGTTGATGAAATAACCTTTTTCTCCTACTTGTCCATTCAGGAGTTTTCAGATTAAGTACAATTTGTTGCATGAAGGTATTAACTATCACGAGTGTAGGTAACCTGTGGCTACACCACTCCAACCACCCCCGAGAAAAGGAGGGAGGACCCAAAAAAAAAAAAAAAAAAAACACCTCACTTCACTCCCCTGCCCAACAAAGGCCATGGTTTTGTTACCCAGGGGACATGAAACTGTGGTTGCGAGACATGAGGTGATGTATGTGGTTAAACTCGATGGTTAAAGTTTTGTGCCCCTTGGACATGAAACCACGGTCAAGGGACATGGGACCACGGTTAACAGCCATGATCACATGGTTTAGGGACATGAGGTCATGCATGTGTGCGGTTCATTCATGGGCGTCCATGAGGAGTGCGGCACCAGGATTGGTACAGAGGACCACGTGGCCACTCACGGTTGGGCGAAATAAGCTCTATGAGTCCAAAAATACGAAGGTGCGCCAAGTGAGGATGGATGAAAAATGCGCACCATCATCACACACTCCCTTGCTACTACTGCTGCCACTGTTATAGTGGATGGATGCTACTATGCGCTCTGTTATGCTTTGTTAAGCTCTACCCGTTAGTAGATATAACGTCACGCATGTTATTTCTTTTTTAGGATTTTTGGGATCAGGGTTTCAGGACCTGGACAAACAGACAGACATACAAACACCACCACCACATAGGCCTAGAATACTACAAAAAAATTGTCAATTTGTAATTGTAATTTTTTTAGTATAAGTAAGTTGCAATGACATTAACAATTAAAAATTAATTCCAATGACAAAATTTTGAAGAGTTGGTATATGGGTGCTTTTGCATAATCTTTTGTACGCTCGTAAAATCTATCGTATGGTCATCCTTGGACAATTCCAAGGCTAATTCTAGAAACAACTCATAATTACTTCATCATTTTCCAATTTAACTACCTCCTTATTTTACCTTACCCACCATGGATATAACGTTTAATACACTTTAAAATTGATATAAATAATAATGAGATATTGAAAACCAAATGGGAACATGATAAGAAAAAAAATGTAATTGGTAGTGCAACATGGAGCCCAACTTAATTATTTAAGCAAAGTTGCATCCCAACAACTAATCACAAATGATGATTCATCGTGATCTCATCACAATACACTTGGATAATGTATAGAGTGAATACATATGTTATCATCCATTGATTATTCATATACAACTTGCAACTAATCCTCATTTTTGTAATTAACACATAACCCATTCACTACTTGCCACTTGGTATCATAATATATTTTATTGTGATTTTGAATTTTCATCGTTTATTTTAAACAGCTTACAATGTCACCACATTGATCAATGGAAATATGTTACATGGAAAATATATATTAATGGGATTATGTCATGTGGAGTAGTTTTTTCGAATGGGATCATGCCATGTGGCATAATTTGGACAAAATTCAAGAAAATTAAATTAAAATTTTACCTAAATTTAATTTAATCAATATTTAAATAGGTGGGTAAGTAGGATTACATAGCTAATTATTTTTATTTTATTTTGGCTTTAGCCTTTAAGGTTAAACCTCTTTGATTGGTTCATCCCAAATGGCACATGTTTTAAAATATGAAAATGCAAAACAAAACACCTTTGTTATATAATTGACAAGGTGAAAAATGGAGGACAAAGCATATGGGATAAACTTCTTAATTGTAATTTAGTTTGTAACTAAACAATTTACTCGCAAACTAAATTGCAATAAGAAAGTTTATCCCATATCCCTTGTTCTCCTTTTTAATTTTGTAAATTACATAATCAAATAAGTACCAACTAACTAATTAGGGAACTAAATAATTAGTTAATTAATTAATTAACTAGGCACTAACTAATTATTTTCCCACTTGTCCATTTACCAACCTACCTACTACCTATTATTCCCTATTACTACTAATTAGTTAATAACAATAATTAATCAATCAACAAAAAAATATTAAAAACCTTTTATTTTATCATGAAAGAAAAATAAAACTTCATTTTGTGTTCTCATGTTACATGTATGCACTTTAGCTTGTGCTTGAGAGCAAAAAAACTTGGTTTGGCACATCTTGGGTCTTTTGGTGTTTATTTGCTTAAAACTCATTGGGCTTTTTATGTTTATGTGCTTGGAACTTATTGATTTTATGTATGCTTCCATATTTGGAATGTGCTTATTGTGTTTGTTATATTGAACCTTAAGAACATCATTGTTTCACTTTTAAATGATAAACACAAACACTTGTGCACTTGTGCTATTTTTGTGCAAACAATCAAGGTGCAAATTTTGCCATCATTATGCAATCAAGCTACAACCTCTATTGTTGTTGATCTATTTTTGGGTTGTGCGATGCTTTGCCATTGTTGTATAATAATAAAATTATAATTGGTTTGTGTGATTGATTTTTTCACTTTGACATTTTTGGTTGGTTATGAAATGCACAACAATAAGCAACATATGGTTTCTTCAAGTTAGGTAAACCCAAATGATGTTCAATTTACCCTCAATCTTTTTTTAATTACATTTGTAGATTGTGCAAGTAATATCATTATTGAGAACATGCAAACACTTGATGTTCCTTTTGAGGTTGATGTTGATGAAACATGCCTAACTAAAATGCACTTGGAGGAGTTGAAGAAGCAAGGCCTTGCTTGAAAGCCTCACAATCAATTTTTTTTGACATAGGCATTTTTCAAGGTAAATAATAACTAGCCATACATTTCAATTCTAACTGGATCATGAGATGTAAAAATTTGTCATAATCACATGTGTGGCCTTGAAATTATGGCCTTGCATACCAAATGTTGTAAAGGTTTGATTGCATACTACAAAGCAATTGAATTTATTATTTTTGTGTTATATTTTTTTGTGTTGTGTTTTTTATTTTTTTGCACATGTATCATGATGTTTGTAACTTCTTTTAGTTTTTGGTGTTGGTGTTGGTTTGGGTTTATTGTTTTTTCAATTTTTCATTATAGGTTTGCAAGCCAAATTTATTATTTAAGGATGCTTTCACTTTCCATTTGACAATTGGATTATGTTATTTTTAATAAATATTGGCATTGTAGAATTATGTACCATCTCCAAGCATTTGGGCAATATGTGAGGTTGTTGTCAAAGTGTTGTCACCCATAACAATTCAATGTGTGATGAATAAGATTCGTGGACATTGGTTGTTTGGTGATGCATTGTAGTTTATCATTTTCACATGCCGTGAACTTCATGATCAACTTGCACATCAAACTATCCTCAACAATTTGATTGTTCTAGATGTAAAAGTTTTGATGCAAAATTGGAAGAGTTGCATGAAATGTCAAGTTATGGAAATGTTTTTGTCCTTTATTTCATTTTTGCATGGATTTGATCAAAAAAAGTTACTAGATGTTGGCATAAATTCTCTATCCTATGTTTAAGAATATATGTCTTGTTGCATCATATGTAGGTCGCAAAAATGTAGCAAGATCGGTTATTGGTTATGACACAATTATTATTGCATTTGTTGGTTGAGTTTCACAAATCATTAATGCCAAAAACAATTGAAGAATCTTAGGTGTCGAGTTCACAAATGGGTTCCACAAATATCATTCACATTGTTAAAACAAATGTAGATATAATGAAGCACCTTATGCCATTACCCCATTGATGTGGATTCAAATGTGCCTTCAGTTGGTGGCAAATATAATTTCAAAAAATTGCACTTGTAACAAAGTTGGTTGGACACATTATGGGAATTCTAGCCTTCCAAATTGAAAATGAAAAGAAATTTTTCTATTGTTACAATACCCACATCATTTTTAATTTGTTGCTTTCAAACTAAAAAATCTTAACAAATTAATATTTGTCAACAAGAACTAGCCATCATATTTGTGCATTAGTTGTTGCGAGTTTCTAACTTGGCTAAATACACATGAAGCAAACACATGATAAGATGAAAAAAATTGAGTTGAATTTGAGGATGGAGTGGAACATGAGGAGTTTTAAAAAGTTTTTGTGATGTCATTCATCTATATCACTACCCAACAAAAATAAAACATTTTTTGATTTTCTATTAAAGGTTTTTTTTTTGTTTTTTTGGCAAAAATGTTTTTGTTTCTAATGGTTAAAGCCTAGCTACATTGAGGTTGTGTTGTGTGAAATTTACATGTGCCTACAAATTTGTGAAAATTGAAAATTTGATGTTGATTTGTAATTTTATGAAACGATTTATTTGAGCCGTGATACACCCATGGTAGACATAACATTTGATCATATATTTTTAGTATATGTAATAATTGATGGTGTTTGATGTTGTGTTTATTATTTATAATTTGTTATGGGTGTTAATATTAAAAGGTGACCTGAAAATGATGAAATGCATACTTCTCAAGGTATCTAGGTAGAAAATGAAACCATATTTAAAAAAACTATTTACTCTAATTCATGATCATTTCACCTTTTTTTTTTCCATTTTGCAAAAAAGAGAAAAAGATCTTTGTTTAAAAAAACATAAAACATTCAACCTTTTAACACTTTGAAGTTTTTGTGAATAAACTTTGATAAAACTTCATGGAACATGACATTTTACACTTTTTTTTTTTTTATAGTGATCTAGCTTTTATTCTACAAGTGATTATTGATCCATTTTTTTTCCAATGTAGTGTTCAACTATGTATAATGTTAATATGATTTTATAAAGTTTTTTTTTTTTTTTTTTTGGGTCTCATTTGGTTTCCAATTCAAATAACCAAGAATCTCGAAGTCTAAATATATGGTAAAAAACTAGATGATACCTTCAAAAAAAAAATCTATAACCTTGTATTGTGATTGGGTATTGGGCAAAGAAAAGGGTGATAACCTTAGTAGGGTATTTAAAAAGCACTTGTCAAAGAACCTCGTATATATTCATCTTAAAAAATATGAAATATCTAACCCCCTATCCATACCCTCGGATTTAAAAAAATAAATTTAAACACTTATTCCCAGGCAGTTCTTCTGATTAAAAAAAAGAAAACTCAAACACTTGTGGTTCTTTAATTATTTTTTCCCTCAAAAATTGAAACCCAATTGGTATTAAAAAAAATCAAATACCCACCCAAAAATTCAAACCCAATCGGTATTTAAAAAATCAAATACCCACCCAAAAATTGAAACCCAATTGGTATTTAAAAAAATCAAATACCCACCCCAACATTTACTAAAATTAAAATTGGAATCGAACCTAGCAACTGATGGGGTCCCCACTTCTCTTGCACGATAATTGCAAATAGATCAAGTCCCAATTTCTTCGGGAAAGTAATAATAATAATAATAATAATAATAATAATAATCGTTTTACCATATCAACCCTTCTTGCCCTTGCCCACCCTCAAAAAATATTTTTCACATCCAAGTTTTAGTTATCTACTTTTAGTTATGGCAATTCCACCCATAAAAACTGGAGCTGAATTGGGACGACAACAAACAAATAGGTGCAGTAGTAGTAGTAGTACTACGACTACGACGTAATAGCAAACCACCTGGACCAATCATTATGATACGCCCAATCAGAAACGAATAGTGAGCAGTAGTGTGTGAGATCAATCATATTTCTTTCTTTCGCTCTTTTCTGCGGGTTCACAACCTTGCTGCGCCTTTTAACACCAGCCATGCACTGCAAACAAAGTGTGCAAATTTATGCTGAGCCAAAACCATTTTACTGTGCAGTTCACATACTGAGCACCACTGGAGATGCTGTTATTGTTCCATTTTGCTCTCTGCAATTTGACAAGTTAAAGTTTTTTCGAAAGGAGATTTTTTTTTTTTTTTTTTTTTTGGGGGTCCAATTTACAGTAATGAAATAAATTTCGGTAAATTTTTTTTCCAAATTTTTTTTGTCCCCGAGTCCCCCCCCCCCTTCTCTCTCTCTCTTAGAAAAAAAAGAAATTAAAAAAAGAAAAGAAAAGAGAAAGAGAGAAAATTCTTCCATCACGAAAGTACCTGCCGGCCGAGCTATGGAAAAAGGGGCGAGAATTGGATGAGAGCGAATTCGTCATCCATTCATCAGCTCCACAAACTCTAGGTTTCCTTGCGCTTCGGCGTTGTTTGAATTTTGGTGCGTTTGCTCGTGCGCTTGTTGGTCCTTCTTTGTCGCGCGCAGACTTCGTCGCATTTCCGCGAGTTTTGTGCGACAAAAAGTATGTAATTCAGTCTCGTTTGTCAGGGTTGGAGTGCATTCGAGGTCCTTGATTTCGGTTTCTCCCCCGCTTTTTTTTTTTTTGTTTTTTTGGGAGCTTGTTTTGTCTCTGCAGGTTTTGGCCTTGGAGTTGTCGAGAAGAATGCAATCCTCTTGTTTTTCCTGCCGTCTCTGATCGTTGAGAGTTGGAAATCCACAGCTTTGCTTTCCAACAGCTTCCCAGCGGTTGACAAGGCAAGCGGAGAAGAAAAAAAAGACGAAGCAGAAGGAGAAGAAGAGAAGTTTGTTTTGGTGTGTCTGCAGATTTTGGCTTTGGAGTTGTCGAGATTAATGAAATCCTCTTGTTATTCCTGCCGTGTTTGATCTGTCGAGACCTGTAAATCCACGGCTTTGTTCTGCTACAGCTTCACAGCGATCGACAAGGCAATCGGAGAAGCAGCAGAAGAAGAAAAAGAGGAAGAAGAAAAGTTTGTTTTGGTTTTGCGAATTTTGGCCTTGGAGTTGACGAGAATAATGAATTTCTGTCGTTTTTCCTGCCATCTTTGATTGGCAAGAGTTGTAAATCGACAGTTCGGTTATGCGACAGCTTCACAGCAGCGATTGACAAGGCAAGTGGAGAACAAAAGAAGCTGAAGAAGAAGAAGAAGAAGAGGAAGGAGAAGAAGAAAAGTTTGTTTTTGTTGTGCGGATTTTAGGCTTGGAGTTGTCGAGAATAATAAAATCCTCTTGTTTTTCCTCCCGTGTTTGATTGTCGAGAGGTGTAAATCGACAGCTTTGTTTTGCGACAGCTAGGCAGCGGTTGACAAGGCAAGAAGAAGAAGAAGAAGTAACTCGAACTGCAGGAGGAGGTGGGCGGTGGGGAATCGCAGAAGCCAAAGCTGGTAATAACTATCTGCAACCTTAAGCAAATCTGGCGCAGAAGATCGGAAAATCGGTGCGAGGGCCGGGCGTGATGTCTAAGGCCCGTGTATATGCAGATGTGAACGTGCAGCGTCCCAAAGAGTACTGGGATTACGAGTCTCTTGCTGTGCAGTGGGGGTATGTATGTCTCATCCGCTCTGTGTTGTCGTTGAAATTCGCGTTCTCCTTTCAGAAGAAAAGAAGAAGAAGAAGAAGAAGAAGAAGAAGAAGAAAAGTTTCTTTTGGTTCTGGCCATCTCGAATGAGCCCATGCCTTACATGCAAAGTGAACTCCATCATGTTGGGTAGCTCACTTATCTTCCTATACATCACTTCCTAGGGTTTCATCTAAAGTTCTTTTTCCAAATCACGAAAGGGATTTGATCCTTGTTGAGTAATATAAGAGTTGCAAGAAAGGATTTGATTGTTGTTGAGTGATACAAGAGTTGTACAGTTGTAGTGGGGCTTTGTTTTTTCACTTATGCATTTGGCAGAGAACATCAACAAGGGAGGAGCCAGCACTTGTCAGATCAGAACTGACATGTGCTCCTGCTTGTATGAGTTGCACTCCTAGCTGCAGAGAGATAGATTGCTATACTGGTGTGCTTTCATTTTCTGGGAGACTTGATGAACAAAACCTAATTGCAATTGCCAGTCTTGTCAGCCAATTCTGATGGGTTGTAGCTAGGAGGAGGAGGAGCTCCCACAGACTGAGTAAATCTGCTGTGAAGGTGGCAAGTTGATTTGTTTCTCTGCAGGCGTCATGGGTGATGGATTGCAAGAGCCTGTTTCTAATGATGTTGTAAGGTTTAAGCTTGTGTTGGGGGAGATCTGACATGGTGATGTTGCTGTCTGGTTTATTGAATCTCAGGGACCAAGATGACTATGAGGTGGTAAGGAAGGTGGGACGTGGCAAGTACAGTGAAGTGTTTGAAGGTGTCAACACATTTAACAATGAGTGCTGTGTCATCAAGATTCTTAAGCCAGTCAAGAAGAAAAAGGTGCTTGCCAAACTGCTTCATTATTGTATATGCAAGAAGAGCTGCTATTTTTAAAACAATGGAATTAGGACATCTATGTTGGAGAGACTTGTGCTGATCAGCTTTTGAAAAAAATGCTGATTTTATTCCTTTGTGTGTGCTTGTGTGACCTCTTGATGCTGGAAGATCAAACGAGAAATCAAGATCTTGCAGAATTTGTGTGGTGGCCCCAACATTGTGAAGCTGCTGGATATAGTGCGAGATCAGCAGTCAAAAACACCCAGCCTTGTCTTTGAGTATGTGAACAACACAGATTTTAAAGTGTTGTACCCTACACTGTCAGAGTACGACATACGATACTACATCTATGAGCTTCTTAAGGTGAGTACATTGAAAGAACATCTGGTAAACTTGAGATGCTTCAAGAAATTCAAAAAATGGTCTTATGCTAAAGCCTTGTGGAATTTCTTTAAAATTTACTCCTGCTATGTTCTGTTTTTTGTGTATATATATAAGAAGACTGTGGCCTAGCTGGGTGGACCCACTGGATCCTATATTGGGACAGGTGACCTCTCAAGATAACAACTGTAAAGATCCATGTTGATAAAATCTGAATGGAGGCAGTACCCACGGCAAAGCTAGGGGAAGATGCTTGCTCTCAGGAGTTTAACAACAAAATTCTAAACATACTAAGTAACTTGTTTCTCTCCATCTGTATTCAGGCTTTGGACTACTGCCACTCACAAGGGATAATGCACCGAGATGTGAAGCCCCACAATGTTATGATTGACCATGAACAGCGCAAACTTCGGCTCATTGACTGGGGCCTTGCTGAGTTTTATCACCCTGGCAAAGAGTACAATGTGCGAGTTGCGTCCAGGTAACAGAGAAGAATCCTCTTTACTAAACTTGTTTTTGGGTGGTCTGTGCTAGTTTTGGACAAGAAAAGCTGTTGTGCGTAGTGATTCTTGTAGAGTATTTTCCCCTCTGAGTTGGAGCATTGTTGGCTAACAGGTACTTCAAAGGACCAGAGTTATTGGTGGATCTTCAAGATTATGACTACTCTCTTGACATGTGGAGCCTGGGATGCATGTTTGCTGGCATGGTAAGCCCACTTCTCCTTAGCACCCTTAGGGTTTTCTCACTAGTCATATTATTCTGAGTTTCACTGGTCTATACATCTATATCCCTGAAGAATAGTTTCTGGGTGTGAATTAAAGATTTGATCATGTTTATTCTTTTTCCTGGAGAAGGTATGTTACACATTGACATAGTGATGATGGATCAACTTTGAGTTCCTGCACACAGATTTTCCGCAAGGAGCCATTTTTTTATGGGCATGACAACTCAGACCAGCTTGTGAAGATTGCTAAGGTACAGGCATTGAGATTGGAATGCATCATGTGCTGAATGCCTGTCTCTTGTTCAAATTGGTGGTTCTCAGACATATGCACTGACTTTGATATTCTGATTAAAATTTGGTCCTCAGGTTTTGGGGACTGATGAGTTGAATGCATACTTGACCAAGTACCACCTAGAGTTGGACCCACATTTGGAAGCATTGGTTGGCAGGTTCGTGCGATCTTTTTCTCTCACCCACTGATTTCTCCATGCCGCCATCCAAAGTTGATCTAAAGCCTAGTGAAATTTATTTTTGTGTGTAGAGTAATGTGCCTTTTGCAAGGTGAAACTGAGGAAGTAGCTAGCTGTCCTTGTTTTCTTGTGTTGGTAACCGCATATTGTGTGCTAACAATTTTCATCACAACATGTCATGAGTGCAGGCATAGCAGGAAACCATGGTCAAAGTTCATCAATGCTGATAATCAGCACTTGGTTGTGCCAGAGGTATATAACTCAAAGTAGATATACCTCTCATTTACTGTGTTATACCCTCATGTCTCTAGAGTAGTCACGCTAGTACAGATTGCATGATAGTTTAGTAGGATGGGCTAAAGGTCCCTTCTTGAATGTTGAGCAGAGTTCCACCACATCTGAGACAGACCTTTCATCAGTTCCATGGTCTGTATCAATAGATGAATTGACTAGATTTTGGATGCACATAGTCAGCTCATTCCTGAGGGCCAGGCATAATTTTCCTGATCTTTTGGTTGATCAGCTGTGTCTCCTGAGTGGAGCTGATGTTCTTCCTGTTGTTTCCAGAAATGTCAGAGAAACTCAGGAGGCAGATGTTTGTATAATAGTTTTGTCTGAGATTTGGTGCAGAGTATAATGTACATATCTACACACAGTGGGGTTAGGAGCTGATGACCTCCATGGGGAGTCATGGCAGCTTGTTGCTGATGTTTATGACACAGTGATGGTCTGACACTTTGTGAGGAACTCTCATAAGGTCATGGCTCAACTCATTGTCATGTTAGCTTATGGTTGTGGAGTTTTCTCTGCAGCCTCATGGATATGTTTGGCACAAGCTCAATGTTTATATTTAGATCAGTAAATGACTGTCTAAAGATCAGCTGGATAACGTTGGTGGCATATATTTCGGGTAACTTTTTATATATCAGGGGTGTCTTGGTTGAGCACTCTATGCATAAAGCTGTGCTATCTTGTGCAGACAGTGGATTTCTTGGACAACCTTCTGCGATATGATCACCAAGAGCGGCTGACTGCTAGGGAGGCTATGGTTAGCACCTTTCTTCTTGTTGCATGCATCTTGTGACATTGAGTCTAGCTAGTTGTAGTGAACTTGATTTATTCTTGGCTCCACTTGAAGAGCGAAGGATAAATTATTTTGTTTTGCATCCTTTTTTGGTTTTTGTTTGTTCATCCTTTGCTCTCTGCTTTGTCTTTCCTTATTTGGAATTCTCTGTGGCTTGTTGAAGAATTGTTAACCTTGCTTTATGTTTTCTTAATGGTGAGAATGGAGATTTCTTAATTCTTGTGAGAGTTATTGGCTCTGCTTGAAGAGTTTGAGAGTTTTCTGATCCTGCCACTTATTTTCAGGATCACCCATATTTCTACCCTGTGCGAACAATGGAGGCCAATGCCCGTCGCAATACTTGAGGGAGGTCTATGAATATGTAAGTATGTTAAGAGCATATCTTCTGACTCTGAAATTAGAGCATTCTTCCATAGGCCACTCCTGCCAGCCCTTCCATGGGTGGGGTGTTGGCACCCATCAGTTGTAATTAAACCACCCCTAGTACCTCATTTTTTTTTTTCATGACAACACCACCCCTCAGTTGTCATTAGACCTCTGCTAGTACCTCAAATTTTTTTCATGATACAATCTTTTCATTTTTTTCATGTTACAGTATTTGCCACATGCTTGGCTAGAAAGGACCTTGGAAGCAACTTCTCACTGATTACAAATGTGGAGAAAGTAAGTTTTAAGTAATTTCTGTTGCAGGTGATCTCTCTGTTGGTGACCAGTCAAGGGTTAGCTAATTATGTTGTGTTTATGGTAGTTGATTAGTTAGCTTGATGAGGGTGGAAACCAGGAAACTGCTTGTCTTCAGTGACACATATATGGGTTCAAAAGCCTGCCTTAATCATACCTTCAGTCTCTTCTTATACTGGTGAAGATTATATTGATGTACCCCTTGCTGCAACCTTCTCTAATTTCACAGGGAAATTCCTATTTTGGAAGGATATAAACTACACCGAGCAGTGTGATTCAGTCCCTACTGTTGATAGAGCAGTCTCAATGCCATAGGCTTAGATTATTGCTTGTCCTGGTTCAGGCTGAACTGAAATGAATCTTACCCTCACAAGCTTGTTGAAGTTTGAGTGAGATACTATTGGTTTTCTGTATTAGCTATCTCTGAGTGTTACCCATGTCATAAATTTCACTTCCTGTTGCTTCTAAAATGGCAACCAAAACTCAGGACACAGTTTTTTGTGCAATTGTGTGCCCAAATTTATGAGCTGATTATTATGTACTTATCTAAACCCATTGTGGGAAACTAATGAAGTTTGTCGGGGAGTGATGGCATCTGGGTTTTCATCTGGTTTTCATGTTGAAGGTGACAGTTCTAGGGTCCTTATTTTGGGAATGTACCTACCTTGGGGCTTTTCTTATCATAAAGCAGAAGGTGAACTTTACCATTTGAAGATCATGAGATTGGATCTCTTTAGCTACACAAGAGTGGGAGGGATCCTATATAGTTGTAAGATCCCTCCCACTCTTAAGGAGTAGGTGTGCTATTAATGTCTAGGGTAAAGCCCACGGGTGCAGGGATTCTCAAAATGAGGGGTGTAGGATATGGGGTGTTTGTGAAGTTTGGCCTCACATTTTGTGAATGTGCCCCACTTGTGGTGGGCTTTACCCCTTGTAAAACTCCAGGTTAAGGTTATCATGAACCTAAACAGATGTGATTTGCCTTGTGGTAGGTGCCTTATTTCGAAAATGCCTCCCAACTTGGGGCATTGTAATGCATGAGGTGCAGGTCATCATGGATCTAAACACGTGTAGATCATGATGTGTAGGAGGGGGAGGGTTCTTACACCTACTCTGTAAGAATGGGGAAGGATGTAACACCTATGTATGCTTTAAGATTGTGAGGGATCTTACACTTGTTAGGAGTTGTAGGGTAGGTTTAAGATCCCTTACACTCTTGGGGATGTGTAATGTCCTTACTCTGTTCGAGGATGGGTATTCATGGATATATGGTGCCCTCCAAATATACCATTTAGGAGTTTTCTTGGAGTACTTTGCAGTTTTCTTGGGGTGCTTTGCAGATATCAGGTGCCCTCCAAGAAGGGAAGTTCTCTACGTGTTTTACAAAATGGAGAAAAGATCAATAGTTGAATGATTCCTACTTTTGAACCACAAGAAGTGGCTCAGTATCCTTCCATCTATACTTGGATGTGTTCATGGGGCCCCCCAATTTGGTTTGTGGTTTGAATATATCGTCGAGTTGAATGCTATTATTTTCTTCAAGGATAACTGTTCCCCATGATATATTATTATAGTGTACACCAATCACATGAATGGTGAAGGATTGGAGATGACTTCAATTATTGTTGCAACTAGAACTGGTTGGATGGAGGCAAACACTTTCCCATGTGAATTACTTGTTGGAGATAGTCATTGTTTTGGCAAGCTTTCTGGGTTTTTTGGGGCATCACTTTGTTGTTTTGTTCCTTGATATACAAATTAGAACACCATTGAACTTTTGGTAGACACAAGTTCATTGGCAACATGGCCCATAAAACAGACTGTGATATATTATATTTTGGGGCTCAAGTTACATGGTTCTTTCAGCTCTCGTGATTGTGTTTGAGAACATGTGTTTGAGAACATGTCCCATAGAGGCATTGTTCAAATTATATATAACCGAGTTACAAAGTTGTACAATCTTTCATGATGTTATTTGAACCTGCCTGAGCCACCATGATGTGTGAGTGAGGTGGACTCTGTTCTCCTAGCTGTAGTAGCCCTAGAAAGATTTTTTTTTCTGTCCAGTTTGAAACCTTGGGGCAAGAGAGGAAGGTAGTCTTTTGAAGATATGTCTCTCTGGTTTCAACTTTCCATGGAAATCAAGAAGCAGATGTTTAATGGTCATGCACATTAGAATTCTTTTATATCATTATTATTGTTTTCTCCAGCAACTCTTTTGTCTGTATGCATGAGTGTGCATTGATCAACTGGATCATCATGGGTTGTAAGTGTATAAATGTCAGCACTCTGGATAAACTGAAGCCTGTAAAAGCATGTATGTACTTATGTAACTCACTTGTAGCAAGGCTGAACTTTGACTTGTCATTTGCGCAGCTCCTCTAAGCTTTCAGGGCATGGGTAAAACCAAAAGGGTGTGATTCAGTGACCAAGTCCACCATCCCCAAGGTTACAATTTTTTGGCAATTCTTCATACAATAGAGTTATCTATAATGTGGTCTTTGGGCCTCCTTTCACCCCCTATCCCCTCTTTCAATGGTATAAGGAAATTTTATAAAATCTCAGTATGAAATGCTGGAACTCAGCATTTGATGCACGAGGTTGGAGAATAGTTGTAGTAGTCCTACATGTAGGGGGCTGTGAAAATACCTGTGTAACAGCAGTGGAGGTGGTGAGGCAAAAATGAAGGAAAGACAGGATGAAACTCAGTTTTTACCATCAAAATTGCTGGAAAAAAACTAGTCTGGGTCCTGGTTATTTCATTTTTGTAAAATTTTCATTCCCAGTTACAAGTTTGATGCCCTATTGTGCCAAAACTGACCCATTCTCACCCCCTAATCATGGGACTTTTGTGTATAACTCTAATATGATTTGATTCTGGGGTATTGTGACTTGGTTATTTATGCAGACAAGAGGATTATCAATGCTACCCAGATTTGAGTTTTGCTATGGTTTTTGGCTAGTTTTTTTCACAGTTTGCACACTTTTAAAAAATTTAACAACCCCTTGGGACCTGTTTTTGAACTGTGTCTGGTTCCATGTAAACACTACACATTCCCCAATGCTAAAGATTATGTGAGTACAAAGTTTTACAAAAAAATTAAAATTTGTGTCTATGTAAATATAGAGTTCAACAACTAATTAATAATTAATTAAAAAATTCAGCCTACTTATTAAGTTTGAAAAAAAACAACTTATATATATATATATCCTTGCCCTTTTTTCAAAAATATTTTTCATGCTTTCAATTCTGACTATGTGTTACATATGCAACAACACTTTAGATTGTTGTGTTTTGGCTTTGGCATCTATGAGAGTTTGTATGTACATATGATACAATGTAGTTAATTTTTATGGAGTCGAGAAACACATCACCATATATCATCATTTCAAACTTGATAAGAGAGAGTCTTTGCATCTATCAAGAACAAAAAGCCCACCCACCATCCAATGGGCTCTACCTCCTTTATGGCAAAGTTCAAAGTTCAAACCAATGATGATCAAGGTAACGAAAACCGTTTGATTGATGAAGAAGTCCTTCAAAAATTGAAGCACAAATGAAACTTTCATCAAAATGTGAGACCAAGTGTTCCTGGGTGTTTCCATTATTTTCAAACTCAATTATTATTTCAATCCACTAACAGAAAAGAAAAAAAGGAAACAAAAAAACTCCATACAACAAGCACATGCCCTTTGTGCAGCCTTTAGAGAGGAAAGTGGTAGAATGTATGGTAGGTAGTAGTAGGTACATAATGTATGTGCTTGGCATGCTCAAGTGTCTTTGCAAGTGTTACATGATGGATCACACAATTCTACGATCCACAATTACTTACCAAGATTGAATCTATTGTATTTTTGGGTCATTGAACCTTTGGGAATGAATAATATGCACATGTTGGGTCATTGAACTTTGGTAATGAATAATATGCACATGTTGGATCATTGAACTTTGGGAATGAATAATATGTACATGGAGCTTATAATAGGAAGTCCAAGTGATGTTTGAAACATTTGGGTTGCTCATTTTAGAGAAATAGAAGGAGAAAGATGCTTCTCCTTTGGAGAGTTATAGCCATTTAGTAGCTTTGAAATCTCTCTACTCTTGGAGTTTCTTTCTTTCTTTTCTTTCTTTTGAGCTCGTAGAGGGTTAGGCTAGAGAATGGACTTTGCAACCATTTTCTCATGATCGAATGAGTCAACACAAGCAACCATGCAAGTTTTTTAGTTGAACAAATAATTGAGAATTGACCTCACCCAAACCTTGCAAATTTAGCCAACTTTTACTCCCTTAAATCAAAGAGAATCAACCTTGGGTTATTGGGGGGATGGGGAGATGGACCCTTTTCTTCTCTTTGGCATCTATGTTAAGAATTTTGTGATTTTTTTAAAGGGATTGTGGATTTGTAGTTTTAAAGTATTTTAGCAAACCAAAGCTCAAACAACTAACACCTCTTTTTCCAACATTTTTGTGTGTGAAGATAATATCAAATCTTTTGGTTGTTCTAAAGAGTATTTTGTGATTTTTCCATTGGCTACTTGCAAATACCAAACATATTTTCAGAGTTAGGACTAGGGTTGCCTCCAAAAATCCTCATATTTTTCAACCATTCTATGAATATAATTTAGGCTTGCTTTCCAACTAAGACAGATTTATGGTCAATCCAACCATAGGTTTTTGACATGGACAAAGAACTCCTTTCAATTTGCTTGATGGAAATTCAAGCATCTTCGTGTTTCATTGGATTAAAAAATGTGTTAATTGGACTTTTAGGGTTAAAACCCAAAGCTTAATACCTTGACTTGAGAATTTGTCCATGCAATTTTAAGCCCAAAGTTCCGAATAATTATACAAGTGGGACTTTTATGAGTTTGACGGTAATTTGGAGGGTGGTTGGTACATGTGTTAGTTTTTTCTAGTGTATTTGGAGGGCATATTACAATGTGTGATTTTGCCTCCATGTCTTTGGGCAAGCATTAGGTTCTTAGTAGTTGTCTTTTCATTTGGCAAAATTTCATCAAAACGAGAAAATTAAAGATTAAAATTTTGGAAATGAGATGATTTTGGAGGTTTTCAATCACTAGAAATGAGGGAAAAAAATTTGTTAAAAACATCAGATTTTTATATTTGGTTTTCCAATGTGTAGCCAAAAAACATCAAAGGGTGATTAAATATTTGTGTACTTCATATATCCTCATTCATAAATCAAATTTGACTAAATTTTCTTAGTGTGATGATTGCCACTTTTAACTAGAAACAAAAATTCCTGAAAACAAAACAAAGGTGTTGTTTGATGGGCATTATTACCTTTTTTTGGTGAAAGTTTCACCCAAAAAAATATAAATATAGGACATTTATAATTGAGAAATTGGTTACATGCTTTACAAAGCCTTCATGACACTCATATACAACAAAAGTTGTGATGCCAAGTGCACAACAATGAATACCTTTATATGGTCCAACAATGTCATCATCATACTCGGGGAAAAAACATGTGCACTACCACCATTTTCCAAAGGCTTTTTGGTGCTTCAGATTTTGCATTAAGTTACCCATCATCATATCCATCATGAAGCTTGTTCCATGTTGCATAACTACTACAACTAGCACTCATGAAGGCTCTAGGATTCTATCCAATGGTGGTGTGTATAAGATATAACTTATCTTTTACTTCCTAGGTTTAGATGTAGCTAATTGATGAAAAAATCCCTAAAATTTAAAAAAATTGTGTTTTTCTTCCCCTTCATTATTATTATTATTATTATTATTGTTTTGGTCAAGTTGTGAAATTTCACCTCAATTTTTTTTTAATAGATTGTTTATATTTCCCTACATTTTCCTCTTAGTTGCTTCCAAACTCTGAGAAGCTCAAACCATAAGTTGGGTGTTATTGCAATGTAAGTATGCAAATGGATGTGGTCGTGTCCCATAATTGCAATGCCAAATTTGTATCAAATTTTGTTGCAATTGGGAATCAACAAGATATCTAATTCCCATGACACTCTCCTTCATTGCAAAGATTGCATAGTTTGCATTGTGAAGCTTAGTGACAACTTAGTGACAACAATTTGATGGGCAAGCAAAAGCAAAAGCAAAAGCAACCATCATCCATTTAGGTATGCACCCAAGAGGTAGTAAAATGGTGAGCATGTTATGGTCCCGTGTGCTCATTAGATTCACAATTTCATCTTGGAACCTAACTTGGTACCAAAAGATTGAAAACACTTTGACAACCATTTAGGGTTTACATCTTTGCTCATGCACACACCCTTGTGAAGAGTTGAGGGTTGAAATTTACCATGACCAACCCACCTTCATGCATGCTTGACCCCGTTATGGCCAAAGTGCCAAACTCACTCACCCACCCTTGTACATTGATTGCCTTTAGGTTCGTCATATGATTTCTATTGTGCCTATTACTCATGGCACCTTATGTTCAATACATCATTTCTATTATGCCCACTACTCATGCCTCTTGTCATGTTTGTGCAAGAATGACTTAGTTTTGGCATTTGTTTTGGTGTATTATTTTGGGTATATCGTACCTATGAATGATGTTTGGAACAAAATAATTCAAGAAAAGGTAATAGCCAAAAATAATCATTAATTAATAAAAAATCATAAATATTTGCCAAATTTGTTGAAAATTGAACTACCAACTTGTGAATTTTTATTTATTTATTTATTTTTTGGGTCCCAACCGTTGGGTTAGTATTACAAAAAAACACAATACAAGGTGTGCTTATTTCTCAACTTTTGAAAGTATTGAAAATTAAAATTTGAAACTCTCAAGCCATATTTTTAAAAAATACATAAAATATTTGGCAAAGAAGTGCCGATTATCAATTGTAGTAGGTACGGTGTTCATTTTTGGTATAGTGCTTTGGTATTATTTCACACGTACATTATGATACCCCAATTGCCTACTTAGGATTGCAAGATTGTAAGCACCTTGTCATGTGTAAAATGGTTGGAGCTTGCTAATTCCTAGTTAGAAAACTTAAATGGTTTTTGGTGTCATCTTAAATCCTTACTTTTTACACATGCACATAATTTTGGTATGCAAAACTAGGGCATGAAGTCACACTAAGCCACATTACCATTTTTATTTTTATTTTTTGATTTAATTATTTACTTGTGTTTTTTTTTTTTTTCAATCTAGTTTTTTGAATACTTATTAGGCATTTGGGATGAGCTAGGGAAAAAAAAAATAAAAAATTCCCCAATATTCTTCTATGTGAAGCAATGTTGTTTTAAAAAAAAAATTATTACTATTATTTATATCATCTTTTTATATAAAAAATTAACCAAATTTAACCCAAAAAAATGGTAGCAAACTAGTCAAATTTACATTTGAAAAAACAAAATCCCAATTTTTTAATATTCATAAACTTCCAAGGTTTAGAGGAAAAAGGCCAATTGCATCAACCAACTAGTCTACACAATTAAGTTGCTTGATAATCTAAATATTACATTAAAAAAATTTATGTCGTTTTGTCGATGATTTTTCAACCTTTGCAAAAGGAAAAAAAAAGAAAAAAGGAGAGATTGTTAAATTTTTTCCTTCTTTCAAAGAACTCTTTGGATGATGATACCTTTGATTTATTGAATTTCTTTTTTTTTTTCAAAAATTACTAAAATTGGTAACTAAGAAATTAATTTCCATAGAATTAATTTCTAGAGCCTCCTTTTTTCTAGATTTTTTTTTTTTACTTTAATTTTTTTTATCAAAATTTTTTTTTTTGGGAAAGCTCTCAATGGAAAGAATTTTTACGAAGACAATTTCATATTTTTAAAACCTAGATATTTTGTGTAAATAATTTTTTTAAAAAAATTCCATTTCCAAAAATAATATAATTTTTTTAATGTATGAAAATATTCAAAACTCACAACCCAATTTGGTGACAAAAGTCAAAATAAATAAAATAATGCAACTCCAACTCTACTAGCGTCAATTTAGGGCATTATTATTATTTTTAGCATATGGGTGGGGTCCCCCCCCCCCCCGCCCCCCCCCTTTTTGGCAAATTATATTTGGACATTTATTTTTGGATGGTGGAATTTTGTCAATATTGTGTCCTATTCAAAATAGGGTCATAAAAACAAACAAGGGTCTAATTTTAGCCAAATATATGACCCCAACAAAAGAAAAACGCCAATAATATAATATAATATAATACCAATTTGGGAATTTGGAATATCACTCCTTACACTCCACAAATGTGTTTTGCTTCCTACAAATTTTCCAGAAGAAAATAAAAATAAAAATAAAATTTTATACATTTTTTTGGTGCATTTTTCCTCAAAAAAAATCAGTTCTACTTTATATATATATATATATAATTTTTTTAAAATTACATATTATTATTATTATTATTATTATTATTATTATTATTATATACTCCCTTTTTTTAACCTTAAAAATTCTAACAAGGTATATTCAACAGGACCATGCCACTGATTTTGCTAAAATTCAGTTTTGCCAATAATAGCTCAAATATCAATCAAGCCTCTAATTTTTAGCAGTAATTTAAATCATTTAAATTATATTATTATTATTATTATTATTATTTTAAAAAAATGCAGCGGCAATCACAGTAGTCAACTAGTAACTGGAAATAGTAAGTCGTAGCGTTTGTGGTGCGCAGTGCAGTGCGGTGGGACTGTCGCCAGCGACGTTCTTTCGTCCGTCGCGACCGTCGTCGGTCCGTCGTCTGTCCGTCCGTCGCGCGAGGTGGAGGAGGAGGAGCGTTTCTCGCTCGCTCGATCGCTCCCCTGCGCACTTTGTCGTGGATCGATTGTCACAAAAATCATGACGATTCTGTACTCGAAACCTTCCGTCTCTCGATTGCGGCGTTGCTATCGAGTCGTAGCTGCTGCAACTATTGCTGTTGTCGTTGTCGTTGTCGGATCGTCGTGATTCACAACAAACTTTTTTAGGATTCCTTGGTGGGGACCATCAAGAAAAGCTTGAATGAATTTCCCCTTATTGCAAATCCACTCATGAAATGAAATGGGTTGGTCGGATGGATGGTTTGTTTGTTTGTTTGTTTGTTTGTTTCACAATGAGGAAATGCAATGACCCCCTCTATTTGTTTCACAACGCGAAAGTTTATTACAAAACAAAACATTGAAATATAAAATTGGTTCCACCATCTTTCTCTTGCAGAGTTTTCGTTGTATATTGTCCTGGTTTGGTTTTGGTTTGGATTTGGGTTTTGGTTTTGCTGCAGAGTTGAAGTTGCTTGTGAGATGCAGAGTGTTGTGAGGAGGATACTAGAGTTGTAAGCTGGGTCACAGCACAGCTGTGAAGAAGAAAACAAAAGTCAGGAATCAATACAATGTCGATGATGGAGATCAGAAAACTTCTTCTGCAGTCGCCATTGAACTGTTCTGATTCTGTGAGTTTTTTGCCTAATTTTTTTTCCTGGAGATCTCTAGAGTTTCTTGACATCGGGAAAATTTGCAGGAACTCCTACTGTTATGAAACTTGTTGTATGTCATATCATGATCATATATGTATCTAGAATCTAAGAGCTCTCGATTTAGCTGCAAAGTTGAAGGAATCTGAAGGATCTGAAGAAGAAATCATTCTGAGATCCAACTGTTGTAGTATGTACCAGTGAGCTTGTTGCTCTAGAATATTAGATTTGTTTTGCAGAAATCGTGACTTGACTTCTGATCGAGATTTGGGTTTGGGTTTGGTTTTGGTTTTGCAGCCGACGGAGATCAGCAATGAGCAATCGCAGGTGCAGCTGGGAAGAAGATTGACGAGATATTTCTGCCAACCCAAAATGGTGACATTGTCCACAGTCATCGTAGTACTCACTCTCTTCCTCAGTAGTGTCTTCGTCAACGAACAGGCTGCATCTTCTTCCACGGTAATGCACCCAGCAGCTCACAGAATCCTCCCTTTTGTGGTGGCATTGCAGTGATGATGTCGATCATCTTTTGCTAGATCCTGTAGTGATGCCCGTGCATGCATGCATGAATGAATTCAATCTGCAAGCTGAACAAGTCTGGACCTCAATTATGTTCCTCTTCCATCATCGGAGTAGCAGCAGCAGCAGCAGCTTGGGTGCACTGTAAGAATTGCTGCTGGACTGGACTGAGACTTGCAATGTTGTTTACATACATCCTCTTGTTTTGCTTTCTTTGGGTGGTTGCAGACAACTTTAGTGATGGAAAGATTTGTTTCAACTTTCCAGGTACTGCAACAACATCACTTCTGGTATTGATGGATGATGAAACAAGTTTTAGAGAATTTGTGAACACAGCAGCCCAATGGAAATTACATGTCCTTAGACTTGTTGTAGCAGCAGCAGCAGCACGCAGGCATGCAGCACTATTGATGATGATGAGGATGATGATGAGTACCTCTCTAGAGAAGTGCAGAAGTAATGAATTCTTCTTTGCTGCAATCTGATTTTTTTTGAGTTCACTATTGTTGTTGTTTTTGCAATTACCAGCTGCTGAAATTGGTTTTGGGTTTTGTGGATCGGACATCGCTGGCAGGATTGTTCTACAGTCGAGATCAATAGTACTAGCAACTCATCCTTGAAATGTGCTGTAACAAGGTCATATTGTAGCAAAGCTGCTAGTGCAGAACTCTTACCAAAAGGAATTGTTGCGGGTACTTCAGACTTGCAAATGAGATCTCTTACTCCAGAAAATGAGGACATGGTAAATAATTCTTTGTCTGCAAGCACCCTGCACCTACTCACCCATCTTCTAGCTCCCACCTGCAAGAACCCTGAGGCTTTGTTTTGATCAGATCAACTTCTTCTTCACAGCAATTTGAACTCTGGCACTGCAAGTGTGTGTAGTACTTTGTGACTAGTCCTTCAGGAAGTTGGACTGTATTGTATAGCTCAAGGTCTGTTTGAACACTAATTTTTGTTTCTGGAATTTGGCCAGGTCAAGAAAAACATGCCCAAAAATTTGCTGGCTATGGCAGTGGGTATCAAGCAGAAGGAAGGAGTCAATCGAATTGTCCAAAAGGTTTTGAATCCATTCCATTCCATCTCAGGCACCTAAGTTCTCGAGAAATTGTTACCATCAATCTCCAGGAGCCCTTGAAACTGTTCCCTCTTTTTTCTGCAACCCTTGAATCCAAAACCCTAATTTCTAGTGTCAAAGCTCTGATCCACAACTCCAGTTTACTGAAGCTCCCTGAGCAACCCAGAATAGTTCTGGAGCTCTGAGCAGTTACAGTCCAGCTTACAGGAGCTTTCTCAGCATTTGCCTGGCTTACTGGAGCTTCAGGCTCATGAACATTTGCTGATGATGGTTTTGTTATGTATTGTTCTGTGTTGAATTTCAGTTTCCTCTCAGCAACTTCACAATTATGCTCTTCCACTATGATGGGTTAGCCGATCAATGGAATGATTTTCCATGGTATAACCAATCAATTCATATTGTTGCATTGCAGCAAACAAAATGGTGAGAAACCAAGTACTTAGATCTCATGAATCTGCATGTACCTGATGCGCCTGGTTCTTTCCCCAGCTTGTTGATTTGTCTATGAACTGTACCCTGTTGTCTCTGTAGTACATCTCCAGAATCTGCCTGGCTTTGGACCCCAGCTTGTTGATTTGTGTGTTCCAGTACTGTGCTTCTTGTTCTTCTCAAGCTGGTACATGTATTTTGTGTTGGTGGTTGTAAAATTGTCAATGGGTTTGAAAGATTTCGTATAAACTTTTTTATGTGTTTTTGAAGGATTTCATGTAAAGTTTTGGATGAGTTAATTTGAAGGATTTCATCATGAATGCACAACTGGTACAAAAGTATGGTTTATTAATCTAAGAGTTTTGTTGGGGAGAACTTGGCAGGTGGTATGCAAAACGGTTCATGCATCCCGACATTGTGGAGCAGTACAACTACATATTTCTTTGGGATGAGGACTTGGGAGTTGAGAACTTCAATGCTTCCAGGTAAGTACCCAAGGGAAAAGAAAAATAAAATACGTCATGAATGAGAGACACTCTTGATATTAGAGAAGAAATCAAATTTTGTTGATGCCATGACCGGAAGGAATTCATATCTTGAGCTCATGGTCTGCTTTCCTGTATTGTTCACCAGATATGTGCAGATCATGCAAGAGGATGGAATGGAGATTTCTCAGCCTGCACTTGACCCTGCATCTACCATTCATCATGGGATCACAGTTCGCAAACTTGACAGTAGATCTCACAAGTAAATAATATCATGTAACACCATGAATCTTCAAGCAAATTTTCTTTCTTTACCACGCTTAGTCTACTGCCAAAGTTTTCTACCTTTGCAAGTTTGGCAGATAGTCTAAGACTGACTCTTTTACTTGTTGGCTCTTTACTGTCATGGCAAACCTGTAGGAGATTTTTCAAGACGCAGGGCACAACTAGCTGTACCAAGGAAAGGGATGGACCTCCTTGTACAGGGTGAGTGTTTTCAATTTCTCATTCAATGCAGATCATGTGCTTGCACAACTGCAATTCTTTCCTGGTCTGAATGATACTAGAACCATCCTCAGATTAAATCCCTCAAGAGTGAGATCCGCATGCACATCTCAGGAGTTCAAAGTGTCATGATTTTGGTCTAAATTTCTTCCACAAGCTCAGTACTATCCTGAAGTCAGGGGCATGGATTGAACTCTGACACTTCTGCAGATGGGTTGAAATCATGGCACCAGTTTTCTCAAGGGCAGCATGGAGGTGTACTTGGCATATGATCCAGGTATACACTGCACTAGCATTTCTGCTAGTCCTGAAAATATATTGATAGGCTGAAGTGGTAGACTGGGGTTGACAGCTGAACCTTCTTTTGTTGTTGCACTCAACTCTATTGTGTTTGTGTGTTGTTGCGATATGGTGTGGCAACAAACAGAATGATCTGGTTCATGGCTGGGGGATTGACTTCAAGGTTGGGTACTGTGCCCAGGTGAGTGACTTCCATTGTAAAATTGGATCCTAAGGGTTTAGTGTTTAGGGTTTTACAAAAACAGAAATTTCATGCTTTGATTATGCATCAACTCATGATGCTGATCAAGAATCTAAGAGTGACAACACTCTCTAGTTTCCTTTTATGCCACAAATCCGCATTCAATGCTATAATGGTTGTCATGTGTGATTGTGGCACTAGGGTATCCGGAGCCAAAAAGTGGGAATTATCGATGCTGAATATGTTCTGCATCAGGGCATCCCATCTCTTGGAGGCCCACGATTCAACAGGGTATGTATGTTCAAGCACAATCATCCTCCCTAACTTGTTCGATGTGTTAGCCAAACCTTTCCCCACTACGATCATCAGTTCAAAGTTCAAACAATGATTGTGCTTGCTTGTGGATGGATGCCGCATAGATTTCATGCATCATGAACACAATCTAAAGCTCTTAATCCCTCTTCCCGAATGCATTCATCTGCAGACTTGTCATATTGTCATGTTGGGATAGGTGGGTACACTCACAGTATAATGTGTATTCACTCTTCCTTGCACGAGTCCTTATTCCAGTAATGCCCATCAACAATTTTTTTAATTTAAAAAATTTCCCATGATACCTGATGGGTATCTGGCAAACAAGGTATCATGGAAAAAATAACACAGGGTGTTTTGAAAAATGAAGCGCTCACAGGTGTGGCGGGCATTCTATTTTTCAAAATGCTGTGGGTTCTTACACTCCATAATGTTTTAGTGCATGTTTGAAACACAACTAAAACACTACAACCAACCAGTGATAACAAAGAGAGAACAGCCCATCCCAATCTACCCCATCAGCCACCTATCAATACCAGTTCAGAACTACCCAAGTATGCTTGAGAACACAATGCGGGTTCCTGTTGTACCCCGATTTTACCCACGTATTCAGCTCATCTAAGTATTTTAAGCTAGTGCTCTAGTAAGTTGGAGAGGTTGTTGATGAGGTTTTTGATCCTGCTCTTGTAGTCTTATTCTTAGTCTGCACACTGACACAAGACAATTTTTTGCACATCAGACAACTCTCAGAGAAATGGCGCAGAGTGGTCAGGGTGCAAAGGTATGTTACTTCTTGCACCAGATTTATTATTGTCACTATATTGATAGTGAACTCCATAGATCTGAGCAGTTTGGTTTCTGAGCACAGTTCTAGTTCACATTCCTAAACTTCTGGTTTTACAGTGAATCTGCTCAGGAAGTCTCTAAATAATCTGCTTTAGATTTCAACGCTGGACACCAAATCTTTTTCTTATATTTTGTGGTGGTGGGTGGTGAACTTGCAGACACCTGATTTACGCAAAGGGGTGAGTACCATATTGCCACCATGGTTTTTTGTCAATGTGTTTCTTTTGGGATATGAATTCAGGTTTTCAGAATTTGGACGGATTTTGTTCTTTGAGCAACAAACAAAGGGCTATAATAGTATATAGACCCACTCACGAAGAGTATATATATATATATATATAATCTATAATTTTTTTCTCATTGGGTTGGTGGATGGAAAATGATTTTGTGCAAATCAGGTACGGAGGCGATCTGTTATAGAAATGAAAGAATTTCTGAGACGCTGGGAGAACGCCGCCAAAACAGACCCAGACTGGATTGATCCATATCAGGCCTTCAACCGATTCTCACCAGATCTCCATGAGGATGATCGAGATTAAAGCCCAAACTTTCACTGTAAATATTGACAGAAGAACTCCAATTCTGCACTAGACCAACAAATTTCAAACACACTAGTAGTCTAAATCTTTCTTCTCCAATTCTGCATTTCTAAAACAAAAATTCTTATACTTAAAGTTTTTTTTTGCCATGATACCCAGTAGTGGGTATTATTATTAACCTACCTACTCTCTTGAGTTACTCTGTATGGCTGCATTCCAGATTCAGGTGCACAATGTTAAGCTCTTGATGTTGCAGAGAAACCATTGCAAAAATGACTAGACTGGATGGATACTACTACTGGAGTGTGCTGAGGATTTGAATGATTTAGTTCAAAGCCCAGGTACAATTTTTCAAGGAGCATGGTTTTTAGGCCTGGGCCCCGAATTTATTTATCTACTTACACAGATTGTGATGTAAATTTACAAAGCTTCACAAATTTATTTATGAGAATAATTTGAGACACTTCTTCTTCTTCATCATCATCATCGTCATCATCATCATGTTTGTCATCTGAATTTTTGAGAATAATTTTGGGTGTTGTCAAATTTGACAAGAAAATATATCTTTTGGAAAGTTTGGACTTGCATTCAATGAGAAGTCTGATGATGATGATGATCTTGAAATGTTTGAGTCTTGAAAGAAATTTTTTGATTTCAATTCGACATGAATCTTGAGACATTTTTGAATCTTGTTCAACTTTAAATTCATGGCAAATTATATATGGTATTTGTCACTAATCAATTTTTTTTATTAAAAAAATTGTGAATAAAAATATAAAGGTCCCAATATATTGGTTGTTGGGTAAAAATTATTATTATTTAATTAGTTCTATAAATGGTTTATGTTTATTTTGAAAATTAAAATATCATTAATATTAAGTATGTGTTTATCTTAAACATTATGAAAAAATAATTAAAAGTAAGATATCTACTAAAAGATGTGAGGTATTAATTGTTAGTAGATTTAATTAATATCAATAAGTTCAATTAGTAACTTAATAAGTAAACTAATATCGATAAATGAATTAGTAATCGAACGTGGAAAAACATGAAACAATGTTAGTTGTTAAATCATTTCTTTAGATTTGTAACTAACAACTTGGTAAGATTGTAGCAAACAATTTTTGAAATGTTACATCGCATTAAGCTTTTGTGTCTATTATTGTTCCTATTTATTCATCTATTTATTGTATTTTCTCTTTATAAATTGCTAACCATCCACCCAATGCCACATGTTGTAAATGTCACAAGCTTTTTCAACGAGCAATAGAATCACATTGTTGAAATGTGTTGGCATTTTTTACAACAAAAAGAAGAGTGAAAATTGCACCATCATTAATTATCAAATTCTTCATGCCAAATTTTTAAATTACCAAGCCAAGTTTATCTTTAAATATATGATGCCATGTAGGAACATGGGAGCATGGCTAAGGTTGAAAAAGGGTAAAACCATTTCTTTTGATTATTTTCATTTTTTGAAAAACAACCAAAAATTTCACATCTTACAAACCTATCAATTGGGAGATGAAAAACACAATAAAAGGAGCCAACGGCATCAAAGTAAAAGTCTTTTTTTCAAGGACTGTACATGACATGTGTCATTTTTATGTTGGTTTATAATTTATAATTTTATATTTTGAATACTTAATTTAACAATGCATGTTAGATATAAATATATATTGATTACAGATTGATTTTATATCATATATATTATGCATTGATGCCTTTTATCACATAAATATGAACAACTTTTGTGAAGGCCACATTTTCAAAATTCATAATTTTAAAGGTCAAAAACATATTTGAACCAAATGTACTCAAATTGGTTATAAAAATAATTTTCATCAATTCAAATCTTTTTGCCGTTGCAATCATCAATATTAAAATCCTCATATAAAAATATTTAGAAGGACTGGTGCACATTTGGTAAAAAAATAATGTTTTTAAAAAAATAAGGAATATCCACTCTCAAAGTTTGAATGTTTTGAACATGCAGAAACATTTTTATATTTGTGTCAAGCTTTGAGCATGTAAACTTTACAATAATGAAAAATATTCCAAAAAAAATAATGATAATCCAGACTATTATGATTCCCTTGTGACCTTTCAAACATTAAAAAATGCAATTTTAAGGAATGTCCATTTAGTTAGGTGGTTTTTTTTATTGTGTTTTTACCCTAGGAAATAGTGATTTTGTTATAAAATTTTGAAATTTTGATTCACATTTTAGCCCATCAATCATGAATTTATTTTAGCATAAAAGGTTTGTTTAATCATTTGAAATATTTTTTCATACACAACATTTTGTTGTGGCATTGGTGTTTTGTCCAATTTCATTCTCGCCATTCTACTTGCATACGTTCAATGTGATATCCCCAAATAATACCTTGTTTGACGTAAGTCATGTAAAATTTTATCACTTTATAATATTATGACAATGATGCAAGCGTCCATCTATAGTAAATTGAAAAGGTTATTTTTTGGGGACTAAGAATCATGCCTCTAGGGGGTCTAATAGGTGTGATATCTAAAGGTGATTGTTAACCTATTAGATGATAACTATTGCAGTACACTTTGATGATATTTTCTCAATATTTCACTTTCATCCATACGTCCAAAACTTGAAAGTAATTAGTACATATGATAACAAAAATATAATCATATATCTTCTCTTGCCATAAGAAAATGAGAAGGGAAAGGTTAAAAAGAACTAAAACACATATAATATTTGAATTTTGCAAACATGGTATATATATATATATATCCACATGTTTTCAATGGAGGTGAAAACCAAATTGATTTGTTTATTCTTCATTTCTTTTCAAAGATAATGATATGGAAACAAGGATATGGGTATGAAAACAAGGATTTTCCCCTAAGTTGATGGTAGATTGATTATCACAAAATAAATGTTAGGACCATGTTAATGAAATCCATAATCATTCAAGAGTTGACAAAGCCATTAATATTCATTTGTGATAATACTTGTGGCAATGTATTCAATCTCATTTGATGAAAGAACAATTATAAATTGCTTCCAATGTTGCTAAAACATTGGACCTCTGGCAAGTATAAATGCATATCCCAATGTGAACATCAAGTATGAGGGTCACTAGTCCAATTAGAATATGTCCAACCATGAAGGATTATACAAGTGTGCAAAGATCAACATATAAAAGATACCCATGGTAAAGGGAGCTTCAAAGTATTGCAATATTCTTTTGATATTGAACCAATGTGTGGGTCGTATATTTGACATAAATTGAACCAAATATTAAGATTGCCAAACCTAGCCTTCTATTAATTACCAAAAATAATGAACTATTAATGGCTTGTGCACAACGAATAAAGGCCATAGCAACTTGTTCAATATGAGTAAAAGGCATGTCAAGTTGAATAAATTTGACACCAATTTCCATTGGACTATTATTAATAGCTTTAACAACAAGCATGTTAAACTTCCAAAGTGTATCCCAAAAATCGTTTTTTTTTGGGTGAAAATTTGTCAAAAGATGACACAATATTTTGAAATGGGAATATTTTGTTGCAAATTCTCTTTTTCAAAAGAAAAATTCAACTAATCATGATAGAAAATTGGGTTTAATTTTTGGGGAGGGTGTTAACAAATTCATGCATACTTGGCTACACATTTTTTTGGAAAAAAATCGCGAGTTAAATTGAAATCTACCCAGGAATGCTCACCACTCTAATTCCATCAAGGAATTGAAAAACAAATTATATCAAAAATGTATTTTTGTTGAGACAAAAAAAAGAGTATGGTTATCTCTATTTCTTTTGAATTCTATACTAATGTAATATTGAACATCAATATTTCTATCATCTTAAATGATATGCTTTTTGCTTTAGTTAAATAAATCAACTTAAGATTAGAAATGAAAACCAAAACATTAACATATAATGTAATGATGTTAAGAGGGGGGGAGGAAGGCGGGGTGTTCCAAACTTAATACATAAACATTAATATCAACATTATTTTTGGTGTTAACATGTGGCTAATAAGTGAAGATTGAATTGCCCATACCAATTTCATGGAGTTTGCATAAGGCCATACGAGAACTCAAGCAAACAATAGACTTTGTGTTCATCCCCTTATTTAATGAACCCATGTGGTTGTTCTAAATCTATTTATTTTTTAAGATTCTAATATACAAAGGCAATGGTGATATCAATTTGATGAATGTGCTAGTAAAATAACAACTAAGGCAATTAAAATTCATAGACTAATGATTTGAACAACCAAAAAAATAATTAACTTCATATTCTATTCTAATAGTTTGAATGAAAGCAATGTGTTATGAGTTGTGTTTTAAAGTTAGCAAAAATGGCAACAGGTCCAAGCATGGTAAAGTATACCCCAAAAAAATTCCACTTTGTAGTCATAGTCACATTTGAAACACAAACATTAATAACCCTATTCAAAACCTCTATAGGTTTCATTGTGAAATCATGGGGCCTTCCATTATATTTATAATAAGTTGCACATAAAGTTTGAAGAACTTTAATATAAGAAAAATGGATGAAAAATTCTTGAAAATGACATGTTGTTAATGAATAGAAATCATTCAATGTAACATAGCTTTCATCTCAAAAACAAATAGAAATCCATTCTCCTTTTACCTTTCATCATGGACAAAGAAGGGAATTATGTTATAGAAATAGAAAGCATACCACTTGGGTTGTGATGTAACAAAATATCCACATGTTGGGATGAAGGATTTATTACAAATCTTGGGAGGTTCCTCCATGGGTAGTGTTGGGGAATTAATAGCTAATAAGGGTGAAGTTCTAGGTGAATGAAATTGATAATTGTTATTTGATTATGAGCTAATGGTGCAACATGAAAAGGTGGGCATAAGGTCATAAAATATGGACACATTTAAAGGGTTATGTTCAACTTTTGATGTGTTGGCCTTGGTACCCAAAAAAATGGGATCTTTTTTAATAATGACTTTCCTATTGAAGGATAATTTATTTGTTGTAGGGCCAAATAACCTATAGCCTTTAATGTTAAGGGATTTTGCATGCTTGAAAAATATGTAATTGTTTAGATTTGAACTTTGTTTTTTTTTTTGTTAAATATTTGGGCAAATTTGGGATACCAAAATATTCAAAGATGAGAAATATTGGGTTTGAGTTTGAACCATACTTCAATTCAAGTGTAGCTTTGGTCAATGCAAATGTAAAGGATCGATTTTGAAGGAAGCACACCATAGTATGGCCTTCACCCAAAAATCTTTGGAAAGTTATACCATTTTCAACATGCTTTGGGTAGCTTCCAAAACCATATGCATTTTTTGTTTAGAAACTCCATTATTGACCTGAAATGTATGGGACTATAAATTATCTAAATATCGCATGAGACTCACAAAATTATGAAAGTTCATTAGAAAGATATTGCCCCCATTATACAACAACTTTTTTTTTTTCATGAAATTAGGTTTTCAACCATAGTTTAATATATCTTGAATTTTGAAAATACAAGTTAGATGTATGTTACCAAAAAACAAAATGGACTAAAGAAAACAATCATTGATGAAAAGGATAAAATGTTTGACACCTCTGAATGAAGAGGGAGGTGATATCCATCCATTGACATCAATATGGACAAGGTCAAGTAGACCTAGTTTTTGGTTAGGTAGGACTTACAAAAGTCCTAACTATTGCATTTGTAATAATGAATTAATATCCATTTTCCCATGCATTGATGTAAACGATTAATTCATGTTGAACTATAATTAGTTGTTATTGACAAAACTTGAGTATGAAGGGAAATACCTACACCAATATGATACAATTGTCCAACTTGTTTGCATTTTCAAACAAGTTGTTGGCCAATTTGAATGGTGGGGTGAATAGTACATAGACCATATGAAAACATGATTTCATTGGTCACTTTTGAAATAATTTGACTTTCAAATAGTAAACTTTCGGCAAGTTTAGAAACAATGATCAATAATGACAACATGACTAGTTCATAATTTGATAGTAACCAAGTAAATGTCAATTGCATTAAGTTGGCCATCATCATCCATATAAATGTATTTAGGATGGTGTAATGTTTGGTAATTACTAAAACAAGCAATAATGGGGGACATGTGTTGAATAATTCATGAATCAAGACACCAAGTATTTTGGAAATCTTGGGGGAATGATGTAATGAAACTAAATAGCTGGATCAATACTTCATTATTAATTATCTCAGTAGCTAAATCTTTTCACTACATGGAATTTGCAAATTATCGACTAGTCTGTTCAATTGTAAATGATTATTTTTCAATGGTAAATACCACATGTGAACTACAAATTTTTTTAGTCATCTTCAACAAGTCACATAAAAACTTAGTAGCAAAAGACATGGCATGGCATTTAGCTAAAATGATAGTCATATCAAGATATGACTCACACAAACTTTTCATCCAACTAACATCTAGCCAGCATGGCATGGTCATTTACAACTAGTCTTTATTATATGAAAAAATTACAATCGTAGATGCTTACATGACATGGTCACTTGAAACTAGTTCTACAATTAAATGTGGGGACGATTAAGTTTTTTTTAACCATTGAAATGTTGACACGTGGCTCCAAGTTCAACAAATGGCACCACATGGGCAACCTAGGCTAGCCTCGACTAGGCCACTTAACGTAGCTAGCCAAGGTCCTTAGGTTAAACAACCTAATCTACCTAGCCTAGGTTACTTAGTCTAAAAACACGGGCTATGTAGCCTAGGTGGCTCAAACCTAAACACCTCAACTTAGAGTAGGCATTTAAACTAACTAGCATAAACTAGGGTAAATAGGTTCTAATAATAAGGATTTGATCCTTTCATCTTCACATTGAAAGCCAAAATGCTTACCATTGCATCCACTTTTTTTTAATGTAATATGCAATGGAATCACTATTAATAAACATTTTTATTAACCTCCTTAAGTGACCTATTCAACCTACCCTATGTTATGTAGGCTACTTGAGGGCCTACCTAACAGTTGCGTAAACTACCTAGGAGTTGATTATATTACCTAGGTTACACAAAGGCTACCTAAAAGTTACTTAGGCATAGGGACTACTTAAATGTTGCTAAGTTGCCTAGGGGCTACCAAGGGGATGCTTAAACTACCTAAGTTATCTAACGGTTCTATAGGCTACCTAAAAATTGCCTAGATTAACTAGGGTACCTATGGGTGTACTTAAGTGTTGTTGAAGCTATTTAGATTACTTAAGGGCTTTTTAGAATTTACCTAAATTAATTAAGGTACATACTTGAAGGCCTACCTAGGGGCTATGTAGGTTACCTAAGGTATCCGAGGGTTACTTAGGGCTTGCTTAAACTATGTAGGGCATCTAAAGCATGTTTGGCCTACCTAAGGCTACTTAAATTACCTAAGGATCAAGGGGCGTACCTAAAGGGCTACCTAAGCTACTTAAGGGGTACTAATGGGCTACTTAAATTATTTAAGGTATTTTAAAAAAGCTACATAAAGGTTGTGTAGGCTTCTTAAAAACTACCCACTTGTGATGTTTAGACTACTTAAAGTACCTATGGGTCTACCTAGGAACTACTTAAGCTACTTAAGAGTTTTTAGGTTATTAAAAGGTTATCAAGAATGCAAAGGGGATGTTTAAGTTGTATTCTAAAAGGTTATCTTAAAGGTTGTTTAGGCTACATAGGTTACATAGAAGCTACCTAAACTACCTAAGGTACGCATGGGCCTACACATGGGTTATCTATCGGGTGTTACGGTATTTAAGGATTATTGAAGGGGTTTCCAAGCTACCTAAGGACATATTTAAAAGCTATCTAGGTTATTTAGCGGTTGCTTACATTACTTAGGTTACCTAAGGGCTACTTAAAGGTTGTCTAAAGTAATTAATGTAACTAAGGGCTTACCTAGGGGTTGTTTATACTAACTAAGGTATTTAAGGGCCTACCTAAAGGTTGCCTAGGTTATTTAAAGTACTTAAGGACTACTTATGACTTGCCAAGGGTACTTAAGGTAGCTAGGAGCTACCTAGTCTTAAGCCATGTAAGTTAACATGACATGTTGGATGCATTAGCTTGTCATTAACACATGTACATTTGTAATTATGATATATAATTGTAATTCAAGTTGAACAATATGTCACATGTGTAATCAATCACATGTGAACCACATATTACTAGTCACAAAAACAATAATATTGCCGCGTCGTTCTTGAAGATGCAAGCTTCAATGGAGGTTCTGTTCGTTTGGTAGAGAGCAAATTAGGCAAGGAAGCTCCCGTGTTGGAGAGTGATCAGGTGAAGTATATACGGCCAATGCCAAATTTCGTTGGTGCGTGAGGTGGTCTCTTCGTGTTGCATTCTTTTACAAAATTTTGCACAAGGAGAAGGTCGTGAGAAGGTTGGCTGGCTATGCTTCTCCTGCTCCTCAGATTTTCTGCATTGGGAGGTCCTTTCACAACGGGGTTTTGCATGCTATCAATCTTCAGAGTTAGGATCTCAAGATATTCTGCAGCCTACATAAGTCATGAGTCAGTTTTATGTACACAACTGATGTCAATGATGCCAGTTTCCAGTCATAATGCCAGTCTGGTGGAATCTGTAGTTGGACAACAAGATGGCCATCTGCTGATAATTACCTCTCTTTCTTTCATGTCGATATATGTCTCATGAATGTAAGTAAGCTGCCATGATCTACTTTTGACTTCTGCAAGTTTGCAGTAAGAAAAACACCACATCTGATTCTCATGGTAATTAATTATTATTGAAGAGAGAGTGACACCATCATATCTCAATTTGTATCTAACATCCTGGTCAGCCATGTTTCAGGTTGAGAGGCTCAAGAAGAATTGTATTCCTCCTGTTGACAAAGAGATCATAGAGATGATCTCAAATGCAGTAAGGATGTAAAAAAGGCGATTCCCCTGGTACACTGGTGAAGACATCTGCAGTTAATGTCTCCTCAGTTTTTGGTATTGCTGGTATTATAGCATCATCTAATGAATCTAAATCTGCAGTTTGTTCTCCTGCCAACATGAAAGTATATCAACACACAATTTGATCAATTTTTTTTGACAAAGTGTATTTTCAAATAATCACAGCTCTCATATCCCACATCCTTCAAGAAAGTCTGCATTATTGGTGTGCGTGCGTCTGTGCGTCTGTCCGATATCCTATTGGCTGGAACTCAGGGTAACGGGTATCACTCAGTGTAATGGGTATCCTCTTGAGTGTGTCCGTAATGGGTATCACTCAGTGTAATGGGTATCCTCTTGGGTGTGTCCGTAATGGGTATCACTCAGTGTAATGGGTATCCTCTTGGGTGTGTCCGTAATGGGTATCACTCAGTGTAATGGGTATCCTCTTGGGTGTGTCCGTAATGGGTATCACTCAGTGTAATGGGTATCCTCTTGGGTGTGTCCGTAATGGGTATCACTCAGTGTCAGGGTATCCTCTTGGGTGTGTCCGTAATGGGTATCACTCAGTGTCAGGGTATCCTCTTGGGTGTGTCCGTAATGGGTATCACTCAGTGTAATGGGTATCCTCTTGGGTGTGTCCGTAATGGGTATCACTCAGTGTAATGGGTATCCTCTTGGGTGTGTCCGTAATGGGTATCACTCAGTGTAATGGGTATCCTCTTGGGTGTGTCCGTAATGGGTATCACTCAGTGTCAGGGTATCCTCTTGGGTGTGTCCGTAATGGGTATCACTCAGTGTCAGGGTATCCTCTTGGGTGTGTCCGTAATGGGTATCACTCAGTGTCAGGGTATCCTCTTGGGTGTGTCCGTAATGGGTATCACTCAGTGTCAGGGTATCCTCTTGGGTGTGTCCGTAATGGGTATCATCAGTGTCAGGGTATCCTCTTGGGTGTGTCCATAATGGGTATCACTCAGTGTCAGGGTATCACTCAGTGTAATGGGTATCATTTTGGATGTGTCCATAATGGGTATCCTCTTGAGTGTGTCAGTAATGGGTATCACTCAGTGTTAGGGTATCACTCAGTGTAAATGGGTATCCTCTTGGGTGTGTCCAGGTTTAGGGTTTGTGTGTGTGTCCGTCCGTCTATTTGTCCGTTCATTTGATATCCTATTGGCTAGATTTGTCCCACCTTTGATTGGACGAAAAGGTGGAAGGGAGGTGAGTTCTCTTTCACACACACACACTCAAATCAGGAGGTGAGTTCTCACTCACTCACACACTCAACTTGGCTTGGTACCCGGGGGACTTCACAGTGTTCGAAAAGCACGGGCACCCACTAGTTATTATAATTGATGTATAATTTTTTTTTAATTATAATAATTATTAATTATAATTATATTGTAGTTATTATAATTGCAAGGATGATATTATAATTATTTAAATTATTTATTTCTTGTAATTAAATAATTTTTGTTACATCATAAATTTTTATAACAATTTTATTGTAATTAAAAAATTAATTTTATTATTGTGAATTTCAAAACTTTATTTATAGTTAATAATTTTTATTACAACATAAAATTTTCTATGAATTATTAATTGTTAATTACATTAAATACATAATTTATGACTAAATTATCTCTCTATAATTTATAATTAAAATTTGGGACATGTGGTAGGACATCACTTCGCCTTCATTGGTGTCCAAAATAGTCATATCTTAATTACATGTGACAATATCTATATAATGGAATTGAAAGATGAACTTCATGTATTGTTGGTTTTTTCTTTCATGAATCCAATACCCCTTGTCATTTGCAACTATGGTTGCATGTGACTTGATTTTTGTGACTAGGGGGATCTTAATTGTATATTTTATTTATAATGCTAATGACGAGTAATTAGAATTAGGATAAGGGGGATTTTTTGGAATCCTTCATATGGTTATCCATGTACCATTGCAAAGACAATTTTAGAAATTATTACTTCATTTTCAAGCCTAACTACTTCATTTCTTTTTGAATAACTACTTCCTTTTCCCATTAACTTTTTGAATAACTATCTCCCAGTTTTCCTAATAATGACCTCCATTTTATAACTAGCTTACTCTTTCCCCATATCCACCAACATGGACTTTAGAGATAACTCTCATATGATTGATTGGGGGTAATATATGTGATTTGGCTATTATGCAAACAAGAGGATGATCAATGTTATCCAGACTATCACTAGGGTAGGGCGTAGCAACGCGAAACTCAAATAAAATTTAGTTGCAAATATTAGTCGCAAAATTCAATTTTTCTTCTATTGTGTTTTACTAATCATTTACAACCAAAAATGTCATTTTTGACTATTTTAATTGCATTTATAAAACCCTAAACCCATTTCATCCAAACTAATACAAGTTGGAATGGTTGTTATTTTGTGTGTAGATTATCTAAAAAAAAAAATGATTGGGAATATATTAATTTGATTGAAAAGACTAAATCACATGGAACTTTTTTTAATAACTTCTTTTTGATATAAAAGGTTAATGCTTGATTAAAACCAAAAACATAATGAAACATATAATCTCTTGGAGGATATTAGTTATCAAAATTTGAATCAAAGTAAGATTAAAAGTATTTCCTTATGTGATGACAAGAGTTCACCATGAATTGTGTGGGGATGTTAACAACATAATGTTTTTGTTAATTCATTATGGCCAATCCCACACACCTTGAAATTCTTTTAGAAATTATGTAAAAACTTGATTTTCACTCATAATTAGATGTATTATTCTTGTGTATAACAAACTTAAGAACTTATATTTGATCTTTCATAAGTCTCTCTTGATTCGGGTGTAAACAAGTTACAATGAACCAACATGATTACTTTAGAAAAGGATTATATGTCATTTTTCCCCAACAAAACTTTTTCATATGAATGAATTTTGGAACAATTTTTTTTGCAAATTGTTATAATAAATTCCTATTGTTGTCCAAGCACATGACATGTGTTTTTTCATCATTTTTTAATAAATATGAATTTGGAAAGTGTCATGATTCCTTGTAAACTCAATGTTCATCTTTTAAAATGATAATAATTTCAAATCAATTTTTTATTTTTTTAGAAAATAAAATAAAATAAAATAATTCTTAACAAATCATGTACATTTTACACCATTTATATGTGGCAAAAGAATTTTCAAAATTTTTAAATTCTAAATCAATTTTGGAAAGTTCTTTGAATTTTTAAAGCTTTAGAATTCCACATAGCTTAGGGTATGAGTGTGTTTTTTAATGTGGTTAATAGGTATTTATCCTTTTAATTTTTCTCCCATCAAATGTGTTTTATTATATGAGTCATTTTGATTGCAAAATTGACTTGTGTCTTATGCATTTTTATTCGCTTATAAAGGCCATAAATGAAAATTTAAACTTAAAATTTCATCAAATGGATTTTTGGCTTGAATTTTTTGACATCCATATGAATGAAAAAACATTAACTTGCTATGATTTCCATGTTTTTAAATGACAAAACATAAATATTTATCCAATTTTGATTATATTTCTTTGTAGTTTGATGCCTTTTTTGGCTCGTTGGATTGTGACTACACCCATTCATCGTAGATTTCTTTAGATGTTGGTAACATATGTACCCATGAAATTTGATGATTTCCACAATGGAAAATTATGTCAATTCATGTTTTGTCTCCTTTTCATTTCCATGTTGCTTGTAAAGTGGAAACCAACACCTAGGTTAATCTTGGTAAATTCCAAATTTCAAATCACATAAGGAAAGTTTACATTTTCATATTCCATAAAAGAGTAATTAGTATTCATAATGTTATCAATTGTATACTTTTTGAAACATAATTGAATCTGAAGCCATGTTTAAATTGTATCATTGGATAAATAGTAAAAGTAAAACATTTGATGTATTTACATGTACATAACATAAATATTCCTTCATATATTAAATTGAACAAATCATTTTCAAACTTTTAATAACCTATTCAAATAGTGTTGTATTTTGGTTGAATAATTGTAACCAAAATATATATTTGTTGATGATGACTTCTAGGTCTTGTAAAAAATCTCTAGATGAAAGAACTCCTATTTCATCTGTCCTTAAAAAAATATTTCACAATGATTTGAAACATGTTGTAAAAGGATTATTCTGTTTTAATATCCTGATAATTAGTCTAATCAATTAACATAAAAAATCATTGAAAAAAGACACCTCGTGTGAAAGAAGAAAATACATTATGACTCATTTGTAATGATGTAAGTGTCCATTTGTAGTAGATCGGTTATGTTATTTGGGATTAAGAGACATGCCCCTAGAGGACTTAATAGGTCATATGACCTCTATTTTAGGGATTGTTAACAAGTTGGATGATAAATATTACATTTGGATGATATGATAATTACTTTAATAGTCAAGCTTGTAATTTTCTCCACGATTTAAGCACATGTAAATCCCAACATTTCTTAGCAAAAAGTTCCCATGATACACTTGGTTATTTAGAAATTTTTGAATGATCCACAAAAATGATAAAACACAATCTAGTTGTTAGATTTGAGGTTTTTTTCACTTGAAGGTTGATTAACAATATTAGGGCCTTACCACACAAGAGGGTAGGGTGCAATTTTTCAAACACATACCAAAGCAATTGAAACCACTATTTAATTTTGTGTATTTAACATATTTGAAAACAGATGAAAACTACAAATGGAGTAGTTTGTATACAATGTTATTTTCAATACACTGATACACATGTCTTGAAAATTTTAAGGTAGTATAAATGATGTTGAAGATATAATATATAAAATATAACATAAAGAACATTTAAAATATTTTTAATTTTTTATAAAGATTTATCTAAAAGATTTCAAAAATATTCTTCAAAAAAACAATGGCCTAAAAGGGCAAATGTGGCTCATGATTGAATGTTTACATGTAAAACAATAGTGAAACCCACAACCTTATTTGTTTATAAAGTTGTCCATCTACCACATGGGAGGAAAGGAAGAGAAATGTCATCTTTTATGGCAACTTAAATGACAATCTCCTAAAATCTCATTCTTCCATGGAGTTTATATTGGAAATTTGAACTTTCAAAAAACTTGTGTGTTGTTTTTCCAATCTTTGGTGCCAAGGCATAGGGTTGCATTCTTTTCACATTTCTATACACAAGTATTTTTAATAGTTTTCTCTTCATTTCTTTGTGTAAAGACAAATTTCTCTTCACCTCTTATAGACAAATAAGTTTCTTTTTAGGCATGTCCCTTCACAACACCTTTCTTCCACCTTTGCCTCCTTACACACTTTCATGACAACTTTTAATTGTTCATTACTTTGTACAAATCCCAACATTGTTTTGCACACAACATTTTTATGGTAGTCCACTATTTTCTTTTTGTAAATAATTGATTTGCAATGAACTTTTTTAATATGACCATAATATTTCATGAATCAAATGCACAAGATTTACAGTTTGGATTGATCTTTCACAAATTCAAAGTGATATTGCACCAATTCTACCTTTTGCTTTTCAAAAAATTATGGCATCAAGTAACAATTTTGAATTCCATGTGTCATCTTTCTCGTGTGCTCATCATTTGCCATTTATGTCTCCTCCTCCACCATTAAGTTCATAATTTTATTTTTTAACTTGAAAATGCCCATTCACTCCACAAAAATGCATGGTTAAAAAAACTCCACCAATTTTTTTTAAAAAGGCACCCTATAAGAAATATTTGAAACAAAACCCTATAAGATTCAAAAATGAAACTTAAGAAAAATAAATGGTAGTCCATGGACAGATCATTAGATCTTATCACCATCTATGGAAAAATTAAAGACATATTTTCTTCACCTTTGAAGCAAAGGAAATGGCAATCTCATGTGTAATGGAAACACTTATCGTTTGTTGATTTGTTTCAAGTTTTGCTAAATGTGAAAATTTTAATTATGCATAAATATGTAATTAATTCCCTTGTCATTCCACTTTCAATTTCATTTCAACAAATATCTTCCTATAAGTTTAGGGTTCTTCCATTATGCTAAATTGAACTTGTTTTTGTGTTTTTATGGATAAAAGGTTGTTGGAATTGTTGTTTATAGGATTCCATAAATGGTTCAAGGTACATGCCAAATTATTTTTCATTTGTCCAAAATTCAACAAGGATAATGAAGCTTGTAGGAAGAAATGGTGACTCATTTATAGTGACCACAATGAGCATAAAACAATGAACAAGTTTGGGAGTAGTAGGTTAGATAAATGCCACATTAGTATGACTTGGTAGATGGATTCATGCATGATAGAGTCGATGTTATTTCTCATGCACATGACACAAATGCACATAATCTAGATGGCATCGAACCAAATGTCACTTTTAAAGATATGAAAATGAAATGTGAAAATAGTAATAGTTCAAACATGGAAAATTCACTTGAAAAGAAAAGGAAGGAAGATAACATTCTTCAACAATGTTTTGTTGAGTTGGAAGAAAGTTAGGAAAAAATGATGGATAATCTTTTAAGAAAATGATGATTTGAAAATGACTTTATTCATGCCAATGCAATAAACCATGAAGAAATTGGTTTACAAATTATAGCCTCAAAAGATAACTAAATGGATGAAATGTTCACCTAAATGCTCATGTGTGTTGGAATTCGTAGTCAATATTGGCTTCTTTTTGGAATCCCACAAAGATTTTGCAATATTGTTTCATATAACAACTACTTTTTTTGAAGTCTTTGTCTCAATCTAAATTTATAAGCTTTACCTTTTTCTTGTTTCATAAACTCCAATTTTGCTTCGAAACTTTCCTAAAACCTAAAGAATTTTTGTAATGAATTTGCTACAACTATAAACCTCTCTTTTGCGAGTCCTAGAAAAAAATGTTGTTGTAAAAAATCGAGAATTTTAGTCATTGTTTCATTGAACCAATCGTCATTGAATTTGTCCCCCATCATTGTGCAAATGTTGTGTAATAGCAAATGTGTTGCAACAATGTTTGGTATGTTTTGCAAATTGACATCAATTCTTTGTAGCAAAATTCTCCATCTTCATTTTAGATGACCAAATGTTCTTTTTATTCACATTTCTATGAAACTTTGAATGAAGTTCTAATTGTATTACACTTTGAACAATTTGTCTTTGTGTCCTTTGAATGGTGGAAATATCCATGGATAATTAAAATATATAGCATCACAATTAAAAATGTTCATGATTATTTTCTCCAAACCATTTTGGGTGCATGCATTTCAAAAACTAGAAATTGAAACTTTTGAAAATGCAACAAAATGTTTGATTCATGCATTGTCGAATAAGCTTCAAGTGCAACAAACAAGGAAAATTGACAAATTAACACCACCAAAAAAAAAAAAAAACAACTTCTTGCCTATAAAATCCATCATTGTAAACATGGGAACACAAGCCAAACAATGGAGAATTGATAAAAACAATAGAGATGCAACTTTGTGATATCTATATTTTGATGGTAGATAAACTTGAACCCCACACAAAAGAAAAGGTCATTATTGTTCACAAGACTTGTCATGGGATAGATGTTGAATGACCTTTGATCTACATGGCTAAACTCTAACACCAATTTTGGTTTATATCCTTAGTCAACAATTTCTAGGTCATGGCCTTTCATGTGGTAAGGCCCTTATTGAACAATTGATTATCTACAGTTCAACACCATTGACTTTTAAAACACTCCACAACAAAATCTTGTTGTCTAGCATCCTTTTCAACTATAGTCCGAGATAACAAACCAAATTTTAGGGTTTTTGCATTGCATATGTTTTGATCGTTTTTGAAACTTGCTAGATTCATGAATCCTCATAATGTTGTTTGTTTGGCGAGCCTAAGATCACTGAATTAACAATATTATGAAAAATCATGAATCCACTAAAGTAATGACCATTATGAATAACCTTCATCTCATCTAATGATCTAACTTTCATTTCATTTAGGAGGGATATTCGAGACTAAGGTAAAACTTGAGGGTGAGGGCATAATTAGGTAACAAAAAGAATGCAACTAGATTTTAAAAAAAATGTTGGGTGGGTACGTGGATTGTTGGAACCCATTTAGAACTAAGCCCAATTTCTAGAATTGGGTAAGAATTGGAACCAAGTTTTATAACCTAGTTTTGGAACCAAAGGTGGAACCAACCTCGATTCCATGTGGTTATTTTTTGGAACTTAACTTAAGGTCTAGTTGGGTCTAAACCATTAATTAGATCAAAGTTTTGAAAAAACATCTAGTTTCAATTCCAAGTGGGTAATGACTTAAAGCAAGGAGTTGGGACTAAGGAATTTTGCTCATCCTCATCTTGCCTTTGATTTTGGACTTCACACTTTCTAAGGGGGTGCATCCCAAGTTCAACCTTTTGTTTTTGCATTGAACCATCACAATAATAAACATAAAAACTTTGAAGACTTACAAGCTTTTGTTGGAAGATGGAGTGCAAATCCTCTTTGATTCACCTCTTATATGTGAAAAGGGAGAATTTTGGGGGAGAATTTTGGGCAAAGCATATGGGATAAAAGTGTGCCACTATTTAGAACATCTTGGGGGGAAAACATTGGAAACAAATTAAAAAAAACACCAAATAATCCAAAGAACCTCTCACCCTCTTCAAAACAAAAAAAACCATGGGTCTCTTGAATCCATGTTTCATTTGTTGAGCACAATTTTTTATTTCTACATTTGTTTCTCACCATTTTTGACCTAGGCTAATAATAGAAGGAAAGGGGAACATGGGTGTATATTGGGGGCAAAAGTGGGGGTTTGGTGGAAATTAAATCTAGAAATTAAAAAATAAATTACTTTGTATTAGTTCAACATTGTCAAACCTTTGTAATTAATATAATAATAATAATAATAATAATAAAGCTCAGATTTTTCTCATTGTGAATTTTGGAGTTTTTGAATTTTTGGAACCCAAGATTAACTACCACCAAAGGTTATGAAGTTGAGAACCGATTCTTTATAAAATAGAGAGGCATAAAGACTACAATTTGAAAAGTTCTTTAGTTGTTCACAAAGCACTCAAAGAAAATTTCTTAATTGTATTTGAAAGTCACCATATATCAGCTTATATCTGTCCTAAAACAGAGCAAGGCTATTAGAGTTATCGGTAAAGTCACTCTGTCTTTGGGCCTATTTTGACCCCCCTTTATCCCCTCTTTCAGTGGTATCTGCAAAGTAAGGAATTTTTTATCAAATCCCAGTATGAAATGCTGAAACTCAGCAGTTCATGCACAAAGGTCGAGAGTAATTATAGTAGTTGTACTAGTAGGAGCAGTGAAATTTTATATGTAGCAGCACAGCACTGGAAGGCGCTCAGGCAAAAAGTACAGACAGGATGAAACTCAGTTTACTACCAAAATTGGTGGAAAAAAAACTAGTTTGGGTCCGAGTTATTTCACTATGTAAAATTTTAATGAAGGCGCTCAGGAAAAAGTGCAGACAGTATGAAACTCAGTCTACTACCAAAATTGGTGGAAAAAAACTAGTTTGGGTCGGAGTTATTTCACTATGTAAAATTTTAATGGAGGCGCTTAGGAAAAAGTACAGACGGGATGAAACTCAGTGTCCTACCAAAATTGGTGGAAAAAAAACTAGTTTGGGTCCGAGTTATTTCACTAAGTAAAATTTTAATGGAGGCGCTCAGGAAAAAGTACAGACAGGATGAAACTCAGTTTACTACCAAAATTGGTGGAAAAAAAACTAGTTTGGGTCGGAGTTATGTCACTATGTAAAATTTTAATGGAGGCGCTCAGGAAAAAGTACAGACAGTATGAAACTCAGTGTCCTACCAAAATAGGTGGAAAAAAAAAACTAGTTTGGGTCCGAGTTATTTCACTATGTAAAATTTTAATGGAGGCGCTCAGGAAAAAGTACAGACAGGATGAAACTCAGTTTACTACCAAAATTGGTGGAAAAAAAAAACTAGTTTGGGTCCGAGTTATTTCACTATGTAAATTTTTTTGATTCTCAATAAACATGTTTGATGCCCTGTTGTTGCCAAAACTAATCGCGGGACTTTACCGATAACTCTATCATGTCTATAAATATGTGCATGTACGGTCCTTTGCACTCTCAAGAGGAGTAAACATATCTGCAGGAGATTTTCTTTATTTCAAGATAGAATCTTTAAATAAAATAATTATTTGACCCTGAAAAATATTGAACATGCCATCATATTATGAAAATTACCTACAACCAAAAGTTTAAAAAAAAACCCCTTTCTTTCTTTCTTTTAACAAAAAAAATCTGTATAAAAATATTTTAAAACACTCAACAAATATTACCAAGTTGATGCACCTGTATTCATTGAGAGCTTTTCGAAGATTACCAAGAGCGTGGCATGAAGCGACGTGGTTTGGGAAATCTCAGCGCGACAAACAAAACAAACTACCTTGCTTCATAGATAGATGATTTCTTGCAAAATGGATGATTGTCTAAGATATTCAACAAATGTGTCTGAATTTTTTTTAATTTTTTTTTTATATTATTGGATGAAACCCTAAACCCTGAACATTTCTCAAAACTATATGCATAAATGAAAAAAATCCATTTATATGTTGTAAATGAATCGTCACACATGCAAGTTCACCGCCTAGCCCTCCCCATTTTTTTTTTCCTTTTTAACCACCAATTATTTTAAATTATTGAGAAATTTTAATTTGGCCCATCATATATATATATATTCCCGGGAATTTTTGCAACTTGCTCATTTTTTTGGGGAGAAAATTTTGGACAATTGTGATTTTTTTCAATGTAAGTTGGACTAAATTTGCCCCTTTTTAGGGACGGATTCTCCAACTTTTTGACCTTGCAAAGTTGCAAAATAAAAAAAATAAAAAAATGCCCCCAATCATGATTTTAAAAATAGATATAAAATAGAGAAATATTATATTATGTTTTGGAAAAAAAATCATATTAAATTAATATTGAATTTCAGTTGGATCCATTCATGTATTATGCACGATAAAATTAAAAAAAAAAAAACAAGACAACACTTTTGAACGTGGCCAACCTTGTCGTCCTCCTCCTCCGGATTTGAAGGGCCAAAAAAAGCAATCGCGCGTCGTTCGTCGCTCGAGAACAACAAGGATTGACAATGATGGGTATATTTTGACGGTTGTAAGGTAATAGGCGGGTATGAACGGGTATTTAAGGGTATAAACTTGACCCGATTGCAATAAATTGTGTTCCGCACACACACACACACAAACACACATAAAATAAAAAATTAACCTGTCGAGGTCATGGGGATCCGGAAACCATGACCAACAAAGAAATATTAGTTGAGCTACCGAGAGGTCTAGAAGGTCACCACCCATGTTGGCCGGCCGACTACTAGATTTTTTTTTGTTAGTACCTTGGCCGGTTCGACACTAATTATATGATTATTTTCATAAATAATGTTGAAATTTTCTCACAAATTAGCTATAGAGTTATAATATCTTGAATAATTTTGATGTTTTTTTAGAGGATTTTTTTGAAGATTATAATTTTTGGCTATGGTGAAATATTTGAGTTTTCATAAATTTTTATTTGTTTTTTTTTGGTTTTCCTTAAGATACTTTTTAATGTAAATGGCAAGGCCATGGGTGTAACATACCCCTTGTTATTATTGGCCGATCACTTTTTAAAAAAAAACTGAAACTTAGGGATGGAAAGCCTCCATTAGTGGAGAACTTTGGGCAAAGGAGATGGGATGAAGTGAGTGCTATTGGGAACACCTTTGGGTAACCTATTACGAACTTTAGAAACCCATTGGGAACTTAGGGGAACATTATTTAGAACATGATAGGTACAAAAGTTGAACCCTCTAAAAAAAATGTAGAATAACCCGCCCTTAGATCCGCCGGTTATTTGGTGGCCCTTTCTAATACATTAACGCCACTCTCGAGTGTGGAGGGTGTTTTGATGATTGGGTCGGTCGTGAAGGAGCACCCTTTGCAATATCGAGAAAATTAAAGTTGGATGACGGACGAGGTCGATGTCTAAGGAATGGAAGTGTATTTTTTTATATTTTGGGTTCGGGAGTTTTTTTGGGGGGGGGGGGGGGGGGGTGAGGTGGTCCTTTAGTACAACCGAACCGATAGAAGCAGAAAAAAAATTGAAATGAAAAATGTGGTGCGGATCAACTACTTGGGGAATCATGTCAATTCCGAAAACTTGATGAGTTTTCACATACCCACGGGTATGAGCCGGGTCTGAACAACGCTGCTAAGTTTTCGTCCCCCTCCCCTGAACTAATTTTCAGGTTCTCTCCCTTTCGGCACCTGGATTGAGGACCCAAAGACTACATCTATCGTTCCCAGCTGAAACGGCACCTCACTTTTAACACATGGATGAAAATCCGAAGACTATATAGAAGATCCAGTGAGTGTTCCCATCTGAAAAGTCACCTCAGTTTTTAGCACCTGGATGAGAACCCAAAGATTGGAGATCCAGTGAGTGTTCCCATCTGAAAAGTCACCTCACTTTTTAACATCTGGATGAGAACCCAAAGACTAAGATCCAGTGAGTGTTCCCACCTGAAAAGTCACCTCACTTTTTTAACACCTGGATGAGAACCCAAAGTCTATAATGCCCAGCTGAAACGTCCCCTCACTTTTAGCACCTGGGTGACAGCCCAAAAGACTCCAAACTCGCGGAGTAGAGCCGAGGTTGCACAGAGAGAGAGAGAGAGAGAGAGAGAAAGAGCGAGAGGGAGAGAGCGCGACCGTTCTGTCTTGCAAATCCGAGCTTTTTGGAGTTCGCGGGGGCAAAAATCCAGAACTATACGTGTCCGGTATGTTGTTTTTTTCTGTCTCAAAAGTCTCTTTTTCTTTTGCTCTTGTGTGTTTTTTTTAAGAGAAGTTTTTTTTTATCTCCGGCTCATTATTTTGTCGGCAACGTTAGCTGAGAGGATGTGAAGACTCTGTGTGTGTGTGTGTGTTTTTCCTCGCTTCTTTGGCCGTCGGTTTTTTTTTTTTTTTTCTGATGTTTTCCTTCTTAGTAGAGGAGACAATCTGCATTCATTGTTTAAGATGATGAGGAAATACTCCTCGCGTTTTGCGACTTTGAATATATATACAAATATCCATTGATTCTTTTACCGACAGTTTGGAGTTTGGAACGCGAAGCTGTTGCGGTTTTCTTGCTTTGCGGCTTTCATTGCAAGTGGTGAATTTTCTCTGTTTCTTCTACGAGGTAGTGGCGTTTGTGTTGAGATTGCGATTATGTTCGGGGTTTTCCTTTTGTTGTTTGTGAGATGCTTTCTCTGAGCAGCGGACTGTTGTGCTTGTTTCTAGCTTTGTCATTGCATGTGTTATTGGCATGACGTTTATTCCAGCTTGGAAATCTTTTTCTCATAGATGATTTTGCAAATCAGAGAGTTCACAAACTCTCGTGTGTGGAGATTGGAAAAAAACATATTTGATCTTCTGTCCGAGTTTCTTCAGTTTGCTGTGATGGCATGGCATGAGGGTTGCAGGAAAGACTTTTCATGTTGTCTGATCAAATTGCTGTTTCAGGCAGCAAAGGAAGTCTACAGGCCAACCTAAACCCCAAACTTTCAGCAACAGGATGGATGCTCAACGACAACAGTCCATGATTCTATCAGTACCAGGCATTTGGCACCAGATCAATGTATTCTATGGCCATTGATGAGGTTGTAAGGAGTATTCAGATAGTCCCTTGGAAGCTTAACAGTGTCAGCTCTTAAGCCATCAAAAGGAAGAAGGTTTTTTGGATTTACCACAACTCTTGTCCACCTATTCCGTTTGCACCAGAAAGTCAAAGGGGGTTTGTTTTCTCTCTGAAGAAAGACCCTGGTTGTATAGAAGAGGCAGGACACCATGCCGTACGCACCAGATTTGTACAAGACAAAAATGTGCTCCCTCTACATGCAACGAGGGTATTGTCCTCGTCAGAGCTGCTCTTTCGCTCATGGAGAATCTGAACTCCGCAAGTTACCTGGTGAGGCTCCTGAGCTGCCTCCTCACATTTCTTTCTTCTTGACCCCACCCCTGTCCCACCTGGTGATCAAGACCACAATTGTAACAGCTTGATGCTCTCTGCTACTCTCTGTTTTAAATGTGAGTTTGTAGTGAGTATGGCATCTACTGCTCTGCCCTTGTGTGATTTTCTTTGCACTTGTTTGAAGGTGGACCCACTCCCACATAAAAGCTCAGTCACTGCTCTCTAATCAGTACAGGTAGGTCATGCATGCTTCTCACCCAAATTTGTTAATAAAAAAAAACCCTTGTAGCAACAATTGGGCTGGGGGGTCATTCTGCTTTTCTCGAACCAGATCATAGATGACGTTTGGCAAAGAAAGTTTGAGAGCTTTCTTTCTTTCCCTGCATGAGACTGTGCATGCCTGAAATCCATTGTTTTGGAAACCAGTTTGAGGAGGTGACAGTTAATGGCACTAGAAAACGTTCATGCAACTGGGTCAGAGTCTATAACTATACTTCACATAGCTTGGTTTTGCAAACGATTTTCACTTACCATCATGCTTCGCATGCATCTTCAAAGCCTGGCTGGCTTGGTAATGCAAGTCTGTCACCTCTAGAGTTGACTTACAATCATGGCCATTGTTGAAACCAACTGCACAGGGGGTTTATGATTTCTGAAGACCTTACTCGCAGATATGGCGCTACATAGAAGTCCTTTATTTTGAAGGGGAAGAGGCTCACACTCTGTGCAGTTTATATATTCTGGACCAAGGGGCAGTTTTTTCGCAAGTATTGATTTATTCTGAGATCTTAACTTCAGGCGTATGCAAATTTACCAAAGGTCTTGTGAATTGCTGTCATATCTTAAGGGAATGATATCAACAATAATCGCTCTTTTTCTTGTGGTAATATCAGTGTTGTCACTTTTCAACACTTATGGTTTACCACCCTGTTGAGTACACTGAGGATTAAAGGAGATGTATTAGCCCCATGGGCATGGACCATAAGGCAAGAAGAGGCTGTTTTGTGCACAATTCCTAAGTTCAGTCCTGTATTCCACCATGCAGATGGTAAGCTTATGTGTCTCTATCTATCACTTGTAATTAGGCCTTAACATGATGTCTTGTTGGAACTTCCATAAAAAAATTCAAGTTGTTTTCCTCAAATAATGTGTTGGTTGCCATGTTTTTTTCCCATTTGTAGGTCGCTATGATAGTGGTGGTGGTGATTTGAGACGTTCCCCAACTTACCGGCGTCGATCTCCCAGGGAAGAAAGAGAGCACAACTGGCCCCATGATCACAGATCTCCACAACATGACAGAGGTTGATATTCTTCACTGTCTTAGCACAGATGCTGCCTTCTCCCAAAGGTTTTTTTTTGGTTCACATTTGTTGGTGTGAGTTCATTCATTCCAATGCATAGATATGCAAAACTGCAGAACCTTTTTTATCACTTTTATTGTCTTGTTGAAATGCAACTTATGATTTGGCAGCTTTCTTCTTGTTATAAAATCATTTTCTGTCCATAGGAGGCTTTTACCTCTATGGGGTCACTGAATACCAAATTCCTCCCTTGAAAGCAAGTTTTTTGTGCTGCAAGAAGTGAGTGCATCAATTGATGAGGCTTTTTCTGTGGGTTGTGGATGGTGGGAGGGCAGGTCAAACTCAATCAAAGTCACCGGCAAAGCGTCGGCAAAGTGGTTCTCTTTCACCCCAAAGGTCCCCAGAATACAAAAGGTGTGTCAAATACACTGGGTGTTGTTGCAGCTGGCATCTCCTCAGTGTCCAGTTTGAATATTTCAAATTTCTTCAGGTTCAGCACAAGGTCTATTTTCATGCAACTTCTGACTTTGCAGGCGTTGCAGGATGCTCACCAATTCCAGTGGTTAGTGCTAATGAGAAAATACTGTTGTCAATGGACCAGGAAGGACAGCAAAAAACACCCAGATTCAACAGAACCCCATCTGAGTGATGTCTCAGGGCCAATTGATGGGGCAGAGGATGTTGCTGATAAAGATAATGACAAGGATCGGTCAAGAAGTATCTCCACTAGTTCTCAAGACTCTGTTGAGGAGCAGGTCAGCAGTTCTCATACCAGGCCCATGTTTTCTTCATTTGGTGGCGTGTACAGCTGTCATGAACTAGTGTCCATTGCTTGCCGAGATAAAACAAAAGCTATAATGCCAGTCTTCAAGTAGCCCATGTAATTGGCTTTTGCAGTGCCTAACTGAACAGAAAATGGCCCACTGTTTCTTGCTTGCAGCCCATTTGTATGTTGAAATCAAAACAGACTGAGTGTCACTCTTCAGATTTTTAATTGGATATTACTTGTCATCTTGCAGTAGCTCTGGATGATGCTTCAGGCAGTGAGACTCTGTTAGTTTCTAGAATTTGCAGGTTTGCAGCAGGTATATAGCATGCTGATTGTGAACTTTTTGGTTGGCAGCTGCAAGAAGTTTATTCTAGCAATGAGACTTTGTTGACACAGAAAGCAAAACTTGAGGTATGTTTCTTGATATTCAAGTGGCAATGACATGATGTTCTGAGGAAAAATGCTCACACATATTGCCACACAAGCTGAAAGATTACTGTCTTCTTCGATGATTACATAAGAACAAAAGCCAGCTGTCACTGTCAACCTCCTGCAAAATATGTGCTTGCTGCTGTTGTCATTGAACTTGACAGAAAACAGCACTCGAAATTGCAAGAATAAGATATTTTGTGTCTATTTGTGCAAGATAATAATGTAGTCTTTGTGCTCTTGCTGCATGTGTGTCACCATGTCCAGAATATTCCAAACTTCTTGTACCACCATATTCTGGTCCACAAAGAGTAGCATCTTATGTAGCTCCTCCTGCTGCTTGGAACCTTTCTTTTGCAGCACTCACTTCAAACAAAAGTATTGGCGACAACAGAGCTGTCTCAGAAAATTGCACAGCTGGAAACTCAGTTAGCCAGCACTCACAATGTTTGCAAAGGGTACACTTCTTCTCCCTATTTTCCATTTGCCTTCCCATAGAAGAAGGGCTTACACTGTACATGCTCAAGAGCAAGGTTTTTCTAATTTGTTGAAGGATACTTAAAACCTCCAGTAATGGACTGACACCCAACTACTTTGGCTTCAATTGGAGTGTATATCAGATTGTTGACTCCTATACACAAGTATACATGCACTTTCTAAGATTTGAAACATAGCTCCAAAATTCACATAAGAAGCAGGGGGCATGCAGTCACTGCAAGCTAGAAACTACTTGAATGGAAGAAATATGACTAACTGAAGACTTGATGCAAATAAATGCAGGTTGGCCTCCAGAACAAAGAAGTTTGTGAAAGCGTACAAGGGATTCTTTCGTGCTCAAGAAGAACTGAAAAAGTACAGCTTTAAAAACTTGTATCTCTGCTTTGTGTTGGAAATGTAGCTACAGGTTGGTGTTGAGGGACTCTTTGAGCTGTTGAATGATTTGCTGAGCACTGTATTGAACATAGGCAGTGCTTCTTGTCATGCATTGTTTATCATACACCATGCTTATGCATCTGAAACCTTTCTACATGTAGATTCCACATGTCATATGGAACAACGGATGTGCAGGTCACAGACAAAACTGATGAAGCTAGTGGATGACATGAGTGGGGATAATGGGGCCAAGTTGGACATGGATACGGAATACTTGGACAGCGCTATTACAAGCAACGAGGAGCCCATGAATGAACTCCCCACTAATAATCAAACAAATCACAGACTCCTGGTTGAAGGTGATTATTTGCCATAGGCTACAACCTTTGTTTGTGAGTAGTGCCCTAATTTCATAACCTCCAAAGATGGAGTTTCATTTTCTGTCTCTTCCAGATATGTGGAAACTCGAGATACAGTGCAAAATGTCTCCTTGTAAAATCATTCTTCATGCATGTTTTAGACAATCTACATGCATGAATAGACACCTTGAAGCTTTGATTTGTTTTTAAAGCTTCAGGACGTGTCTAGATTGTGCAGCAAAGTATATTTCAAGCTGTTGTTTTGGATAGTTGATGCAATTTGCATGTTGGCAGGTTCCCACACCATGCCAAGGCAAGAGAACACTGACATCAAGACCAGCAACCATCTTCCCTCAACTGTTGAGCAGCCCAAGTCAGTGGAAATCAGTAAGCAGCGCAAACTTACTACAGCGCAAGAGAGGAGACGAGCTTTGCTGCAGAAAGCCTTGCAACAGGGTGGCTTGTTTGTAGAACAATCATGAAAGTGGTGGCAATTCCTATGGATCGTAAGATTTTCAAGCACATGTTTAGCTTGACTTTTGAGCTCAGAGAAGGGAGATCCGCATCTCTCCATGTGGGACAAGAGTCACATGAGTTTGTTTCTCTGCTTCCTTGCTCTTTCAAGCAATATTATCTATTATGTCAGGGTAAAAGAGTTACCTTCTTCCAGGATAGAGAAAGTTTCATCTTCACTTCCAGCACCTAGTTGGTCACTGGTGACTTGTTTGGCCTTCTTAATCCAGCACATCTCCAGAATGTCCTGAAATCTTGGTGTACACAACAGAACTCTCTCTCTCTCTCTCTCTCTCTCTCTCCTCCTTTGTGCTTTGTGTGGTTTTATGCAATTAGTCCCATTCCACAAGACAGTTGTTTTTTCCAGTATTGGAAATTACAGATTCTGGCACTCCTAGCTAGTTGCGTATTGAACAACAAATGGAATGGGATTCTGATATGTAAACTGAGCATCACTGGCAGCTGTGTGCTCATCATTCTTGCTATTTTGTCGGTGAGCATTACATTGCAGATTCATTAAATTGCAGATTCTATACTGATGGAATGGGGAGGCAGAGGCTGATTATGTTGGGTAAGCTGCCCTTGGTGACTCCAGAAGCGTGAGGTGGGCGGCTCACCCAGCATAATAGGCAAGCCATGAGCCTGTTCCATTATGTTTACTTCTTTGGCGAAATGATTCCAACATGCCATGAAATGACTATAGGGAACATAAGAATGACAAGGGGATATGGCACCCAAATCCACCTAGAATGAGACTTGGGTGGTTTCTTAGGATTTTTTTTAACAGGGTGCGGGTCATAGGGTTAGGTAGGGGCTAGGGTCTTAGGTTTAGATAGGGTTTAGGGTTTTTGGTTCTAGGGTCATAGGTCTGAATTCTAGGGTTCTAGGTTTTAGGTTCTAGTGTTCTATGTAATTGCTAATGTTGTCTAGTTTTCTTATTTCTAAGAAGACCTTTGATTTTGGTTTTGATTTTTTCCCTTTGTTTGGTAGAACCTTTTGATGGTTTTGAAAATATATCTATATTTATAAAACCTTTGATTCTAGGGACTTTTTGAAATTATCAATACAATTGGAGTTGCAATGGTAGCACAAGTCAAGGAGCTTTTTTCATCTTATAATTTATTGGACAAATTGATTGCCTATGTGGAGGATGAAGGTGACAATTTGTGCACCCTTGCATGAACTCTCACCTTTGTGATCAAATTTGTTCCTATCGCATTTGCAACTCCTTGGTAAGGATCTTGTCTTTGCCATGTTTTTTTGCAAAGCATGAGAATATGCTTGTAATGATACAAATGCTTGTAAGGGCTTTCATGAGGTTAGTTTGAAGGCCATATAATTTGCCTTGTAAAAGACAATTACATGGACAAAAAAGTTGAGCAAAGAATGTAGTGAATGGGAGAAGGCATGCTCTGACGTAAACATCTCTCATTAGAAATTGAAAACCATGGTGAAGATTAGATTTGCTAGCAAAGTGATTAAGTTCCAAAAAACATTAAAATATCAACATGCCACCAATCTTTGTTATGGGAGGCAAGAAAATTTCAAGTTATAAGTTCAAATTCCAAATGCATAAACATGGGTAGTTTACAAAACAATTATAAAAACTATGCTTCTTGTTGTGAAGCAATGTGTTTTCAATCACCCAAGGTTATTGGTTACTCTTTGATGCCTTAAATGTTGTTCTTTCAATAATTATGTGCACACAAAATCAAATTGAATAATTTAAAATCAATTCCATCAATTTTTTGAAGGGGGATTTTGAGTTTAAATTATGAAGATTTTGCATGCAAATGATGGCAAAAGTTTTGGTAGCCCTAGTTCCATTTTTGTCATTTGCATCTACTTATAATGTTAGCAAGGCTCACAACATGCTTGTGCTGATGTTGGACTTGCACTTCAAATCTTTTAATGTGGTGAAAACATTTGTAAGGAGAGCAAAAATCATACAAATTGTGGTTGAGTATGACATCATGACTTTGATGCCACTATTAATGGCTACTTTTCAATTCCAAAACCTTAACATTGTTGGCCCTATTAAGCCACCACTAGTGGTTGATGATGAATCCATTTTTGGGGCAATGATTTCAAATGAGATTCCATTGCATGGGTTGTTGGAAAATGAACTATCTTTATTCCAACATCTACATGTGAGCCTCAAGATTTTCTAGTACCTTTAATCTACAAAAGTCCTAGGAAATATGATTTTCTAACATTTTTTTTGTTGCACGACAAATTTTCATGAATTTTGGGTGCTAAATCAAGACTGAACAAATTTTCAAAACAATTGGAAATGTTGACAAGCTTATAGCATTGTAGGTTTGGAATTAAAAATCTAGACAATCTCGTCATGATTATGAAGAATTGGATTGTTGATATGAGGGCAAATCACTTGTGAAAAATGTAATCCATTAATGATTTCTTTCAAAAGGAGGTGGGCATCATTGATGAAAATGATATTATGTTAAATGCAATTGATTATTTCAATGTCAACAAGTTATAGTGATGGATATGCATCTTGAGGAACATTCTATTTTAGTTTTCTAAACTTAATAACATTACCATGAAAAAAATAATTCTAGTTGATGTCAACTTTAATGTTTGGATGTATAAATGGTTAATTAGGTTGTTTATTTCCAATGATTCAGTGTTGACATTTTTTGTTAAGATTTTTTTTTCTCAAATTTCAAGAAGTTCTGTAACAAAAAAGAAAAGGTTATTGCTATTCACACATTGTACATCAAGATCAACAACACACAATTAATAAAGAGACATGTAACCTTCCTTTGTGTATGCTTTAGTCCAATTCTTGAAGCCTATGCTCTTGAGCCTATTGTTCACACATTACTAAACTATTTGGCATTTAATTGAATCAGAACATTTTGGACCCCTTTTGTTTGGTTATCATGACCTTCTTTTAGTATGTTTCTTTGACAAACAAACACCACAACATGATTAGACAATCTTTAGTCCCCAACAATGTCCTTGACAAAAGATGATAGAACAAGATCAAGCCCTAATACAAACAAACAAAATACCCAAAATCTTGTTTGGAGCTCCCATAACTTAGGTACTCAATCACACTTAGATGTTCACACATTGGAAAACATGGACCAATTGAAATATACCTAAGTCAGCCTTTCAATCCCCTAGAGCTTGTCATCCCTTTCAATTGAGAGTCATTTTGGACTCTATCCTAATAAATCCTTTTCCACCTCCTTTCATTGCACAACGAAATCACAATTCAAGAGGTTCATAAGGCTAACAATTCACTGAAACTATGGGCATTCATCCCTTCCACACAAAACATCTCTAACTATTGCATTGAACAATCCTCAAAACAAAATCACCATAGATAGTGTAAGAATTTAATGCTTAGTTTCTTTGAATCTCGACTACTTATCCCTTGTGTAGCAAATAATGTTCCATCACCAAAAACTCCTACATCTACACACAAGAAAAAAAAACAAAGAACAACCAAGCACATCCCAAAACTTCTTCTCCAACTTAATCGATGCCATTGTTAACATCCTTTTCACAAACTAGCTCAAGTTCCAAAGATGAACAAAGGACAAAATAAGCGTTTGTTTATGATGCAAAGATGCAGACATGTAAAACCTTTTTCCACACAAAAAAAACGCTAATCGATAATTCCAAGCCACAAATGTTCCAATGCACATTTCACATTCAAATTGATTGTTTTGCATCTTGGTTTTAAGTTTTGGGTTTTGACAAAGACAATCAACATTATGTTTATATTTAAAACAAGGTGTGGAGTGTGTTGGTTCAATGGGTTGTTCATATTTTGTATAGTGATGAGTTTTTAACTTAATAAGAGACTTAGACATTATGTTTGGCGATTCTCAACGGATTCCTACAAAAACCAACCCTTATGCACACTAAACAATTCTTCCTCAAAAATGCCATAAAATAGAATAAAATAGTGATAACCGTATTGATTGGTCATTCTAACAAAGTGATACCAGTTGAGTCCCATGAAATTTCCAAAAATCTGATTATTTGATACGCTGTGTGTAAGTGAAAATTTGAAAATTTCAAATAACTGGCCCGCTGCAGATTGAAAATATTAAATAACCGGCCAATTCACTACCAATGCACTTACCTACTTATGGTGTTTATCCGGCGGGTATACCAGGTCAAGATACTTGCCCGCCTAGCCGTCTAGCGAAACCCTAAAACGGTTTGCCAAATCCTTCTCTCGGCGCTGGCGACGACGACGACGACGACGCTGAGCGGATTTCACTCGATTTCGCTTTCTCATGAGAGAATCGACAGGAAAACGGATTGAAAAACAGAATTCATGCGATTTAATTTCGAAGAAAGTAGAGAGATACAGAAACCAAACTAAAAACTAAAAAAAAATGTCTGGTGTTTTGCATTGAGTGTACGCGGTGAGCTCACACACAAGAAGAAGAGGTTGTTTGAGAGAAGGCGAGGAGGAGGAGGAGGAGGAGGGAGGAAAAGCAATGGAGGATATCGAAGACGTTGTGGGGGAGTTGGACAACTCCCCACTCGGCTTACACTTGCCTGCATTGCGTAACAACTCCGTGAGCATCAAACCGAAGCGACGAAAACCCTCCTCCAACCTACACAATTCCAAGAGTGACTCGGTGGTTGTTGCTGCCGTTGATGTTCCGTTGTCTGTTTCCGCAGTCTCTGTTCCTGGTACTCAGGTGGGTTTTTCCCCAATTTTTCTAAGCTCCCGTTTTTCTTTCTTTCCAGTGAGGGAGGGTTAGTTAGGGTTTGAGGACTCCATTCCTGTTTTGCTGAAGTAAAAGTTCCACACAATGTTGTGAATTCCAAGTTTGTTTGTTCCTCAGGAAGTATCATCATTTATGATTGTTGGGGATTCTTGAGAATGGACCAAGTTCTACTGTGAAATTTGATGTTCATTTGTTTTTTCAGATTAGCCAGTTTTGAGTTCTGGAAGTATGGTTGCTTGCTTCCTATTGATATGGAGGATTTGTTGTTGTGGTGGTTGGTTTGCCAGACAATCTATGTCAAAACTTTTGGATGTTCACACAATCTGGTGCGCATTTTCCACCTCATTGACTTATTCTGTGCTAGATGCTTGGCACTGCAATAGTTTTTGTTTATTCCTTGTTGGCAATTCTAGCTATGCTCACATATCCTCTGCCACGCTCTAAACAATTGCAATAGCAGAGAGGGGCATTGAAGAACATTGGATATGCAGCATAATCTTGTTTTGTACACATAGTTAGTTTCAGCTTTTTGGTTTTTCTGTGGATAGAGGTGCAGCATTTGCTGATGCTTTGGTTGAGAAGAAGAAGAAGAAGCCTGTCATCACCGAGGAACTAAAAGAGACCATCAAGAGGAAGCATCTATGAAATCCATACATTTGCCTCTTGGCTATAGATCATAAAGCAGAATTGATTTTCTTCAAGCTTTCTGCAGCAGAGGGAGGAGTGCAGTAGAAGAAAATTGACCTGCTTCCTTTTGTATCCCAATGTGAACAGAGTGACAGTGAGTACATGGCAGGGCAACTGTCAGCATATGGCTATGTCTTAACAGACATTCCTGCTCTTGCAGACCTATGGCTTGTTAATACGTGAGTTTCTACACACCCCCCCCTCCAGAGCCACTGTCCTTCCACTCTTCCATCAATCCACCAAAGATATCATCTTGCACGAGCATGTACTGAATAGTTCACAGGAGTGTTATAACAAATCAAATCAGGCCTGTAAACTAGTTCTTTATTTCTTCACATTATGGGTCTCTGTTCTCCCCTTTTTAGCTTTGATTGTGAAATGCTTCATTATGATAAGAACCTTAGCATCAGTTCCTCTTAATATTTTTTGCCTGCCTACCTACCTTAGACACCATGTGAAGAAGCTTCTCAAGACAATATCACATTGTTTGTCAATGTTAGTAGGAAGGATGCATCTTTTGATCCTGAGTCTGTATACAGGTGCACAGTGAAGAACCCAAGTCAGTCAGCAATGGAGACACTGATACATAAAGGCAAGGATGCAGGGAAACCTTTGGTGATAGCAGGCTGTGTGCCACAAGGAAGCAAAGATTTGAAGGATCTAGAGGGTGTCAGTGTAGTCGGAGTGCAACAGATTGATCGAGTAGTTGAGGTTGTAGAGGAAACTCTAAAGGGTCATGAAGTCCGACTGCTAAAACGCAGTTCCCTGCCTTCTCTTGATTTGCCAAAGGTGCATGTCATGATACCCTTTGCTGTTGTTATTTCTACATTACTGTGCAATTTCTCAGAACTTGCTGGAGCATTGGTCTCCTAAAACATTATAAACTTAACAATATCAATTGAACTTTGCCATGGAGAAAAGGTTGTAACTGTGTCTTGTCATTAACATAAAATCCAGCTGACTCAACAGCGCAAAATTTGCTTTGTTATGTTGTTGCAGGTGAGAAAGAATAAGTATGTGGAAATAGTACCAATCAATGTGGGCTGCCTCGGTGCATGCACATACTGCAAGACTAAGCATGCTCGTGGTCATCTGGGGAGTTATCCGGTATTGTCGTTGGTGAGTTGTTTCCGCTTTGACATTTTGTTTGCTTATGGACATTGTCCCATTCTAAACAGGGTTGCCAATCTGTTCATTTTGACCCCAGTTCTAGATTTCACTCAAAAGAAAGACTCTTATCCAAATTTTGCCTCTTGTTGAGGCCTTTTTCTCTGAGTGTAGACAATGAAGGTTAAGAATCTCTTGTAGATGGAGGTTTCAAATTGGAAATGTGGCAATTCTGATTGCTTGATATTGATTAAAAGGTGGACAGAGTAAGGACTGTGATTGCAGAGGGTGTCAAAGAGATTTGGCTCAGCAGTGAGGACACGGGTGCTTATGGTACTCCCAGAGCTCCTTCCTGCTAAATTTTTCTTCAGTCTTCCCCAAGGAAGACACTTTTTTCTCAATGCCTGTAGTAGATCTGTTCACAAAGCTGCTGAGGTCATCAGAGCTTGTGGGAGGGATGGAGACAATCTTTGGTGAATAACTGACTGAGAAAGATGGTGTGTGCAGGGCGAGACATTGGAACAGACTTGCCAACGCTGCTGAAGGAACTTGTAGCAGTGCTGCCTCAAGACCAAAGCACCATGCTGCGCATTGGCATGACAAATCCTCCCTATATCTTACAACATCTGGAGAGCATTGCATCCATACTGGCTCATCCCTGTGTCTACTCTTTTCTCCATGTGCCTGTTCAGTCAGGCAGTGACAAGGTTTTGCAGGTATTTATCCCTATGGCACTTTTCTTTTTTCCTTTCACTGAGGGAGTGGTAGTCCTTGATTAGTCTGTGCCACCCTTCTTTCTTTTATTTTGCCACTAACGAGGAGTCTAGAAATAGACAGTGCATTCACTCTTACTGAGCTTATCTTGATGAAGGTTTCTCTCATTTGGATTACTCATGGTTGCAGGCTATGAAAAGAGAATACACAGTAGCAGAATTCAAACAAGTGGCCGACACCTTGACACGCCTTGTTCCAGGCTTGCACCTTGCCACTGACATCATCTGTGGCTTTCCAGGTTGATCTTTGTGAGCATCTGTGTGTGTTCCATACATGAGATGTTATTGCTCTGTTTCTTTGGTGTGGATGTAAACTCCTGAGTAATATGCAGTGTTTTGACCAAAGGTCTTCAAAGTTATTATGTCAATTTGTAAGCTGAGAAGTAAAGCTCTCAATGGTGCAGGAGAGACAGTGGAGGATTTTGAAGAAACTGTTGCATTAGTGCAGGAATACAAGTTCCCAGAACTGCACATATCACAGTTTTACCCCCGACCAGGTCTGTATGCAGGAATAGTGTTGCCTTTGGTTGCATTGTCAAGGCCAGATAAAATTTGGAAATCATTGGACGGAATGTGCAGGTAGAGACAATGGGTTTTCTTTGTAGTGACAAAAGAAAGTGTTGAGATTTTGCAGGCACGCCAGCAGCACGTATGAAAAAGGTCCCAACAGGGGAAGTTAAGAATCGGAGCCGTCAACTAACAAGCTTGTTTGAATCTTTTACACCATATGAGAAGCTGGAGGGACAGGTTGAGAGGGTCTGGGTTACTGACACTGCTTCTGATGGCATTCATCTTGTAAGAATCTCAACCAGGTTGTACCTCTCTGCGTTGTACACTTTATTGTTGCACTGTGCCCAGGAAAGGCCCATTCTTTTCTCCCTCTTCTTACATGATACTGACATCTTGCTGATTGCAGTGATATGTAAATGAAGATGTTTGTTTTTGACTGTTTGACTGCCAGAGTGGACAAGATTGTAAGTGGGACATTTTCTGATGGACACTGGATTTATGTACTTCTTTTCTCTTCAGGTTGGCCACACCAAGTCATATGTGCAAGTTCTGCTTCCTGACACAATGGGCCTCTTGGGCAGCAGTGTTGATGTCAAAGTCACATCTGTGGGAAGATGGTCGGTCATGGGTGAAGTTCTGGGACCTGTTATTCAACCTGCTAAAGTATTAAATGGAACTTCAAATGCTCCTTCACAAAAGTGTGAAAGTGATTTGAGGGACAACTCAGATGCAGAAAACCGCTGCCCAAATCAGGAGGGAGGTCCTTGTTCTTGCTCTGGTATTAATGGGGTATCTGAAGAAAAGTGCTGTGCAACTGCATGTCTGAGTAGTGCACCAGATTTCTGTGCTCACAATGGGAATACCAACTGCTCCACAGAAGATGTTTGCAGGAACTGTGGTGCTGATAAAACCAGCAGCAGCAGCTCTCAAGTTCACAGTGGGAATACCAACTGCACCACAGAAGACTGTTGTGGGAACTGTGATGCTGACAAAACGAGAACCAGTAGTTCTCAAGTTCACAGTGTATCTAGCACTGCCATAAGTGAGGGGCTCCGTAAGTACAGCACACTAGAGAAGCATGGATCATCAGAGATGCATAAATCACAATTCCTTTCAAATGGAACTGAGTATCTGGGCAGTAATGGGATGCATGATGGAACAGAGGTGCAAAAGCTCAGTTATTCAACATGGCAGGGTAGAAGCATAGGTATGAAACTGGGAAAGCTGGATTATTTTCTTATTGCTGGAATGGTGCTTGGTCTCTCAGGTATCATCTCAGGCCTGTTCCTTGTCTCATTATCAATGGAAAGGTGGCCTTGGTCTTGATGATTCTGCTGCCACATTGCTTACAAGAATTGTGACCTTGGAACAGATTATAACTTATGTAAGGGGGGCATCCTTCATACTTTGTTGTGCACTTGGTAAGCAGCAGAGGGATGCCAATTAGCTTTGTCTCCCAAGTTACAATGACTTGTGTATTTTGCATACACAAATGCAATAATAGACATGCATTTCAATCAATGAATCAGGCCGAAGTAATCTTTACTTACTGTACGATTTGAGGGATTTAGAATACCTACCTTACTAACAACCCATCAGCCATTACCTCTGTATTAACCATCAACACAACCATCAACACGCAACTGCTTACCTTGTTGCCACCTATCTATCCTAGGCACCTACCCACTGGACCTACTCTTTACAGGAATAGGTTAGCAAGGTGGAAACTGCTACATCTGCTTGCCTAGCAGCCACTTACTCTCCTATGTACCTACCTACAGCACACCTGTCCTTTACAGGAATAGGTTGCGAAGGTGCAACCTGAAGGATGTTGTCTAGAACCATGGAGGTGTCCAAAATTTCCATGAAATCGAAACTGAACCTGCATATTGCTATGATTGAACAAGATAAAGTTAGTGAGAGCTGGACAAAAACTGAGAATTTTTTTTGTACTTGCAATATAATAAAATCTTGGACACTCCATATGAAGACATTGGACACTATAATTTAGAAGAAAACTGCAAGAACATTTGGACCAAAGAGGATAAGAATCGGTCTTTTGTCTAATCATTGATGCAGATCATTCTGAGGATAACATAAGCTGAAAAGATAAAAATAGAAGCTGGGGTACTACGAATAGAGGTTCTATCTAATGGCCAAACCTTGAACTAGGTCAGCAGTTCCTTGTAAATGAATACCTGCCTTGTATCTGCAAGAACTTGGAATGGTTAAGCTACAGATGCCAAGAAGTCTTCTGTTTCTTGGCCTCTGTATTTGGCCAAGGTGTGAAACCACCCATAGAATGACTCCAGCAACATCTCCTTGCCATCCCTTACCTGGTCAAACACCTCTGTTTAGTTCTCTTCTCTTGAAGTCTAGGACAAACAAGGTCTACAAAGCACATCCCAGCAAACAAGAATGTGTTACCAAAACATCTGGAAAACTAGTACAGCCATTACCAGTTTGCCAGGCAAGGAATTCACTGAATTTAGTTGTTCCAAGATGCTTTAACAGATGACTTCTTTTAGCTTAGTATTTGTACCTCTTGTTGAAGAGCCTCGAGGTCTACTTTCACTGTCTTGAGTTCGTTGTAGGCCTTATGATATGCAGACTTTAGAGACCTGAGCCTGTTGACACCCACATATATCCAGCCCTGTCAACAACATATTGACATCTCACCATACTTTCTGTTCAGTTTTGTAATATAGACACACTACATTAGCTCTGGCTTGTTCAGCATCTAACTTGCAACAGGAGCGTGAATGAATCAGGAAGTGGCACATGCATTGCAAATTGGATCACTTGGTATGAACACAAAGATTGTCATATGGAACTCTCTGTCTGGACTGTCTGTTATAAAGATATGACCATCAAATGGAGAAAATTGTAAATAAAGGAGAGTAGAGCTCATTGCATGCCAATGAGGTAGAAGTTATGCCAGCAATGTATAGAAGAAAAAAATGGTCTGATGCACATTGAGAGTTGTTGCAAATTTCAAGCATTGTATCCTAAACAAAACAAACCTGGTCAAGAGGCTGGCCCTCCTCTCCAGTTCTGCACAATCATCAGGCTTGATAATGCCTCCTTCTTTTATCAACTTCTGCACAGCAACTCTAAGGTTAGCATGTTGCATGTACAGATTCTCAATTTAAACAGCTAGGTTTGTGCTTACCATTTCAATTAGATATGTGTCACGAAGTGTTTCAAGTTCAATATGCCATGAAAATAAAAAAGTTTGACAGAATCACGAAGGGATGTTTGTGCTATTTGTCCTCCGAACAAAGCTCTGAAGATGTAATGGGGTTGTTGTGTAGGTAGAACACATGAACATAAATGCTAGGCAGCAGAAAAGAGTAATTTTTATGTGGTCAGACTCACCTTAACCCCTTGTATTTCTTTCTTGGCTTCATTTATCGTTGCACAAATGTCACGAGCATATCGCCTCTTTATCCTATCACAGCAGTTACAACAAAAAAAAATTGAATGAGAAAAATGCATAATAAAGAACCCTACCAAGTGCCCTTAATAAGTTCCTCACATGGCCTTGGTCAGGTCATGGGAACTGCATGCAGGAGGATTGATTTGCAGTTCAGAATCGATAAAAAAGAAAAAACCTTTCCTTGATGACAGATGGCAGAGATTATTTGTATTTGGACAATCTGGGGTGTACATACTGCTCCATCAGGTCAGGGTTGATCCATAATAGATGATTTCTGTGGAGCCTATATCAGAGAAGATATTCTTACTGAAGCTCTCCCTCCTTGCTCTTGATTATGGCCTCTTGCTGCTGCCCTTCTTCTGTACCATTCTTAAATTCTAGAAACGCCTGCAAAAATAAACGACAAGACATGGAGACCAAGCAAATCAGAGATGCAGTAACTGGGATCCTCGCTATAAAAGTCTCAAACTTGCCAAGCTCTGGCAAGAGCCCTTAATAGATGAATATGCATGATTAGGCACAGAAAGCATACGTATACACCTTACATCATTTCTGATGTCACTGCTGCATTCCCATACACCCTCTGGTACATCGTTCTCTTTGTACGTCAACATGGTGACACCACAGCGCTTTGCTCCTGGACTCATTTGACCCGAGCTTGCTGGACTCTCAGGTCTTGCATCAAGTGGTGCTATACCCACATGGAAACCCTGCACAATAATGGAACCACTGATTTGAACACATCAATTTGCCAGCATGTCATTGAAAATATTATCAACTCTGTAACTTGTATTTCCAGTCTGCTATGAGCTATCACAGGTGGGAACCTTTCAAGAGGTCTATGAGCTGTACTAGGTTGAATGGAAATTGAACTTATTGTGATAGTATTGAAGGCCAGCTTGAGAAAGCATAGACTTACATGGCCCTCAAGCTCACCAACACCAGAATCTTCAGGAGGTGGCTCTTCAGGTGGGGGGATAAGTCCATATTCTGCAAGCACCTTCTCCAGCTGTGTCCCTCCCCCAGTTATCCAATGAATCAATTCACCTTTTGTGCTCGTAGCACAGACAGTGGAGTCTAGTTTTTGTCCAGTATATTCATACAGGAAAAGAACACTAACTAGACTCAGAAAAGAAGAAAACCTCATCCAACATGCTCTACCAGTTTAGGCATATTTCTACCTGAAAAGACTATTGTCAATTTTACCCACAATAGATTGGCCATGATGAATGATGGTCAACTTGTTATGGGACAGAAGCAGCCCAGCATACCACAGCAATCAGGATTCTCCATGATGTGAGACTGCATAACCAACTCCAAGCATACCAAAGTTCTAAGCTTATAAATTTCACTAGCATTGTTAAGAGCTTGGTAGGAATTTCCTTTAGGAGATGGGCAAAATACCTGAGTACGAATGGACACATGAGCCTCTTTGAAGAGGTATAACAACTCCTTCACCTGGAGAGATATATCCACCATGTAGAAACAGTCATGTTCCATTCCATATCACCTAATCTCTCATGATCTGGATGCATGACAGGTGTAATTTCTGGGTTTTGAACAAAATTGTCAGTTCGTCACTGCCAAGCCCAAGGCTTGTAACTGGTCTCAGAAAAAGTGTTCACAAAGAATGCAGAAAGGTTTGCCTGAAAATGGTAAGCGAAGCTATGTGCTATTTGAACACAGTTTCAAGCACTTTGATGTTCTTGACATAACTGTTTAGCAACTACATGATACTTAATGGATGAGTGACTAACTTGTCTGAAGTTTTCAACTGGTATTTGGTCAAGTTCTTTTTCATCTGTAATAAATGCCTCTATCTTATTTCTCAGCTCAGTCTTTGCTTCCTCCCTGTTATCATCAACAGGTTCTTCCTCAGAACCAGAACCTCTTTATGTTCTAGTCCACAACTGACATCAAGCTGGTGAAGAATCCTTGTTTTAATTACAAGAATCTATTTCTCTTTGAACAGCATTCATCATGGTAACCTGTTAATGGCACACATCACTTAGTAAACCTCAGAGATGCTTGCCAAACCCCTGCTACAGGGGGCTTTCTCTGCAAGAGTGCTGGATATTCTTCCATTTTGGAAGGGGAACAAGCATGGCCTGGTTGCAACCAAGGCATATGACCTATAAACATCACTGTAGGAGTATCAACTAGTTACTTGCAACCACAGCCTGCGAATCAGCATCCTAACTTTGTTGCACAACTTACGTCAATTCATCATACGAGATCCTAGTGTGACCACTAAGAGCATCCTTGAGAGCCAACTCCTGCCTCAGTTCAATAATCTCCTTTGCATACCGCCTGGAAAACCAACAATAAGGTGTTAGGATTTCATGTCACATAGGCATGAACTCTATCAAGCCACTCAATTCAATTGTTGGTTTGTGCAAAACATGCCCAAGAAGGAGTGAAGAGTCAAAAGACTGGCCTTTCAGTGCCTGCAGAGTCCAGCTTCTTGTTGATAATTGCAGTGGTTCTCAGCAATTTAACTCGCTGGGCAAATCGCAGTGAACCAATCTGTCCATATTGATGGCTGATATCAAAACATATGCAAATGCATCACACCATCTTTCAAGCCACATTGCATGGAAGTATGTATTCTAGAATCTGTTCCCAGTTGAGTTTCAATCGCAAAGATGTTGCACTATTTAGTATTTAGAAGTGTATTATTAACAGCTAGTATCTGGTGCTCGAGTGGTAATGTGGCATAACTGTCTCGTCCAAGAAATAGTCTTCTGGCCATGCACAAACAATCAAAATGGTTTTGCAATTGCCACCCAAAGACTCCTTAAGCAAGGTGGTGAGACGGCTCTGTCGGAATGGGATATAGCCTTGCCCCAGCCTCAGAGCATAAACAGTCTGGAATTTCCCATTCACTATATGTCTGGTTAACATCCTGATTGGTTCAACAGGGCATAAGGGAAAGCTTTAGACTGCACATGACAGTTTGAAAGTTTTTATGAGGTAATAATTCCAGTTGGTAGCTAGCTCTGTTCTGACCCAGATGCTTGTACTCTTGGTGAAATTGGGATCCAAGTTTCTGAGTTTGCGAAGGATACAAGACCTGTTCAAGGAATGTGAGAGATTTATTAATAGCCATGGCCTCCCTTCTCAGACGGCCTCTGTAATCTGAGCTTTTCTTCACACGTTCATTTCCAGCAAGGTCTACCAGATTCAGCTTTGCTACAGTCACATCCTGCAATGTCCTGATTCCTGTACGTCGCTCAATGTAAAATGTGAGCACACAATGGGACCTGCTTGACATCTGCAAGGTGAAGCTAACATTAGTTTTCACTGTCCATCATAATATGAACAGGCTCAAAATTTACTCAAACCATGTTGTCATTACAATTGAAAACTTCAACTATGAAGAGAATAACAAGATGCAAATTTCCTAAAACGCTCTCATCTGATTCTTGATGATCTTGTCGTTGTCAATGTGTAGTGCTAGGAAATTGTTTGCAATTGCGTTCTGTTCAGGAAGCAACCAAAGAAAACAGCCTCATCAGAGAACACTTGCTGACCTGGTTTAATGAATGATCAGAGTAAGAGCGCAACTTTTCCCCTTCAAAATAGAGTTTCAAAGCTTCTGCCTCATTTTCAACTAGCATCTTTGTAAGGCCCCGAAGCTCCACAAGACCATTCTCCTCCAAAATCATAAGGGAACCTGCTGGCTCTCCTCTTGTTTGTAGAAGGTCATATATACCCTGCTTTGTACATCCACCTTCAGCACCATTCAGGGCACATCAATGGAAGCAGGGACACACCAACAGACTAAGATGAAAGAAACAGTTTCCAAACACACAAACACACAGCAAGGACATACCCCACAACAGAACTAACAACCCCCAGTCTGAGTTGCTTGAAACAACAAATTCAGCCTGGTGACCATTTCTACAGATGTTCAGCAATAGATAGGAGTTGAATTGCTGCTCAAGTTGTTACACACCTCATTTTACATTTCTACACATAATACTCAGCAACAGATAGGAGTTGAATTGCTGCTCAGATTGTCACACACCTCATGGTGCATTTCTACAGAAATTCAACAATAGATGGGAGTTCAATTGCTACTCAAATTCTCATGCACCTCATTGTACATTTCTATAAACTATTCAAGCAACAGGCAGGAGTTGAATTTGTTGCTCAAAACTATCACACACCTCATTGTACACTTCAACATAAGACATTTGCACTCTTATGCCTGCCTCAGGCTTTGTCTCCTTCTCCTGGAAAATACGATGCATAGCTCTTGGGGCGATTCCTCTGTGTGCATACACCTGCATTAACAGCAGATGATTAGTGGGTAGATTAGTCATAGATCCACATTTTTGGCATAGTTTAATGTAGTCATATAATGGAATAGGGCTCGTTGCTTGAAGCAAATTGTAGTCGTGTAGTTGAATGAGACTAGTCCGAGATCCACTCCTTTTTTGGCGTAGTCTAATCTATCAATTTGTGCATTGGATCTGGAAATGAAAATTGCAATGAGACTTGAGAATTGAGAAGGAGAACCAACCTTCATGTCACCAGTCATGGTGAAAGTTTTGCCTGATCCAACCTGACCATAAGTCATGATGGTGCCATGGTAGCCCTGGAGCACATCCTCTACAAGTTGTTTTGCACAAGAGTCAAAGACGGTCTCCTGGTTTGTTGTCTGCCAAAGAACCAAGGTACAACTAAAGCTATGATGAGCAGCAGCACACAAGCACCTTCGATTGTCTCATTACCTTGAATTCCAAAACTTCTATTTCTCTCTGAAGAACAAAAGAAATCCTCCCTCCCATGGTCGTCTGCTCACAAAATCCAAACGTAATGTGCAAAAAACTCAGCTGCAAACGACAATCTCTTTGGATTTCTCTAATTTTTGTCTTCTTCTCACTTAGGAGTAGGAAGAGGAGGAGGAGGAGCAGCAGCAGCATGAAATTGCAACGTGAAAAAGGAGCTTCTGAGCTTCACAAGATCAACAATAAGAACAACTCGCGCTCAATGTCTAGGAGGAGGAATTACGGCGACAAATGGACCTGAATGACGCTATCCAAAGAGAACACAATCTGATCGGTGTAGGACCTTGGCGGTCCTCCGACGTTGCTCTGCTTCTTCTGAACATCGATTCGAACCATAGCCTTTGTCTCGTCGAAGTGCAAGGCAGCGGAGGGCTTCGAGGATGGCCGCATCCTTAGATGCACCTTGATTCTGCACTGACATTCCCCGTGCGGCATCGCTCTCCTGAAGTCTAAGCTCTGATCTCTCCTCCTCCTCCTCCTCCTCTTCACTCTGCACAAGCGAAAAAAACATTCGGCAGGCCAGTCATGAAGATGAGCCCGAGGACCAATGAAGCTAAGGTTGTCGACGACGAAGATGTGATCTCATGCGTGCCTCGCAGTACGTGACATCATCTTCTTGTCTATGCTGCTGCTGCCGCCGCCTCCTCTTCGTTGTCGCAAAAATGTCGCAGTTGTGATTTCACGCCTTTTTGTGCCTCTCGCAATATGGATTGTTCATTTCACGCTGGCCTCGTACTGCAAAACCGTCCTTATTCCAAGTTTCTGTCAACCAAGAATGAAGAGGACTTTGCGTTCTTGCAAGCTTCGTAAGCTTCAGAGGCACATCTGCACACGAGTCGGTTGACATAACCAAAATCCATGCACGAATGTGGGCATCCGTAGGACAAACGCTTCCGGCTCAGAGGAACTGTACAATCTCAATTTACAGCACAAATAGATGCCCGATCGTAATTCCACAAGCGCGCAAAGAATGATTCTCTGAAGCAGACAAAGACATTGACGCCGGCAGGAACATCGGAGAAAGGCAATTCGCAGACTGGGCTGGGCTACAGAAAAACGAGAGAGAGAGAGAGAGAGAGAGAGAGAGATGCAAAGCGAAGCGAAGGGGCAGCGCGCGCAATACTAACGACGACAGTTATGGTCCGGAGAGGTCTCTATCTATTCCGAAGAAACTCTTCTTCTGTCTGTTGTGGTTTCTGTGCAGCGATGGCGCAATTGTTCCTCTTCCCCTCTTTTTGCTCCTTTTGCGAACCTTGTTCCTTCCTGCCTTTTGAGTTCGATCTTGCTGTGCTTGCCAAGAAGAAAACGATTTCGTATTTCCCTTGTCAATCGATAGTTCTATCATCTATATTCCGGTGGTATCTATTCCCTCCCTCGTGAGACAATTTGCGATAGAGCTCACCGCACAAGGCAGAAGATGGACACAGAAGAAGATTTCGTTGTCTCTCCGGAATGACGGCAAAATCAGTTCATTAGTGCAACAACAACAATGTGCAATTGCGACTGCGGTTGAAGACGAGAATTGCACATGATGTTAGTATTAAAGTTTCTTTGATAATCTTTGTGGAATCCTTTGTTGCAATAGGGAGGAATCCTCCTCGATTCCTGAAGCATCGATCACCGGTGACGGTTTCCTTCTGTGTCGAGGAGGTTCCTAGTCGATTTCCGGAGTCTCCTCCTGTAGGGATCGCAACGGCAAGGTTGATAACTTCGTCGATCCTGCAGCGAAGGAGGCGTTTGTATAATCTGACCACTTAGCTGGCTGCTTTCTGGCTTTTTTGTGGTGTTGTACGCATAGGATCGGGGAAGATGATGATGATATGAGTCGAACAATAAGGGACCCGCGATGACTCTGCATCTGCTGATTTTGTGGAGATTTGCCGCAAGAGCACCGGCGTCCAAAGGAGTGAACCTGGACTCGGCTCTTACGATAAGCGGGGCAACTTTCTTCCTTATGCTGGCGTCAGTCCGTCAATGAGTGTGGTGGCCAAGCCTGACTGCGTGGGGCGCACAACAGACTTCAGGAATGTGCAGATAGAGAGATACATGAAGGAAGGAAAACCACACATACAAAAGGAAAAAGAGACGGGAGAGAGTCTTCTGTGATCATCTCTAGAAGAAGTTTTTCTTCACGGCTTCCAGAAAGTTGTTAGAGGGAAAGCGTCTCAAGGCTTCTTCGAACATCGTGCAAAACCGATTCTCAACAGGCAAGTACTTACGCAACTCCCTCTGAAAGTGTTGTGTTGTAAGTATATATAATATATGCAATTCTTATGTGATTCCTTCTTTCCTCTTCCCCTTTCTTTCTTCCTTCTTTGATTTTTGTAATCTTCTCTGTAACTCACTCTTTCATTTTTTTTTCCTCACCACAACAGTGACGATTTTTTTTTGTTTTTTTTTCTCTTGGCAGTCTTTTCACATGGATACCTCCTGTTAGATCTATGCAGAGTGTTCTACTATGCACTTAGATTGTTCACAGGTATCAGGTCTGTATCTTTGAGTGCACTCAGCAACCAACATCATGACTGAGTCTTCGTCCTGTCGCTTCATGGATATGTTGGATTTCTTTTTACACTATATAGAATTTTAATCTGTTTGAGTCTCCAATGTGTGGTCTTTCTTCTTGCGATTGTTGTGGTAAAAGTGCTTTGTGACAATCATGGTTTTGAAGTCCTTCAATCTGACAATTGCAAACAGATTTAAAGTATACATTCAACCTTAATTTTCCTTCAAAGTGTAATTCTGTTGGTAGGGTTATGGCCATTGTAGCTGTTCTGGTTGAGTTAGGCACTGTATGATTGGCTTGCAGTGCTGGTTTTAGACAAAATGTGTAGATGGGTGGTTGGAGAATTGATGTGTGAGAAGAACCCTAATCAGTATTCTGGGATAACAGTGTCTTAAGCTGCATGTATATCTTGAATTTGCTGCAAGCTCTGTGTCAATCAGGTGGTAAACAGGTGAGTTGATGGCATTCGTGTTAGACAAGAGGAGGAAGTGATATGATGCTAATCCTGGGGCTGATTTAGACAAGCCATGATGTTGCTTTTGACGATTATCTAAGCAATGATTTTGTCAATATGGAGTTCTTAGCTGTTTTTGTTAGTGAAACTTGTTGTTTTTCTAGTGAACTGGGGCCTAAAAGCATTTATTTGTTAGAATTTGTCCCACTTGCCCAATATATTTTGAAAATAGGGACTCTTGGACTTGTGCAATTGTCATTTCCATTAGTTTGATGTTGTACCTGGGCTTGGTGTCCTCTGACTGCAATAGCTGTTTGGCGTTGTGATGGTTGTGAATGATAGTTCTTTCTTCTTTTGCTTGCATTTGCTCAACTTTGTGGAAGATTGTGACATGTGGGCTTAAGTTGCATTGTTGCTTGTTGCATTCACTTCACTGTGAGGATTTTAACCTTTTTAATTTTCAAATTTTGCAAATGCTTCTCAATCCTAGGTTGAAAGGTTCTGAAGTGGAAGCTTTTGAAAGGCCACTTTCTCCTCAAAAGATCATGCTCTTGAAGTTGAAGATCTCTCTTTTTGTCCTATTCTCTTGTTTGATTTTTCTCTCTCATTTTGTGTTCCTTTTTCTTCTTGCTTTCCTTGGTCTTCTCCTTCGCTTTTAGGTTTTCTTGATCTAGCCAACATCCTAGATGTCTTCCCATTACTGCCAGTCTTGTGACAGAAACTAAGTATGTTGGATAATGTATGGCATGACCTTCCAGCCACTGTCAGACAGAGCTGATGAAGTCAAGTGAGGATGTTATTGTAGCTGCTCACTACCATGCATGTTGCTGTTCAAGGTCTCTGAATGTGCATGTGACTGCTGCTGTGGTTCACACAGCTCCTCAGTTTTGTTTTGTTTTCCTTTTGTCTTCTCTAGTCTTTTCTGTTAGATTTCCTCTTTTCCTGTTGGCTGATATGCTGTCAGATCTGAATTCTCTATCACCTTATTATCTGGTCACCTCTGAATTCCATTCAGGTTGTCTTAAATTATAAGTATTAAGAAGTTCTCAGTCCCGTTGGCATTGTTCACTCTGGCCAGGACATCTGCCAGCATGAATTAAATGAAGGAATTTCTTTTTGGAGCCATTAGGTTTCTATTTTCTCATTTAGGGTGTAAAAGTTTGTGGTAGACTAAGCACTCAGTCTTAGATTTTGTGCAGGTGCCATGGTAGGATCAGATCAGCAGGGCATGTGCAAAGAGGACCAGTCAGCAGAGAAGGCACTTGCCAATGCCTGGAAGAGGGATTTTTCAGGGCTATTTTTTGCAGCACTCCTCATACTTTGGGTTGGTCTTGTGTTAATCAGTATCCAACTGGGGCACACAGAGCTTTGGCCAATTATAGTGGGGCTTGTGTTTTTTGAGGTTTCCAGCAGGGTCTTCAGCTCATTTGTGATGTCAAACCCCTCCTTGTTCCAGGGACTTGCCCTTGAATCTTGCCCTGACTTTCTAAATACTTCCATCTCTCTCCTGCATTCAACTATTATCGCCCTTGCAGGTATGTGTCTCTTCTTTCTCTCTATCCATTTGCCCTAGAAGTTGCACTTTTGAAAAAAATTCACCTCCATGCACTTGCACCAAGCTTTTTTGTGTTTTTTGGCATGTTTCTCCACTCAATGAAGTCGTATTCTCTTAGCAAATGAGTGGTAGTTGTACACACAGATTCCTGACAATGGAGGACAAGTGCAACAGCTCCACAGGAGCCAAGTGATTAGTTTAGCAGAATTGCATGGCCAAAGGCACTTAAATTGCCCAATTTTCACACAGCAGTTATACTATCTTTCTATATGAGTCTGTAGTGTTGGACCTTGTGAGAGACACATTCTCATAAGTTCCTTGTTGTAGTCTTGTGGCCGTAGACTCATCTGAGGGACAGTGAAAGAAAGGGGGAGATTTGGTGTGTATATGTGAAAAGGTTGTGGGAATTGTGAGATGCAGTGGTGACATTGTTAGCAAGGGAGGCGCAAGTTTCAAGTTTGGAGAAAATGCTGTCACATGATGTTTTGTACAGCAAGCCATGGCCTGGAGCACAAATCATGTTGGGAGTCTCATGTGGCTACTTTGCTTATGATCAATGGGACATGCTGCAAAAGCATCTCTACAACCCTAGGTCACCATCACTTCTCATCCATCATGCTGTCCTTCTCACCTGCTTCACTCCAGCTATCTACCTCAACCGCTGCATCAACTACTTGATCCTCACTCTTGTTTGTGAGGTATGCATAGGAACATGTCACTCTGTTAACAGGTATGCTGTAATTGTGCTACAACTCTATTCCTCCTTACCTGACAGTACAGAGCTAATAGAGAATGGTACAGCTAATGGACACCTTGCAATGGTTGTGGGTTCAAAACCTCTGCATGTTTGAATCAGTGTTGGAATCATTGGGCAACTAATTGATGAGGTGCTTTCCAATGGCAGGTGCATTCTGTGTTTTTGCATTTGCGGAAAGTTTGCAAGCTGTCATTGACAAGGCAGAGCAGGAGCTCATGGGGGACCTCGATCATGTGGTTTTTGAATTGGATTGCTTACTTCATCACCAGGCTGGCTTTCCATATTTATATCACTATAAAGCTTCTCCAAGATGCTTCCAAGTTCCCTAAGGGGTTTGAGTGGCCAATGGCACTCACAGGCATGTTGGGTCTCAATGTCCTCAACTTCAGCCTGGGTCATGGCCTTTTGAAAGCCTACAAGAAGGAGCAACTGTTCCTCGAACATCAACACTAGGTTACATTTTTCCCTTTTCATTCATGCTGCTTCTTCTCTCACCTTGGAGGCCATTAGTTAGTTTGTGGGCCAGCAAACAGAGCCTTGTTTACTTGAAGGAGATCAGTGAGTCTGCTGAAGGTCTGCCGAGTTTCAGGAGACTCAGAGTTAGAAGAGTTAGAAAGTGGTGAACTAACAAACCTTTGTGGATTTTTTACTGGTTAATCACCATGTTAGACCTGACGTAAACCAGAGCTTGTTGACATGTTGACAGAAGAAGAACATGCAAGGGAAGTAATTTCAAAGATATTGAAGACCACACCACTGACTATCTGTTGAGGTGTGTGCATCCATTGACATTTGCAAACTCTGATGTGTGACTTTGTTACAGAGCACTGTTGAATGGATCATGCAAAACTGCTCAAAAAGGGGATTTTGTCTAAGAACATTCTTCCTCTGTACAAGTAGCTACAAGTGATGTTTTTGTTAAATTATGAGTGGCCAAATGTGAGTCAGCTGCTGGGTCCTGCCAATGCTTGATTACAGATTAGCTCTGGACTTCTCAGCCTTATCATAAATGTATCACCAAGTTTCTTTGCATAGAGGAAGCAAGAACTAGAAAAGAGAGCTCAAAAAACAGTGTAGCTTAGCTGTTAAGGGGGATGAAATCTTAGAACACGTCTTTTTACCCTTTTGCAACAAGTACCTGTCTTATTGTTTCTCCTCTGGGTTTCATACGTGGAGATATCAGACTTGCAAATACTAGACTTCTTTCAGCTAAGCTATTTGGTTACGTAGTTAACAGTAATCCCTTCATATTGGGATTTAGGTAACCCTAATGGGATTTTATAGGAAGGTGGTTCAGGAAGTTTAGGTTGATCGAGCAACAAGGATCTTGTTGCTTAAGGTCTTCTAGTGGGTTAGTTTTCAATCTATGACATTGTTGTACATAAGCCAATGATTGACAGGGCTATCAACAGCAACTAAGAGGCTTACAGAGCCAATAAACGAGGGTTTCGACTCCTATTAACATTTGTGCAACTTCACCAAGAAGCTATGTAGATTCACTTTAGGATAGGAGAAGGGAGAATCCTGTGCCAGATTTTGCTTAATAGTTGACCTTTACACTAGGAAAGCTTTAGCGGTTCTTTATAGGTGAGTGAGGAGGGTGGAGATCCCCTTTCAATTCTTGAGAGCTTGAAAGAGTTGGAAGGCAAACTTGCAAGAGGAAAAGTGGGGTGGATGGGGGTCTAATTTGGAGGTGAAATGGTGCATCATCATGGAGTAGTGAATGGAAGAGCATTTGTGGGGGGAGAAATTGAAGCTGAAAAGGAGTTGTAGCCGTTTTGGGCCACTATTTTATGTAAAAAAGATATTAAGTATAAATTTTATGGCATATTTTATGTGTATATTTCTAACTACCTAATTTTGAAATGTAGTAAAATAAAATTCAAAAATCTAATTTGGACAATCATCCATGTGTCAAATAAAATCATCAGCCTGCCACCTCCAAAGGAAAATAAAATAAAAATCTTCAGCAAAAACCGGACCAGACCCCCAAAAAATAAATAAACAGGTCAATTCCTGGGTAGGCTGCATTTGGGCTATTGATTTTCCCCAGCAAAAGCCGGACCAAAACAGGTCAGTTCCTGCGAAGGCTGCATTTGGGCTATTGATTTTCCCCAGCAAAAGCCGGACCAAAACAGGTCAGTTTTCCGCCGCCTTCCAATTTGCCTCCGCGCGGATTGATTGCAATTTTCCTTCTCGTAAATCTGCCAGTAATGGTTGCAAGCTCCGTGGCCCATTGCAGTTACAAAAAAGGAGACAAAACTCAGGCTATGTTACAACAACAAGTTTGCAACTAGAACTCTTAAGTTTTGCAAAGATTTTATGATGATCTCAAGTTGCTGCAGCTTGGGAGACTAGACAGATCAAAGCTGCAGTTTGCAGTTAGCACTGAAGCAACCATTTTTTTTTTTTTTTTTCATTTCATTTGGTGTCAGTTTGTGCAGGAATTTTTCTTGTAACTGGGTCTTTGGTTTTTGGTACGCTGCGTACTTGATTAACTAGCTAGCTAGTTAGGATGGGGTCGTTTGAAGATGGGCGACGTAATGGCGTTATATTACCTGCAGCTTCGCCGTCGCAATCTCCGGCTCAATCTGCTGCACGGGGAACGAATGTAACTAGTACTGCGAAGGAGCAAATGGTGGATGTCACGTCACGTGCGCGCGAAAAGGTGGATCATACTAAGGCGACAGCCACCGCCGTCTTGAGCAAAACCGCGCACCCGTTCAGTTCACAGGCACGTCAAGAGGCGGACGCCAAGGCTGCCGAGACCAAGGCTCAAGCATCGGCGAAGCAAGCAAGTATTCGAACGACAGTGCAGCAGCAGCAGAGGGAGGCCACGACACCCCGGACATCGATCCATTCTGGTAAGATATTAATGCGAAGCAAGAGCAGCTGTACGTATGATCGCACTAGTACTTGTACTATTTCATTCCCTAGCTAGTATGTGAATTGCATTGCAAAGCTGAGCTACACTCGAAAGAAACATGACAAGTACTAGTACATGTAATTCTCCAATATAAATACCATGCTATGTTAAGGTGTTGATTTTTTTTTGGCTTAATTTTGGGGGTGGCGGCACAAATATTAGAACGGGAGCCAACACCAGCAGCAGCTGGCGGCATTCCAAAGCCCCGTGGAGGGACACAAGACACAGCATACACGGACATATCGCGTGGACAGGATTCACCACCAGCGTCAACTCTCCCACATGCGGACGTGCGAACCACCAGCAGTGGAAGACTGCAAACACATCACTACTAAGGGACATCTTTCCATTAGTCTCTGCAGCAGCTTGTGATGATCACACTGCAGATGCTTAAACCCATTATGTCTTTTTCCCAGCTACTTGTGCTCACAGTCATCTCATAGCTCTATCGATCAAGCATTGACTAATTGCATTCAAACTGTCACTCTCCGTGAAATGACATCTGTATTTCTTTCTCCTTAGAGAGTTCCTAACATGATTAATTCACTACGTACTTTCAACGCACTTGGAACAACTCTCCAATGAAAATCGACTCTTTCTTTCTTTCCTTCCTTGCAGCAAGAAACACGGCCTCATATAAAATATCAGTGGCTTTCCATTAGGCTTCTGTGATCACACAGTTACACACTCGAATCTGATCAAATCCTTGTAGTTTTCTAAAATCAACAGAATTATTGCTACCTAAAAAGCTTTTGAATGTAATAAAAAATTTATTCCCAAAGTCAGCCACACACACACACACACACACTAGAGAACCAGAACACTCAAAATTGGCAGAAACTGAGGATGAAACTAAGGATTGAGGGTGAAACTAAGGTCGAGACTGATGACCACTTTCAGAAGTATCATATCATATCATTAAAAATATATTTTATCATTTAAATTTTATTATCACAAGTCTATTGCTGGGCAAGGTTTGAACAAAATCTCCCCTAAACCCTTAAACCCTTTTTTTTTTTCCCTTCTTTCTTTCCTCTTTTGGTTTGTGGTATGGTTCTTAATAATTCATCATTGTTCATGGTAGATCACAAAATATGTGGTTTTTTTCATTTTGAAAATAAATTTGCAAGGGAAAGGGGTTAAATAGATAGGCTTGAAAGAAAAAAAAAAAAAAAGATTTATTACAAATGACATGTTATTATATAACATGGCCATGAAAAAGGCACATGTGTTAATTTGCCTTTCCATGTCCATGTAACAACATGTGGTTAAGGGAAAGGAGTGAGGTGGTTAAGTTTGGATGTCATAGTTATTTTTTTAATATAAAGAGAACAAAGGACATCAAAAGGCATATGATAATTTATTTATTTTCATGTAAGTATAGTTTTTGGGGGAAAGGAATGAGGTAGTTAGGTTTGGAAGCCATAGTTATTTTGATATAATATACTAGTGGGTGCCCGTGGCCGAAGGCCACTGTGAAGTCGCTGTGTGAAATCCAGGTCCCAAAATTAAGATCCCACATCCTGAAAATCACGTCCTAAAAGTTTTCAGGTTTCGGTCTTGGAAACCGCGAGTGTGAAAATCCAGGCCCCAAAGTTGAGATCCCAAGTCCCGAAAACCATGTCCTGAAAACCATAATAAGTCCTGGGCAGTTTAGGGCGGAAAAAAAAAAAAAAAACACCTCCCTGGCCCCCCCCCACCCCTGCTGAGTTATACCCATTACCCTTTTCGGAATCCGACTGTCCGGGCCGGTTCCCGTTTTCGGAATCCGACCGTCCGGGCCGGTTCCGCCGGTCCATTAAAACGCGGAACTGTCCCGTCGGACGCACGCACGGACGCACACACATGTTGTAATTATATATAGTGGGTGCCCATGGCCGAAGGCCACTCTGAAGCCCCTGTGTGAAATCCAGGTCCCAAGTCTTGAAAATCATGTCCTGAAAACCATATCCTAAAATTTCCTAGGCCCCAAAGTTGAGATCCCAAGTCCCGAAAACCATGTCCTGAAAACCATAATAAGTCCTGGCCAGTTTAGGGCGAGAAAAAAAAAAAAAAAAAAAAAAAAACCTTCCCTGGCCCCCCCAACCCCCTTGGTGATAAACGTTTTTGGGAGGAGAAATCTCATGCAGCCAATGGGAAGGCCCAAGCACACACTGAATGTGCCTTGCATTTTTTCCTACCAATTTTTTTATAGTAGTAGACTCTTCCATCATCTTCTTCTTCCGGGATGAGGAACTTGGATGGACGGATGACGGGACGGATGGATGGAAAGGAGGACCAACACCAACCAACACCGCCGGACAGACGGACACCACGGATATTATTATGTTGGAGACTAGTGGGTGCCCGTGGCCGAAGGCCACTGTGAAGCCCCTGTGTGAAATCCAGGTCCCAAATTTGAGATCCCAAGTCCTGAAAACCATGTCCTGAAAACCATATCCTAAAATTTCCCAGGCCCCAAAGTTGAGATCCCAAGTTGCTGCCACAGGTTTCGAAATCCGACTGTCCGGGCCGGTTCCCGTTTTCGGAATCCGACCGTCCGGGACGGTTCTGCCGGTCCATTAAAACGCGGAATTATATATAAGATTCGTTTTATTTTATGAGCCTTCATAGTGTCAATTATTTTACGCCGGGGCCAATCAAATTGAATAAAAAAAAGTTGGACTTGTGAGGGATAAAGGTCAGGCCGAAAATGGTGATAAACGTTTTTGGGAGGAGAAATCTCATGCAGCCAATGGGAAGGCCCAAGCACACACTGAATGTGCCTTGCATTTTTTCGTTTTAAATTTGGGGGGCGGGGGATTTAGAGGAGGATATTTTTCAGTTTTCCCTGGTTCCCTCTATGTTGACCATCCCACCATCCGCTCACCTTGGCTGGGCCCTCAATGGATGTGGGGAGGGGGGGGCTCCAGCCAATCAGGAATAACTGCATCAAGACGTGGACACCAATTTCTTTATAGTAGTAGACTCTTCCATCATCTTCTTCTTCCGGGATGAGGAACTTGGATGGACGGATGATGGGACGGATGACGGGACGGATGGATGGAAAGGAGGACTGCCGGACAGACGGACACCACGGATATTATTATGTTGGCGATGGGTACCCGTGACCTTCGAGCACTGTGAAATCGACTTGTTTTTTGATTTTTCCTTAGGAATTTTGGGGGAAACAAAACAAAACAAAAGTGCCAAAGTTGCCATATTTATAGAATTTGTTATTGGAGATCGCCAAAAAAAAAAAAATAGGATTTTATGAAATTTCTATTTTCCCGTCTCGCCTTTAGCCAAAAATCATCAAACTGTGGCAGCTAGAATACTTTTAATTTCTTTTCTTTCCTTTTTCTTTTCTCCAAGGTTTTTTTTTTGTTTCTTTTTTTTTTCTTCTTCTTTCCTCGAACAGATTCAAGCCAAAAATCCTAAATAATGGAACCAAGCTCCTCCTATTACAAAACACGGGATGGTACAACCGAGCTTTTCCTATTATAAAACATGGGATGGGTACCTGTGACCTTCGGGCATTATGAAGTCCATTCATTAAGAGCCAAAGCCTACCTGCTCCCTGACATTAATGGTAGGTACCCCACTGTTGGAACAGTCTATTTTAAAAAGCTGCACGTCATGAATGTAGCTTCTCGTGGAGCCATTTAGGAGATGCATAAAGCTTCAAAGGAGTGCTTCTTTGTACACAACATTGCGCATAAGGCCAATCCGGCCATGCATAGTGTCTGGCAGCTGAACTTTGACGTTTGCTAGTGCCTTAGCACGTGAAAAGGCAACATAAAGTTGGCCATGCGAAAAAACGTCATCTGCGAGATGAAGGCCAACATGAGAGAGGGTTTGCCCTTGAGACTTGTTAATAGTCATGGCATAAGCCAGCCGCAAAGGAAATTGCTTCCTTGTAAATGTAAATGGCAAACCGCTATTATCGGAAATGAATTTAATGCGCGGGATAAAGGCCACATTACCGGCCCCTTTGCCTGTCATGATCTCAGCCTCAACAACTCGCATTGTGAAGCGTCGAATAATCAAGCGCGTCCCATTGCACAGCCCAGCTGATGGGTCGAGATTGCGTAGCAGCATCACTAGTGCGCCAATCTTGAATGATAACTTGTGTGAAGGCATGCCACTAATTTCCAAAGTGTTGAGGAACTCGGAAGGATATGTGTTCGCCACTTCCGTGTCCTCTACGGAATCCGCACTAAAGAAGTCAACCTACATGCTTGGAAAGTAGCTTAAAACCATCGTGTTTATTAGCGAAACCTCTTTATTGCGAGGAGCCAAAATTGCGCGGTCACGCAAATACTCGTTTGTGGCCTGACCCTCTTGTAGTCGAGGGTAGATGGCCACAGCCATGGCTCGTGTGTCCGTAGAAGGGAGTACCATCATGTTTGGACACTTGATGTAATCCTCATCAATGGTTTCTAGCTCGTTGTTGCCAAGACAAAGAAGCCAGTCTGCAAAAGTGCGATTCCCAAGATCGGAATGAACAGCAACGGCATCACCGGCCCGCATATTTTCTGAAAGACGAAATACCTCAACAGATTCCCATAGGTAGGAATTCTTGATTGATGCGGAAACAATGTCTGCATGGGATCCCCGGGGGATGACTAGAAGGACCTGGCGAAAGTCCCCTGACATGACGAAAACAATGCCACCAAAAGGCTCATTCTTGTCTATAAGGTCACGTAGACTTCGATCCACCGCTTCAAAAGCAAGTTTATTAGTCATAGGAGCTTCATCCCAAAGGATGAGTTTCGTTTGACGGATTAGCGCTGCTAAATCATCTTGCTTACGAATATAACAGAAGGATGTATGGTCAAGCGCAATCGGGATCTTTAGGTACGAATGGGCCGTTCGCCCTCCTAAAAGCAAAAGTGCGGCAATGCCTGAAGAGGCGACAGCAAGTGCAATATCACCACGCGAACGCACAGTGTTCAAAATCAAGTTTTCGGTGTAGGTCTTACCCGTTCCACCAGGGCCATCAATAAAAATGACTTTAGCGTGATGGCCAACATATGCATCGATTACGCCATTGTAGGCTGCACGTTGCCCATCATTGAGGCTCTCACTGGCCATAGCCACTTCGGCTTGTAAAACCTCGACATTGTAGTCGCGCTCCACCTCAAGTAAGCGATTGGTTTCAAACCGATCAAAGGCAATAGAGGGGGTGGGAAAGCCAAAATCTTCGAGAGTTTTGCTAAATTTGGCAAGCGCATCTTGTAAAGAATGCAATGCCCAACTTTCAATTTGTTCAATGGACGGCTCCACTATACCGCGACGTTGCAATACTGCCTTGCAGTCATCGTAAATGTGCTCCTTATACTTGTCCCATAGCATGCGCGGCTCACCTGGAACGCCAAAAACCAATATGGTCACAAATAAAGATTGTAACTGCGCACCTGTTTGCATGCCAACTGCTTCTTCCAAGCATGCATTCCATTCGTCATCCGAGTCATACAAACCAAGCGCAATGCACGTTAATTTGAATGTGTCATGGATAACACCGTTAACTGTGCGAAGAGCTTCAAAAGAAATAGCACCTTTGACCTTCGTTAACAATGTACGCAAAAAGTAACGCTCGCCACCAGAAGGACTCACAAAATAAAGGCGCCCGACACAACACCCTCTCTGCCGGATGGTCCATTTTTTCGTCCCATTGGTCCATGTAAACATAGAGGGAAATTCCATGTATGTGACTTCTCTGGCCAAGGGGTAATCAATATTGGCTTGGAAGTATTCAGTGAGCGTTGTTTTCTGGTTTTGCTCGCTATTAACAGTTTCAAAAATATTGGCATTATCATTATACACGACCATATGCATTCCAGGCTCGTGCACAGCAAGGCGTGTGATAGACGGTGTCGCATCATGTATTCTAAAGGAGAAAAGACGCCACGATGCTTCAGAAGCAGATACATAGCGTCCTTCAAGGTATGTTTTAATTTCATCATGGTTTTGCCACTCTCCATTGGCTATAATTGCCTGCGCGTTGTTCACCTGGCCAGGCGTATTCGCCTGCCTTTCGATAACAGCAATAGCACGATCAGGTCCCTTGTACACATACTTGTACAAGTACTTAACAGCAGATATGGACGAACATATCTCCACGTTGATGTGCACGTGGTACTTGGTTGCTAGGTGAAGATTGTATGGGACAATCCACTGGTTATCCACCATGCGCTATGTCTTTGGATTTACAAAAATGCGGATTTGACGGCGCCGGTACTCAGGGTACCCGTCAACATCACAACGTGTTTCTTCGCTAAAGGAACGCGGGTACCTTCTCTTGCATTTTCCCTGCTCCATGCATTGTGCGTTGAGAAAATTTGGACCACATGGCCCATGCACCATGCACGAAGTGACCGTCTCGTGTGCCTTAGGATGGCGTATCGGGTCTGGAATCTCAGCTGATACCATTGAATCATAGTCCTCGGTAGTGCGCAATTTTGACGCTTCATCTAAAATGAGCAAAATGTGCGCATGGGGCAAGCCTCTCTTTTGAAACTCAATGACCCAAATTTTAGCAATCACATTGCCAAAAACACCATCTTTGATGTCCTTCAAAAGGGCGTCAAGTTTCAAATTGAAAATGCGAGTTACTAACTCAGGGCGATCCTTGGCAATTTGCTGCAGGAGAAGCGCATCTGTAATCTCTTTCCATTTAGGATTACAGGTAAACGTGACAAAAAGGTCTAGCTTACCAAATTTGCGGACCCTAGCCATGGCATCTTGGTACAATTGGCCCATGGCGCGTTCACCGCCCTGGAATGACGACGGAAGAATTATCTTCTGCCCGACGTCGTTCCCAAAAACGTTGCCAACATTTAGTGCATCTTGAAGACCATTGTAGAGGTCGCAACGTAATTGTCGTTGGTTCTCGCGAATAAACTTTAAGCGGTTATGTTCAGTACATGCATATGCATCAACAATGAATTGCTGCAAAAGCCTTCCAGCTCGTAGAATCCATTCCTCGTTAACGCGATGCTGTAGGATGTACGTGTAAAATTGAAGCATGGTGACACGCGCGGAACCCCGTTTACCACCTACGACATTCTCGTCATCTTGGATGAACCTAAAGCCATCCCATTGAAATCCATTCAATGGGATGCCATCATGCCATCCATTGCGTCCATCTGGGAAGAGAAGGACATAGTGCAGTGGCATGTATGCAGTGTGCAAAGGAGAGATGCGTTGAAAATAGCCATTAGTTGAACGCATGATAATGTCGTGTGCGTCTCCTTCATCCACATCGCCCCCAACCATCAATGCACCAACTTCGTCAATAGTCGGCGCATTATAACGCCGCAAATTAGTGCGACGGTCATTCACCAAATGAAGACTTAGTTCAATAGCCCCATCTTGGAGCCGTTCTGTGGCCGTTTGGAAGATGTTAGCGTAGGGGTTGCATGCATGCAACATTGTTTGCAACGACTGCATGGTGTCCCTATTCAAGCCGCCAAAATTGCCCATTCGACCATCAAGCTCGGCATGCGGATCACTAATGTATAGCTGGGCGAATTTCCGCATTTCGCCAGGTTGAGGAAGCAGACTCCCCATCCTATGGTAAAGCTCACCGCGAATACGGTAGGTATAATTGCCAGGTTGTGCAACACTGGTATCAAGGTTGGCCCCCACAGACGTGAAGGCTAATGCACTATTGTAAGAGCGGATGTGTTGACGAAAGTCTTTTGCATCCGCTTCATTACTTGCAAGGAGCCGCCTTAGCGGCTCTTGGGGGGGTGTCAACGGGGGCAGTGTCACTTTACCTTGCGCGCAACATAGTGTAAATTGTGGATTAGCCCGCGAACTTGGTGCGGCACGCTCCTCCAGAAAGTGCAAGGCGTTGCATTTGCCACACACGGTGGTCATTTCACCTAAAGTGTGGCGAAGACCACGATGGCTGCCGTCAAATTCACGGCGCGCCAAAGGGATGACTTGGTTCGCACCTTGGTTTACGCGATCTAGTTCACATTGGGCATTATGTGCTTGACGATCAGCGTTTCGAATTTCTTGGCGACGCTCTTCTGGTAATTGCTCTCGCTGGCCCTGGTGAGCCTGACGATCCGCATTACGTATTTCCTGTTGCCTATCAGGATGCAAAAGTGTTCGAGCGTTAGCACGTGCAACATTTTCCAAAGCAATTTGCGCATTGCTGCGCATAGTTCTCTAAGCTACCCGTCGGGTGGCATCCGCCGCAATCTGTGCATCGCTACGCGCAGCTCTCTGAGCTACCCGTCGGGTGGCATCTGCCGCAATCTGTGCATCGCTACGCGCAGCTTTCTGAGCTGCCCGTCGGGTGGCATCCGCCGCAATCTGTGCATCGCTACGCGCAGCTCTCTGAGCTGCCCGTCGATTGGCATCTGCCGCACACTGCTCTTTAGATCAAGTAGCATGCCTCTACCGGGCAAGACGCTTTCGACGGACACACAGATCCTCCAAAGGGGCCTCCTCTTCCTCTTCGTTCATTGGTTTAATGAAGGTTGTTGTGTTGAAGGGGGGGGGGATAGGTGAAGAAGTATGTTCTATGTGAAAAGTAACCAGGGGAACGCGTTTATGAAGGGCAGTTAACCTGAACTCCCTTAACCCCCCAGAGGACGACCATACAGAAACCATCAATTGCAACTTCAAAAAACAATGGAAAATTCTCATTGATGCATCAATAAACATAAACTTGTATGTATGTGCAGTTGGCAAACAGAAAGGGAAAAGAAAAAGGAAGAAGAATCTTGCTCCTACCTCTTGAATGTTAGAGGATTTCTGGAATGTGAAACCTCCAAATATGGAAGGCACAAAATTTCTAGCTGATGATGTCTGCAAGTTTTCTAACCCTTCCCCAGTTCTTGGTATGGATCTCCTCTCGATCCTCGTAGAAAAATGCACCCTTAATAGTGATCTAGTGTGCAAGTAGATCCAAAATAACTGCTTGTCGTCCTACTCATCCTCCTGCTGTTGAGTTAAAAAAAAAGTCGAAAGATTTTACCCCACACCTGTGAAGATGGATGGTCAGACAGACTGCAAGGATAGAGTGTTCTTTAGTGAATGTATTAGCACTCAATACAAAGAGATTCTGGCCATCACCTATTCAAAACTTCAAAACAGAGACCGGAATCCTAAATAAATGAACTTTAGAAAGGAAAGACATAAACCTCATAATAAATGACTCCTCCATTTTTTTATTTCGAAATACACCAAAAGAAAAAAATCAGGAAAAAGGAGCTATACATACATATATATATATATATATATATATATATATATATATAGACTTTTGAATATTTCTCTATTATTAAATAATAGAGAAGAAGAAGGAGTGGCACCCAAGCCAATTGCCTTAGTTCAGGGACAGCTTCAACTCATGTCTGTTCAGACAATTTCTTCATTTTGAAGATTCCATGTTGAACATAGAATATATTCATGAAAAGAAAACAACACTTGTACCTTTCCAACACGAAACGAAGTTGAGCCGGGAGAGACAGAAACAGAACAGCAAAGAAGAGGATAAAAGTCCAAAACCCCACTTTCCGAGGAAAGAAAAAAGGAACTTGAAACTTTTGCAGAGCTCCGGGAAGCTCATTTTGTGGATACGGACAAAGGACGAAGTGTCAGTTGAAGAATAGTATTGTCGAGCTCCTCCTCCTCCAGCTCCTTCTTCTCTTCCTCCTGCTGCTTACGTGTCCCTCCTTCTACCACTGCCATAGCTCTCCAGTAGTACTCTCCCCGTCCCCTTCCGCAGCCGGATTCATGTCTCCTCTCTCTCCTTCTCTACACTTCCGCGACCAAATTCTTCGTTCTTGATTCCATACCCAAGCTTCTGATCGCGCAAGTCTGCTGCAGCCATTCGTCCTCCTCCTTCCTGCTCCTCCTCCTCTTCCATCTTCTTCTTCCCTGCCATTAGCCTAAGCCAAAAAGGTAACTGACAATTTTGAAAACATAAATTGCATGCAGCCAATGGGAAGGTGCAACATCCACTCAAGGGCCCCAGCATTTTAATTTGGGTTGTGAGGGCAGGGGGGAGAGGTTTTTTCTTTTTTCTTTTCTTTTAAGCTAGGTCCCCCCCTAGCTTAAAAGAAAAAAAAGGAAAGCACCTTAGCCTTTCCTATTGGCTGAAAGGAAAATAAATCCTCCCCCCTCACCCCCGCCTCCCCCAATAAAACTTGCATGGAAAGTCAAGTGTCCAAGTGGACACTGCACAGTCCACTCTCTCCACACCAAATACAGCTTGAAAAAAAAAAAACCTCCCCTCCAACCTCCCAGCCCTAAACCCAAAACTTTAAAGGAAAAAAACCAAGGCACCCTGAGAACATGATTGCACTTCCCAATTGGCTGGATGATTATTTATTTATTTATTTATTTCCCCCCTGAGTTGCTGATGTGTTCCTACCATTTCTCCAACTTGTTCCCCAAGTTCCCAATGGGTTTCCCATGGGTATTCCCAATCGCACCTGATTTCAAACCCATATGTTTTGCCCAAAGTCCTCCCCTTCTCACATTTATCGGTGGGCCAAAGGGGGAGGCACTCCATCTATCCATAGAATCTTCAATTTTTGCGAGCCTTCATAGTTTCAATTATTTTATGCCGGGGCCAATCAAATTCAATAAAAAAAAGTTGGACTTGTGAGGGATAAAGGTCAGGCCAAAAATGGTGATGAACGTTTTTGGGAGGAGAAATTTCATGCAGCCCATGGGAAGGCCCAAGCACACACTGAATGTGCCTTACATTTTTTCCTTTTAAATTTGGGGGGCGGGGGATTTAGAGGAGGATATTTTTCAGTTTTCCCTGGTTCCCTCTATGTTGACCATCCCACCATCCGCTCACCTGATTGGCTGGGGCCCTCAATGGATGTGGGGAGGGGGGGCTCCAGCCAATGAGGAATAATTGCATCAAGACACTGACACCAATTTCTTTATAGGAGTAGACTCTTCCATCATCTTCTTCTTCCGGGATGAAGTACTTGGATGGATGGACGGATGACGGGATGGACGACGGGACGAATGGATGGAAAGGAGGACCGGCGGCGTCGTCCGCCACAACAGGACAAAACCAAGGATATTATATATAGAGACTAGTGGGTGCCCGTGGCCGAAGGCCACTGTGAAGTCCCCCCCTTTCTTTAAATCGTATTTATTTTCTTTAAACCGGGAGCATGCCTCTCCCGGGCAAGATGGGTACCCGTGACCTTTGGGCACTGTGAAGTCGGCTTATTTCTTTTAAGCTAGGGGGGCATGGAAGATTTTTTTTTCAGTTTTCTCTGTTTCCTATTGTATTCCCACGGCGTTCCCTTTAAGTTCTTAATGGGTTCCCAAACTGTTCCCCACATTCCCAATGTGTTCCCCATGGGTATTCCCAATCGTACCTTGCTTTAATCCCATATGTTTTGCTCAAAGTCCTCCCCTTCTCACATATATCGATGGGCCAAAGGGGGAGGCACTCCATCTATCCATAGAATCTTCAATTTTTGCGAGCCTTCATAGTTTCAATTATTTTATGTCGGGGCCAATCAAATTCAATAAAAAAAAGTTGGACTTGTGAGGGATAAAGGTCAGGCCAAAAATGGTGATGAACGTTTTTGGGAGGAGAAATTTCATGCAGCCCATGGGAAGGCCCAAGCACACACTGAATGTGCCTTGCATTTTATCCTTTTAAATTTGGGGGGCGGGGGATTTAGAGGAGGATATTTTTCAGTTTTCCCTGGTTCCCTCTATGTTGACCATCCCACCATCCGCTCACCTTGGCTGGGGCCCTCAATGGATGTGGGGAGGGGGGGTGCTCCAGCCAATCAAGAATAACTGCATCAAGACACCCACACCGATTTCTTTATAGGAGTAGACTCTTCCATCATCTTCTTCTTCCGGGATGAAGAACTTGGATGGATGGACGGATGTGGGGAGGGGGGGCTCCAGCCAATCAGGAATAACTGCATCAAGACACGGGATGAGGAACTTGGATGGACGGATGACGGGATGGAAACTGGGACGGATGGATGGAAAGGAGGACCAACACCAACACCACCACCACCGGACAGACGGACACCATGGATATTATTATGTTGGAGTTGGGTACCCGTGACCTTCGAGCACTGTGAAGTCGACTTGTTTTTTGATTTTTCCTTAGGAATTTTGGGGGAAACAAAACAAAACAGAAGTGCCAAAGTTGCCATATTTATAGAATTCGTTATTGGAGATCGCCAAAAAAAAAAAAAGGATTTTATGAAATTTCTATTTTCCCGTCTCGCCTTTAGCCAAAAATCATCAAGCTGTGGCGGCTGGAATACTTTTAATTTCTTTTCTTTCCTTTTTCTTTTCTCCAAGGTTTTTTTTTTTGTTTTTTTTTTTCTTCTTCTTTCCTCGAACAGATTCAAGCCAAAAATCCTAAATAATGGAACCAAGCTCCTCCTATTATAAAACACGGGATGGTACAACCGAGCTTTTCCTATTATAAAACATGGGATGGGTACCTGTGACCTTCGGGCACTATGAAGTCCATTCATTAAGAGCCAAAGCCTGCCTGCTCCCTGACATTAATGGTAAGTACCCCATTGTTGGAACATTCTATTTTAAAAAGCTGCACATCATGAATGTAGCTTCTCGTGGAGCCATTTAGGAGATGCATAAAGCCTCAAAGGAGTGCTTCTTTGTACACAACATTGCGCATAAGGCCAATCCGGCCATGCATAGTGTCTGGCAGCTGAACTTTGACGTTTGCTAGTGCCTTAGCACGTGAAAAGGCAACATAAAGTTGGCCATGCGAAAAAACGTCATCTGCGAGATGAAGGCCAACATGAGAGAGGGTTTGCCCTTGAGACTTGTTAATAGTCATGGCATAAGCCAGCCGCAAAGGAAATTGCTTCCTTGTAAATGTAAATGGCAAACCGCTATTATCGGAAATGAATTTAATGCGCGGGATAAAGGCCACATTACCGACCCCTTTGCCTGTCATGATCTCAGCCTCAACAACTCGCATTGTGAAACGTCGAATAATCAAGCGTGTCCCATTGCACAGCCCAGCTGATGGGTCGAGATTGCGTAGCAGCATCACTGGTGCGCCAATCTTGAACGATAACTTGTGTGAAGGCATGCCACTAATTTCCAAAGTGTTGAGGAACTCGGAAGGATATGTGTTCGCCACTTCCGTGTCCTCTACGGAATCCGCACTAAAGAAGTCAACCTACATGCCTGGAAAGTAGCTTAAAACCATCGTGTTTATTAGCGAAACCTCCTTATTGCGAGGAGCCAAAATTGCGCGGTCACGCAAATACTCGTTTGTGGCCCAACCCTCTTGTAGTCGAGGGTAGATGGCCACAGCCATGGCTCGTGTGTCCGTAGAAGGGAGTACCATCATGTTTGGACACTTGATGTAATCCTCATCAATGGTTTCTAGCTCATTGTTGCCAAGACAAAGAAGCCAATCTGCAAAAGTGCGATTCCCAAGATCGGAATGAACAGCAACGACATCACCGGCCCGCATATTTTCCGAAAGACGAAATACCTCAACAGATTCCCATAGGTAGGAATTCTATATTGATGCAGAAACAATGTCTGCATGGGATCCCCGGGGGATGACCGGAAGGACCTGGCGAAAGTCCCCTGACATGACGAAAACAATGCCACCAAAAGGCTCATTCTTGTCTATAAGGTCACGTAGACTTCGATCCACCGCTTCAAAAGCAAGCTTATTAGTCATAGGAGCTTCATCCCAAAGGATGAGCTTCGTTTGGCGGATTAGTGCTGCTAAATCATCTTGCTTACGAATATAACAGAAGGATGTATGGTCAAGCGCAATCGGGATCTTTAGGTACGAATGGGCCGTTCGCCCTCCTGAAAGCAAAAGTGCGGCAATGCCTGAAGAGGCGACAGCAAGTGCAATATCACCACGCGAACGCACAGTGTTCAAAATCAAGTTTTCGGTGTAGGTCTTACCCGTTCCACCAGGGCCATCAATAAAAATGACTTTAGCGTGATGGCCAACATATGCATCGATTACGCCATTGTAGGCTGCACGTTGCCCATCATTGAGGCTCTTACTGGCCATAGCCATCTCGGCTTGTAAAACCTCGACATTGTAGTCGCGCTCCACCTCAAGTAAGCGATTGGTTTCAAACCGATCAAAGGCAATAGAGGGGGTAGGAAGGCCAAAATCTTCGAGAGTTTTGCTAAATTTGGCAAGCCCATCTCGTAAAGAATGCAATGCCCAACTTTCAATTTGTTCAATGGACGGCTCCACTATACCGCGACGTTGCAATACTGCCTTGCAGTCATCGTAAATGTGCTCCTTATATTTGTCCCATAGCATGCGTGGCTCACCTGGAACGCCAAAAACCAATATGGTCACAAATAAAAATCGTAACTGCGCACCTGTTTGCATGCCAACTGCTTCTTCCAAGCATGCATTCCATTCGTCATCCGAGTCATACAAACCAAGCGCAATGCACGCTGATTTGAATGTGTCATGAATAACACCGTTAACTGTGCGAAAAGCTTCAAAAGAAATAGCACCTTTGACCTTCGTTAACAATGTACGTAAAAAGTAACGCTCGCCAGCAGAAGGTCTCACAAAATAAAGGCGCCCGACACAACACCCTCTCTGCCGGATGGTCCATTTTTTCGTCCCATTGGTCCATGTAAACATAGAGGGAAATTCCATGTAAGTGACTTCTCTAGCCAAGGGGTAATCAATATTGGCTTGGAAGTATTCAATGAGCGTTGTTTTTTGGTTTTGCTCGCTATTAACAGTTTCAAAAATATTGGCATTATCATTATACACGACCATATGCATTCCAGGCTCGTGCACAGCAAGGCGTGTGATAGACGGTGTCCCATCATGCATTCTAAAGGAGAAAAGACGCCAGGATGCTTCGGAAGCAGATACATAGCGTCCTTCAAGGTATGTTTTAATTTCATCACGGTTTTGCCACTCTCCATTGGCAATAATTGCCTGCGCGTTGTTCACCTAGCCAGGCGTATTCGCCTGCCTTTTGATAACAGCAATAGCACGATCAGGTCCCTTGTACACATACTTGTACAGGTACTTGACAACAGATATGGACGAACATATCTCCACGTTGATGTGTGCGTGGTACTTGGTTGCTAGGTGAAGATTATATGGGACAATCCATTGGTTATCCACCATGCGCTGTGTCTTTGGATTTACAAAAATGCGGGTTTGACGACGCTGGTACTCAGGGTACCCGTCAACATCACAACGTGTTTCTTCGCTAAAGGAACGTGGGTACCTTTTCTTGCATTTTCCCTGCTCCATGCATTGTGCGTTGAGAAAATTTGGACCACATGGCCCATGCACCATGCACGAAGTGACCGTCTCGTGTGCCTCAGGATGGCGTATCGGGTCCGGAATCTCAGCCGATACCATTGAATCATAGTCCTCGGTAGTGCGTAATTTTGACGCTTCATCTAAAATGAGCAAAATGTGCGCATGGGGCAAGCCTCTCTTTTGAAACTCAATGACCCAAATTTTAGCAATCACATTGCCAAAAACACCATCTTTGATGTCCTTCAAAAGGGCGTCAAGTTTCAAATTGAAAATGCGAGTTACTAACTCAGGGCGATCCTTGGCAATTTGCTGCGGGAGAAGCGCATCTGTAATCTCTTTCCATTTAGGATTACACGTAAATGTGACAAAAAGGTCTGGCTTACCAAATTTGCGAACCCTAGCCATCGCATCTTGGTACAATTGGCCCATGGCGCGTTCACCGCCCTGGAATGACGACGGAAGAATTATCTTTTGCCCGACGTCGTTCCCAAAAATGTCGCCAACATTTAGTGCATCTTGAAGACCATTGTAGAGGTCGCAACGTAATTATCGTTGGTTCTCGCGAATAAACTTTAAGCGGTTATGTTCAGTACATGCATATGCATCAACAATGAATTGCTGCAAAAGCCTTCCAGCTCGTAGAATCCATTCCTCGTTGACGCGATGCTGTACGATGTACGCGTAAAATTGAAGCATGGTGACACGCGCGGAACCCCGTTTACCACCTACGGCATTCTCGTCATCTTGGATGAACCTAAAGCCATCCCATTGAAATCCATTCAATGGGATGCCATCATGCCATCCATTGCGTCCATCTGGGAAGAGAAGGACGTAGTGCAGTGGCATGTATGCAGTGTGCAAAGGAGAGACACGTTGAAAATAACCATTAGTTGAACGCATGATAATGTCGCGTGCGTCTCCCTCATCCACATCGCCCCCAACCATCAATGCACCAACTTCGTCAATAGTCGGCGCATTGTAATGCCGCAAATTAGTGCGACGGTCATTCACCAAATGAAGACTTAGTTCAATAGCCCCATCTTGGAGTCGTTCTGTGGCCGTTTAGAAGATGCTAGCGTAGGGGTTGCATGCATGCAACATTGTTTGCAACGACTGCATGGTGTCCCTATTCAAGCCGCCAAAATTGCCCATTCGACCATCAAGCTCGGCATGCGGATCACTAATGTATAGCTGGGCGAATTTTCGCACTTGGCCAGGTTGAGGAAGCAAACTCCCCATCCTATGGTAAAGCTCACCGCGAATACGGTAGGTATAATTGCCAGGTTGTGCAACACTGGTATCAAGGTTGGCCCCCACAGACGTGAAGGCTAATGCACTGTTGTAAGAGCGGATGTGTTGACGAAAGTCTTTCGCATCCGCTTCATTACTTGCAAGGAGCCGCCTCAGCGGCTCTTGGGGGGGTGTCAACGGGGGCAGTGTCACTTTACCTTGCGCGCAACATAGTGTAAATTGTGGATTAGCCCGCGAACTTGGTGCGGCACGCTCTTCCAGAAAGTGCAAGGCGTTGCATTTGCCACACACGGTGGTCATTTCACCTAAAGTGTGGCGAAGACCACGATGGCTGCCGTCAAATTCACGGCGTGCCAAAGGGATGACTTGGTTCGCACCTTGGTTTACGCGATCTCGTTCACGTTGGGCATTATGTGCTTGACGATTAGCGTTTTGAATTTCTTGGCGACGCTCTTCTGGTAATTGCTCTCGCTGGCCCTAGTGAGCCTGACGATCCGCATTATGTATTTCCTGTTGCCTATCAGGATGCAAAAGTGTTCGAGCGTTAGCACGTGCAACATTTTCCAAAGTAATCTGTGCATCACTACGCGCAGCTCTCTGAGCTGCCCGTCGGGTGGCATCCGCCGCAATTTGTGCATCGCTACGCGCAGCTCTCTGAGCTGCCCGTCGGTTGGCATCCGCCACAATTTGTGCATCGCTACGCACAACTCTCTGAGCTGCCAATCGGGTGGCATCCGCCGCAATCTGTGCATCGCTACGCACAGCTCTCTGAGCTGCGCGTCGGTTGGCATCCGCTGCAATCTGTGCATCGCTACGCGCAGCTCTCTGAGCTGCCCGTGGGGTGGCATCCGCCGCAATCTGTGCATCGCTCCGCGCAGCTCTCTGAGCTGCCCGTCGGTTGGCATCTGCCGCAATCTGTGCATCGCTACGCGCAGCTCTCTGAGCTGCCCGTCGGTTGGCATCGGCCGCACACTGCTCTTTAGATCGAGTAACATGCCTCTCCCAAGCAAGACGCTTTCGACGGACACACAGATCCTCCAAAGGGGCCTCCTCTTCCTCTTCGTTCATTGGTTTAATGAAGGTTGTTGTGTTGAGGGGGGGGGATAGGTGAAGAAGTATGTTCTATGGGAAAAGTAACCAAGGGAACGCGTTTATGAAGGGCAGTTAACCTGAACTCCCTTAACCCCCCAGAGGACGACCATATAGACAAACACCTAAAATATTATAGATCCCCTCGAACACTAAAGGCTAAGATGGTCACAAATAGAGACTGCAACTGCAAGTGGTGGCAGTTGCTTCGTGTCTTCATAATGGTTGTTCTTGTCACCTACTCAATTGCGTTTTTCAGGATGTCTTTCATTATAGATACTCATACTGGTGTGATGAGGTAGGCACCTTGTGGGGCATGAGAAAGCCATTTTCTTCCTGTGGTGTTGTTGGCCGAAAACCTGAATCCTCTTCCAAAGATTGTTTCCCGCTAATTGTTGATCAGTTGACCAACCACTTTTGCACCTAGAAACCATCAATTGCAACTTCAAAAAACAATGGAAAATTCTCATTGATGCATCAATAAACATAGACTTGTATGTATGTGCAGTTGGCAAACAAAAAGGGAAAAGAAAAAGGAAGAAGAATCTTGCTCCTACCTCTTGAATGTTAGAGGATTTATGGAATGTGAAACCTCCAAATATGGAAGGCACAAAATTTCTGGCTGATGATGTCTGCAAGTTTTCTAACCCTTCCCCAATTCTTGGTATGGATCTCCTCTCGATCCTCGTAGAAAAATGCACCCTTAATAGTGATCTAGTGTGCAAGTGGATCCAAAATAACTGCTTGTCGTCCTACTCATCCTCCTGTTGTTGAGTTAAAAAAAAGCCGAGAGATTTTACCCCACACCTGTGAAGATGGATGGTCAGACAGACTGCGAGGATAGAATGTTCTTCAGTGAATGTATTAGCACTCAATACAAAGAGATTCTGGCCATCACCTATTCAAAACTTCAATCCTTTGAAATAACTGAAATCCACAATCAACGTCCTCATACATAACTATTTCTTGTATCCAATGTTGTATTTGCATTCTTTAAACAGAATCCTGCCTCTCAAATTTCTGCTCTGCATGTCATGATAGGTAAAATCCACCTGATCATAAGAATGATGTTGAAGTGCTAGAGCCAATGCAGAGCTTAAGGATCTAATGAGATCTTGAGAAACAGAGACCGGAATCCTAAATAAATGAACTTTAGAAAGGAAAGACATAAACCTCATAATAAATGACTCCTCCATTTTTTTATTTCGAAATACACCAAAAGAAAAAAATCAGGAAAAAGGAGCTATATATATATATATATATATATAGACTTTTGAATATTTCTCTATTATTAAATAATAGAGAAGAAGAAGGAGTGGCACCCAAGCCAATTGCCTTAGTTCAGGGACAGCTTCAACTCATGTCTGTTCAGACAATTTCTTCATTTTGAAGATTCCATGTTGAACATAGAATATATTCATGAAAAGAAAACAACACTTGGACCTTTCCAACATGAAACGAAGTTGAGCCGGGAGAGACAGAAACAGAACAGCAAAGAAGAGGATAAAAGTCCAAAACCCCACTTTGCGAGGAAAGAAAAAAGGAACCTGAAACTTTTGCAGAGCTCCGGGAAGCTCATTTTGTGGATACGGACAAAGGACGAAGGATGGAGTGTCAGTTGAAGAATAGTATTGTCGAGCTCCTCCTCCTCCAGCTCCTTCTTCTCTTCCTCCTGCTGCTTACGTGTCCCTCCTTCTACCACTGCCATAGCTCTCCAGTAGTACTCTCCCCGTCCCCTTCCGCAGCCGGATTCATGTCTCCTCTCTCTCCTTCTCTACCCTTCCGCGACCAAATTCTTCGTTCTTGATTCCATACCCAAGCTTCTGATCGCGCAAGTCTGCTGCAGCCATTCGTCCTCCTCCTTCCTGCTCCTCCTCCTCTTCCATCTTTTTCTTCCCTGCCATTAGCCTAAGCCAAAAAGGTAACTGACAATTTTGAAAACATAAATTGCATGCAGCCAATGGGAAGGTGCAGCATCCACTCAAGGGCCCCAGCATTTTAATTTGGGTTGTGAGGGTAGGGGGGAGAGGTTTTTTTTTTTTTTTTTTTTTCCTTTTAAGCTAGGTCCCCCCCTAGCTTAAAAGAAAAAAAAGCAAAGCACCTTAGCCTTTCCTATTGGCTGAAAGGAAAATAAATCCTCCCCCCTCACCCCCGCCTCCCCCAATAAAACTTGCATGGAAAGTCAAGTGTCCAAGTGGACACTGCACAGTCCACTCTCTCCACACCAAATACAGCTTGAAAAAAAAAAAACCTCCCGTCCAACCTCCCAGCCCTAAACCCAAAACTTAAAAGGAAAAAACCAAGGCACCCTGAGAACATGATTGCACTTCCCAATTGGCTGGATGATTTTTTATTTATTTATTTATTTTCCCCCTGAGTTGCTGATGTGTTCCTACCATTTCTCCAAGTTGTTCCCCAAGTTCCCAATGTGTTCCCCATGGGTATTCCCAATCGCACCTGATTTCAAACCCATATGTTTTGCCCAAAGTCCTCCCCTTCTCACATTTATCGATGGGCCAAAGGGGGAGGCACTCCATCTATCCATAGAATCTTCAATTTTTGTGAGCCTTCATAGTGTCAATTATTTTATGCCGGGGCCAATCAAATTCAATAAAAAAAAGTTGGACTTGTGAGGGATAAAGGTCAGGCCAAAAATGGTGATAAACGTTTTTGGGAGGAGAAATCTCATGCAGCCAATGGGAAGGCCCAAGCACACACTGAATGTGCCTTGCATTTTTTCCTTTTAAATTTGGGGGGCGGGGGATTTAGAGGAGAATATTTTTCAGTTTTCCCTGGTTCCCACAATGTTGACCATCCCACCATCCGCCCCACCATCCGCTCACTTTGGCTGGGGCCCTCAATGGATGTGGGGAGGGGGGGCTCCAGCCAATCAGGAATAACTGCATCAAGACACGGACACCTATTTTTTTATAGTAGTAGACTCTTCCATCATCTTCTTCTTCCGGGATGAGGAACTTGGATGGACAGATGACGGGATGGATGGATGGAAAGGAGGACCAACACCAACCAACACCGCCGGACAGACGGACACCACGGATATTATTATGTTGGAGATATAACATAGACATTTTTGTTTGTCTATATGTTTGTGTCATTCATATCTACCTCTCTTTTCAAAGCCTAACTACTTCATTCCTTTCTCATACCTTACCGACATGATATGAGATGAGACGACAAATTAACATGTATCATTTCATGTCCATGTTTTATATATATATATAATTTAATAACTTAGTTATTTTCAATCCTATCTATCTAAACCACCACCATTTCCCTTCACATCTACATGAACATGAAAGGACTTAACATAAATTAATGATGAACTACTAAAAACCATATGGAAAAATAGGGGAAAAAAAAAAAAAAAACAATGAAAACAAGAGATTTTGCTCAAATAGGAACCTTGCCTTTTGGGCAAGAGCATTTACACTTGTATTCTTTTTAAGAAAAAATTATAGAATGTTTTGAAATGTTTGCATCTTGTTCAAATGTTTTCAATGCCAATTGCAAAAGTAATTTCTATCCCCATCATCCCATGACCCATGTGATGGTCATGATCTATGTGACACCATGCGACATACGTAAACCCTAATGCAAAACCCTAAAACCCTCTTCCCTTCCTCGACACCATGCGACATACATAAACCCTAATGCCAAATCCTAAACCCTTTTTTCCCTTCCTCGATGATTGCTTGTATTCCTGGACACGAAGTCGGAAGAGAGAGAGATATGAGAGACACACAGAGAGATGTCGTCTAGGAGATTGTGTAATCAAGATATGAGATATGTGTTGTTTGCACAATTTTTGAGGAGAGTGTGAGAGAGAGAGGGGGGGTAGAGGGGAAGAGATCGAGCTATTGAGCGAGCGAGATGATGAAGTCTGCTGTGCGAGCTGTGCATTCGTGCGTCCTGCAACGTCTGCGTGTGCAGTTGGATTCAGATGTGCACGCTACCGTCTTCGGTCCGGCTGCTGTTCTACGATTGTGTAGCAGCAGAATGTTTTCAGATGAATCACATGCCTCCAACCAGCACCTGGACAGAGGCCAGGTCGTCACTCGTGTGCTGGAAGTCGTCAAGACGCATCAAAAAGTCGATCCTGCTAAGGTCTGACTCCATTTCCCGAAATCTCCTTCCCCTCCCCTCCCCTCTCCTCCTCTTCCTCGTCCTCGTCCTCCAAAACATGTGAACATGGGAGGAGTCTCACATTGTTTGGCTAACCTTCCATGTCAAACAATTTCTTCACTGCCTTGTGTGATTGTCTGGAACAGAGAAACAGAGAAACAGACAGAGACAGAAAGAGCTTGACATGTTTGTCTAAATCCAGATGTTCTGATGTTGCAAACATTTGCATTCGATTGTTATATGCAAGAAGGGTTTTGGAATTCAGGTCTTTGATCCTGAGACAGAGTGCTGGGTGGAGTGTGGAGTGGGTATGCATGCACTTAGTCATGTTTGGAAATGAGGCCAAATTCTCTCAAGATTGTATCCTTCCTTTCTGGAGCATGTTTTTCGTGAACAAAAGTGTGAACAAAAGTGTGAGGATTATCGTTGCTTGGTCATTAAATATTAATGTATCTTCAGCAATGGTGGTTTGATGGTTATAGTTGGGTCATTGTCAGCTAAGGAATGTAGTGTTGAATTTGCTGTACTGGGGAGGACTGTTAGTTATTTTTTGCTTGGAGACGGTTTCTTAATTCTTCCTTCCCTTTTTTCCTGGTATGATACTCTGTTTTGTAATGGCTGATCTCTGGTTTCATTCAGGTGAGAGAATCGGCCAGTTTTCAAGAGTTGGGGCTTGACAGCCTAGACACAGTGGAGGTTGTGATGGCTGTTGAGGAGGAATTTGCGGTGGTGATTCCTGATGCAGAAGCTGATAAAATAAACTCATGTGCACAGGCAATTGAGTACATTGCAGCACACCCAAGTGCCAAGTAGGCCCATTTATTCTTGAGTCCCACCATTTTGGATAGAAATGTGTAGAAGGTGAACCACATGCTGCAGCTGGATATTCTGACAATGAATGCTGTTGCTGAAGTTCCTGTACCCAATTTATTGACTCTCAATAAACATGACAGGGTGTGGGATTTGTTGCTGCATCAAGAAGCACTTGTAGTTTGGCAATTCACTTACTACCATGTGATGTTTTCGTGGGACACATTCCCACAATATTTCAGTATTCACTCCTGCTTTTACACAACAGTGTGGTTTTTTCAACTTATTTGTTAGAGGATTGAAATGGATCATCAATGATATGCAAAACCAAGGTTTGTATGTCTCTCTCTCCCACAAAGAGTTAAGGCAGATAGGTAGATTCTCCTGTGGTCTTACCTGGTCTATACTGTGTCCATTCAATAGCCATACAGAACACTTGGCCAAGAAATTCTGAGAGGTTGCATCATTTTCATTCTTGTGGACATGATCTTAGATTTAAGCCCTCACAATTGGCAGCCATTTTCCATTTTATTGGCTATTCTTAAGGGGAGTTTTAACACATACATGATGATGCAGGCTACATTGATAACATTTCATCTATTGGAGCTCCCATGGCCTCTCTGATCTCCTTTCCATATCCTGTAGCCATATGTAGTAAAATGTTATGCATCCCTTCATCCATAGCAATACACTGTGATGCAAACTTATTTTGTGAAACAGACACATGCTCACGACAAGTATCACCAATTGCAACCTTGAGGCTTCCATACACACTTGCACAAATGCTCGGAAGCTTGACATACATACTACTTGGTATGTTGCAGGAGCTTGCCATTGCCACCAGCTCTTGCTGTATCATGACTAGAGACCAGAGATTGAGGCTTTGATGCTTACAGCTTTCAATACCTTCCAGTGATTTAGACAGCTTTCTATACCTTCCAGTGATAGTGACCTCATGCTCACTATCACATCTTTATTGCCTGTGCCAGTAATCTCCAGGCCACCAAAAAAGTTCCTTGGATTGTTTGAGGTTCATAATTTTGATGCATAAAGCTTGCTCTAGAGTGACTGGTTGATTCATGTATTTCAGGAGAAACCTTGGGGAGGTTGGTAGAGCTTTAATTGGGTTTCATCTCATGGCATGAAAGTCCAGTTAAAGTTGTTGGGTTCTGTAGTAGAGATCCAAACTTTCTTTGTTTCCTCTGTTCTCCAATGAAACAAAGCTAAACTGTGGGTTTCTGGCAGTTCAGGTCTGTTCTGTCCGCAGTTACTGCAAGGTTTCAGGGCCTGGTCTACTTTTTGGTCTAGTTGTAGCATATATGATCTTCTGTATCTGACAGACATTACAAAGCAGAAAACTTTCCTGTGTTCCATTCAGGGCAGGGAGAGATAGTAGCACACACAAGTTGGCAGTTCATTTCCAGTAACAAACCCCATGCTTAAGCATAGATATTATTGCTTGTGTTTACAATGAGCAAGCAAATTTTGTACATAGACCCTATACAAAAGCTGATGTGAGTTGTTGAGTCATTTGGTAAGCAAACAATGCTTAAAAGGTCAAGGAGCAAAAACAAACTATGTTCAGCAATGACCAATGTTCGAATTTTTGTTTCAATTGAATTACGGATGTCCCCACTGTGCAGCTTCTGTTCTAATCCAGGCCTAGGATTCTCATCAGAAGTTTGTGGGGCCTTGTGTTTCCGACCTCTGTTGTAGCTTCCCTTTGAATTGTTGCTTACTTGGAGAATAGATGTCCCTCCAGATCACAGGCACCCTCTTCACAATCCAGTTGTCCCCATCTTGCAGCTACCCGCTGGCAAGGAAACTGGGGTTTGCCCAAACTGTTATCATCAAAGGAAACAAAGGGACAACAACATATCACATGAGAGGGATGCATAACTGACAAGAAAAACCCCAGTCAAAGTCTGAGAGTTATGCAACTAACATGAAAGGACAGGCAGCAGCAATGGAGTAAAATCACGGGAGTACAGAGGAAATGGCACGGCAACAGAAAGTTGATGGAATTGCTACCTCCGATTCACAACATTGTGCACTTTGCACATCCACTGGGCCAATTCATACCCTGATGATGCCTTGATGGGATGTGATCTGTACACACCCAAACAGTTGCCACTGATACTTAGCAACTGTACTCCCCTTAGGCTACTCAAAAGCTAAGCTGACTGGAGCTCACTCATACTTATGCCACCGTACCCTCTTTAGAACCTAGTCAGGAAGAGAATAGAAGTAAAACCTGTTTGAAAGAGAACTTACTTGAGAACATCAACAAAATGATCAGCACACTGCTTGCAAGGGTAGAGTCTGGAAAGAAGTGACATCTGCCAACCACTTCCCCCACAACCTTTCACAATGCTGCACTAGCTGAACAGTTTTCAAATACCTGCCACTTTTTTATCCTTGGTCTTGAGCAAAATTGTGGCGATGAACACAAAAAACAGATGGGCCCTTATACTAGAGGAACCAACTTTTGTTGAACAGTGCATACTCACCAGTTCTTTAACATCACGTTGTTGTTGCTTGGTGGGCTTTTCTGGATACTGCAGTCCAGAAGATTCAATGGTTATGTCAATAAGCAGATCAGCCACCGAACACACAAATAAAAGTAGGCTGACAGCTTGATCCAGTGCATATATGCAACAATGCTAATCTTGTCAGGCCACAGATGATTGCTACTTAGCCTTGATATCTGTCCACAAGTGTTTGGTAGCCCTAATTTCGTGGGCCACATACATGCAACTCAGAACAGATGAAGAGTGCAGCAACACTGTTGACAAAAGATTGTTCATGCCACACCAGTATGTGTGACATATATCTGCATTTCTTACATTAAATCTCTGCCTCTCCATCAGTATGAATAGAGCTCAATTGCCCTTTATGGTTCAAAATCTCATGACAGACAGCATATGCACTCAAGCAGACAAAAGAAAATTCGAGGTTTTACCTGGGCTGCTAGTGTGTGCAGGAAAGTCCAAGTAGCACGACCCAGTTCCTCCTTTGTCACTGCTCCACCTGAATTAATCTGCAGATGTTACCATCATACTTACACACCATGGGTGACAGTTGAGACAATAATACTTGTTTGCTTTCAGTACAACTAAAAGGCAAGAAATACAAATACAGCTACTAGTACCTTGACATAAAGCCATTGCAGTACCTCAATATTGAAACGGCAGCATATGACAATCCTGGCACATCATTGTCTTCACAACACTATGTTTCTCTCACCAAACAGGTAAAGATTACTTCAAGAATCAAGCCACCACAAACAATGTCCCTGGAAAAAATCAACAACAAGGGTTCTACTTCCTACAGCATGCCTACAGAAGAACTGATGCCACAACAACCCCAATAGAGAAATGCTAATATAAACATCTTCAAGGTTCATGCTAACCCTAAAAACCTGTCTCATATGAGAAATGCTAACACAAAAATCTTCATTTGCACAAGGTTTATGCTAACCCTAAAACCCTGTCTCATATGATAAATGCTAACATAAAACATCTTCATTTGCACAATGTTCACGCTAACCCTAAAACCCTGTGTCATACAAGAAATGCTAATATAAACATCTTCGTTTGCACGACGTTCGTGCTAACCCTAAAACCCTGTGTCATATGAGAAATCCTAACATAAAACATCTTCATTTGCACGAAGTTCGTGCTAGCCCTAAAACCCTGTCTCAGTCATATTCTCTGAGATTGGCAAAGAAATCTCCAAAACGATACTTTGACTGCAGTGGCATAAGAAGCTTGCCTGAGTGGGAAGTTGAAAGAGCAAGTCAGTGTTGAAGGCTGTAGTAGTAGTCCTGGCTGCTGCTTCTGCCTCCACTCTCTCTCCTTCAATCGACTTGGGATGAGGCCCAGCAGCAGCAGCTGCTTCATGCAGCAGCAGCCCTCCTGATCTCACTTCTTCCTTGGTGTCCAAAGATTTGACAAACGTTTCATCACCACCTCGCGTGACACTGATGCCCAAAAACGGCAGGCGAATCCTGTTGAGAAAACGGAGGAAGTCCGGGCGTTTCACCTGCTGCTTAGCTCTCTCTGGCGATCTCTCTGTGAGACTATGCAGAAAATTGTGAACACGAACAAGGGAGCCAAGCCCATCTACCATCACCAAATCTCTTCCACCACTACCACTCTGCCCTAATTCTCCACCCCAATCCATCTGCTCCCACCATCTACCTCCCATCTCTGCTGCTTCTGCTCCTGCTCCTCCTGCTGCTACTGCGACCACCACAAAACCCAATATCTATCCTGTCGATTTCTCGAAATGAAAGTTTTCAAATTAACTAGTTATTCGACACTCACACATGTGTCGAAGTTGCCAAGGTACTAGTACGGCATAGAGGTTCACTCTCCCTTGAACATTCGATGTTTTCCTTCGCAAATTCTTTTGAAAATTCGCCTTTGACGGGAGCGACAGCCCAGCTGCCGATAGAGCACCTTTTACCAGCTGAGTAGACAATTGCAGGTGCATCTGGGGGGGCGGGTCTAGAGGGAGAAGATGACGATTCCATTCTTTGGAATCAGCTAGGATCTAAGTGTGGAATGAACCACAGCATGATTCCAGCTTGTTGTAGACGGTGGAATACGCAAAACCCTGAAACCCTAATAGTTGCAGTGCACGAAAAGCTTTGGTTCTGCAGGCTGGCTTTCGTGTGTTTCTTCCTGTCGTTGTTGAACGAGAGGCTCCTCCCTTTTTGGCACGCAAGGGAGAGACGAGGAAAGCGACGATTTCGATCTCCAATGTCGTTAGGAAGGCACCCATTTCTCAGGTTTCCAAAGATTGTGTGTGTGGGTGACAGAGGTGTGTAGCGATTTGAAAACTAGGGTTTAGAATCAGGCGGAGGAGGAAGAGGAGGAGGCGGAGGACGAGGAGGAGAATTGTTGGAAAGCATGTCGACGCCGGATCATGCGAGGGAGCCGTGTCCGGATAGAATACTGGATGATATAGGCGGGGCGTTTAGTATGGGGGCAGTGGGTGGGTCAGCTTGGCATTTCATAAGAGGGATGAAGAACTCGCCGAGGGGACAGCGGTTGTTGGGAGGTACACAAGCGGTGCGGATCAACGCGCCGCGAATTGGAGGCAGTTTTGCTGTTTGGGGAGGTCTTTTCAGTACATTCGATTGTGGGTTTGTGTACTTACGCCAAAAGGAGGATCCATGGAACTCTATTGCTGCGGGTGCCGCGACAGGTGGGTTTCTTTCCCTCCGAGCAGGCATGAAATCAGCCACCCGGTCTGCTGTCTTCGGAGGTGTATTGCTTGCATTGATTGAAGGCGCCGGGATCATGTTAAACAGAGTGACAGCCAACCTTGCACAGCCGCCACCGATGGAAGAGATGCCGCAGCAAATGGCTGGAGCTTCTTCTTCTTCTTCTTCAGGAGGGCCAAGCTTTGCATCTGGACCTTATGCAGGATTTCCAGCAAATTCACCTTCTTCGCCCTTCTCACAGCCATACTCAGAGCCACAACAAACTACTGCAACAACAACAGTACAAAGCACTTCTGAGACGGGAGGCGGATTCTTTGGTGGATGGTTTGGAGGCAAGAAAGAAGAGAGTCAAGCCATCAGAAGTGAGAAACTGGATAGCTTTGATGCAAATCCTCCGCCTCCAACCCCAGGCTTTGATTTGAAGTAAGTGAAAGAAAATTAGGGTTCATTCTGTAACACAGCTTCCAAAATCATTGGGAGGTCTTCTTCACCATCATCTTCTCTGATTTATTTTTTTGAAGGTTTTTTCACCATCATTTGTAAGCTTCAAATTGAGCAGGAGAGGAGAGGTAAACCACAGAACCTGATTCAGAGGGAAGAATGAAGAGAGTCAATCCATCAGTAGTGAGAAACTTGATATGTTTTATGCAAATTCTCTGCCTCCAACCCCAGGTTTCAATTTGATTTAGTGAATGACAATTAGGGTTAATTCACAGCTTCCAAATCATTTGTAGCTCTTTGCCTTTCTTTGTAGTGTGTTTTTTAAAAGGTTTCCAACATGATCTTTAAGCTCACCAGCCTATCTTCCTTACTCTGTTTGGAGTCGGTCTTATTCCAGTGTTGGCTCTCTTTTTGGAACCTGCAACTGGTGGGTAAGGGTAGATACATATATGTATACCCTTGACCAGCAGTTCTCAAAAATCAAAAAATGGATTTTGTTCCTTGATGGGTGGTTGCCAAAAAATTGTAGAACTGGTTTTGACCCGTGATTGGCATTCTAAAAAAGCAAAGAACTCTGGTCCTAGATTGCCAGTTCTTTCATGAAACCCACTGGTGGTTCTTTGCATTGTTTCAAAAACCAGGAAACAAATGTTCTTTGAAACCCTAAACTTTTCAAAAACCTGACTGAAGGTTGTTTGATTTTGAATTTTGTTTCAAAAACCTGAACTGGATGTTATTAACAAAATCAAAGAACTGCACCAACACCGATTAGCTTGCAAGCACAATTTTTTTTGATGTCACGGTATGGAATGGATTCTCATTCATATGAGCGAGGGGGGTGGGGGAGATGGAACTTGGAACCAGTTGGTTATTGAGATTTGTAAGCACAAATTTCAATTGTGCATTTTCTTCGGGTCACAGTAGCAGAGTTGATTCTCATTCTCATGGATGGAGTTGGAACCACTGCCTTTTCGTAAGCATAATTTTGAGTGTGTAGTATATTCTGATGTACATGAGGAGTTGGAACAAGTTGATTTGCAAGCATAATTTTGAGTAGATATTTTGGAGTGTTGGTGGCATGGAATTGATCAGGTTGCCTCACCCCCAAATTGAATTTGGGATTTGTGGGAAGTAGAGTTGTTAGAAGTAGAGTTAAAAGCATGAGTACATTTGTCTTTGAAAATTGTGAGGAGTTGCTACAAGTAAAGTAAAAGCATGAGTACATTTGTCTTTGAAATTTGTGAGGAGTTGCTACAAGTAGAGTAAAAGCATGAGTACATCTGTCTTTAGGATTTGTGCAGAGTTGTTACAAGTAGAGTAAAAGCATGAGTACATTTGTCTTTGGGATTTGTGAGTTGTTAAGTAGAGTAAAAAAGCTTGAGTGCATTTGTTTTTTGGGAGTTGTTAGAAGTAGAGTAAAAGCTTGAGTAGAATGAATCTACAAGTAATGAAATAAAAGCTTTTCAGAGAGTAAAGAAAGTCAGAGATCTATGGTTTTAAACAGACAATGTTAGCATACTTGAGAGAAAGAAACACTCCCAGAAAACTGGTAAGATCTTTCTGTTCCTGAAAGTCTCCATGGTATCACATGTAGGTGTGGACTTTTTACCACAAGACATTCAATGGTGATTTGACAGTGTGAAACACCAAGCCTGGATATTTCTATGGGAAATTATTTCCACACAAATGTTGGTAGTGCATCTACCATCAAAAGAGGTAAACACACAAATTCCTGGATTGTAGAGTACTTCAATCTGAAAAACAAACAGCCCAAGCGACACACACGTTAAGTATATGCCCTTTCATCTAGTTACACCACTGTGAAGCAAATGGGACTAAGTTTTACATAGTGACCAAGCCTCTCTGTCTGCAAACCCAATGGCTTTTCAACTTCTTTGGCTGAGCACTGGGGCTTGGAGTGAGGTTCACCATTGCAATTCACTGGAAAAACCCATGGAAGACAATCGCCAAATATGCAGCTGCCCCACAGACCACATTACGCATGCCTTGCTTGCATACCTTCATCCTCAGAAAGCTTGAGCAGTGGTATCCATTAGCACAGAAGATGGATGCTACTGCATTCCCACCCAACATCCCCATCCTGTCACATGGCCAATATGGTGCCAGAACAAAAATTCCAGGAAGAGGTTTGTTTGCCAAATCTGCTCCATGCTTCAAGACTCAAGAGAGTGGAGACACGTGGAGACCACTCTACAATATTGCGCCTATATACATGATACATCTGAACTGCCCACCTCTGGATTGCACTAGGACTCCACAAAAAACTTGAAAATCAGGCACAGAAACAACACAGGTTACTCTTAAACCCATACAATAAATTAGGTCAAGAATGTATATAGACCTAGCCTCCAACTTGACTAGGCACTGCCCCACCGGTTGCATCAATCACCAGCCGTTGCCTAGGGATGGGCTGCTCTCGTCGCTGATCCATCTCTGCAGGACGTGCATTAGAGCGACCACCACCAAAGCGGCCACGGCGTACACGGCCTTGATCTCGACCCCGGCCCAACTGAGGACTCATGCCATGTTCTCCATCCCACTGCCCACCCTCTGTCTTGGAGCCCACAAGAGGGGCAGGAGTTGTCGGTTGAAGAGGTTGATGATGAGTCTTGTTCTGCTGTTCCCCCCCAGTTTGGAACTTCACAAAGTCACCAGCTTGCTTAGGTGGATCCTGCTGAGGATGGTGAGGTGAGACTGGCTCCTCCCTTTCGGTAAGATGCTGTTTGGAATTATGTACCTCCTGATTCCCTGTTTGCTGCCAGTGTGTCTGTCCTCGCTGCTGAGACTGCTGTGTGGTGGAAAAAGGTCTAGCTGTCTGGTCTTGGCGAGACCGACCTCGCTGACTGCCAGCCTCTCCACCATCAGTTGAGATGTGCTTCACAGGCCTCATCTGTTGCTGCTCCTGCTGTTCATGATCATGCAGGGTGGGCAGCATTACAGGTTTGCTTGATGAGTCTATGGACTTTTCTACCTGAACATTAGAACTTGAATGCACCTGCTCTTCTCTGTCATGTGTTCGTTGCCTGGGATGATTCCCACCAATTCCTCGAGGATGATGCTGGAAGCCTGCAGTGCCTGTTGAAGGCACTCTATCCGACATGGTACCACCAGAACGAGTATGAGGTGCAGTTCTCTCCTGATGTCCCTTGTTCTCTGCATTCCAAGGTCCATGTCCTCGATGACCGGGTGCTGATCCAGGCCGGGGAGGCTGGTATGGCATCACTGGTGCCTGCTGCTCCTTCTCTGGTCGCTGTACAGCAGTTGATGCAGAAGGTACTGCCATTGCAACTGGGTGGGCAGAAGAAGGTTCAGTGTGTGCCAAGGAAGGTTGTACCCGCTTTGTCTTTTCCTCTGAGGGCTGATTATCATGTGCAGCTTCCACCTGAAAAGGTGAACTACCATGCTGGGCAGATGGCAGTTCCTTACCATTTTCGCCCCTTCGATCCTGGTAACCAGATCCTCTCTGACGCCATGAGCCATGAGCACGTCCAGGTTTAGTCACTGACTCATACTGCTTTGATTCATTAAGTGACTTGGTCTCTTTTGCAGCAAAAACTGGTTGCAGCTCTGTTGCAACCACAATGGGGGCAGGTTGCAATGGGATCTCCAAGATTGGTGCCCTTTGTGATGGACTTGAAGGTTGTTGTAATGCCTCCTGCTGCTGTTTAACAGACTTCGGAGTGTAACGCTCCAGTTCAGCCCTCTTTGAGCGACCTCGTTGCTGTGTACTAACTTCTTCCTTTTGCTCACTACTATGTTCACCCAGAGCTTCCAATTTGCCAACTTCTGTGGTCACTGGAGAACGAACAGGAGCCCAGATCATGCTGTCATTGGCATGTGGCTTATCTGTCACCCTCACATCTTGTGATAACCGGTCTACCCTAACTGCACGTCTTGCTCCCTGAGGCCTGCGCTGCAGCCTTTGTCCAAATGCATCACCATTGGCTGCACCTGGTATGCCATCTCCAGTGGAGACATCACTCAGCGATAGGCTGAAAACAGCTTCCTCTACATGAACTGTATCTTTCCCTGAGTCCCGAGGTTGTGTAATACTGCCCCAAGAAATGGCCTGAGCCAAGTCTGAAGGATGGTCACTTCCTGATGAGCCATCCACAGTTTGATTTACACTTTGCTCCAGAACCTGTGCGATGTCCACAGAACTAGCTGGGCCCTCAATCCTCTGTCTGTTCCTACTACTGCGACTGCTTTTCTTTTTTCGAGAGCCTGGAGGGCCTTCACTGATAGATGTTACTGCAGATGCGGCTGCTAAATCATTGTCCTGTGAGGGAGGAGTATAAATGACCCAACCCCCATTGTCTCCAAATGTAGGGATGTCAATTGTAAGCACAGGTGCAGGAGTGTCTGCCTGATCAACCTTGGCCACTAGTTGCTTCTGCTGGCCTTTACTCCTTTGTTGGGAGTGCTGCTGCAATTTAGGGTGTTGCACTTGTGGTTCTACAGCTGGTGAAGGCAGCAGAGGAGCCACCTGTGCATTTGGAGAAGGAAGCAATGGAGGAGGCTGGCTCAAAGACCCATGGGTTCTTTTCCGCAGATCCCCAGGGCTTGGTTTAGGGTTTTCTTTGAGTTTGTGCTTGCCCTGCTCATTGCGTCCACTTTGTCGACCACTGCTACTGGAAGGTTCCAGGGCATGCCCTGCCTTAGGGGCCACAACTACAGGCTTGGATAGCACACCCTCCGAGTCATCTGAAACTTTCTGTGGTTCCACATCAGCTTCTTCACTAGTTACCACCTGGTTGACTGTGGTGCGACGATTCAGTTCCTCAAGCTTTGCATGGGCCTTTGCTTTTTGCTCCCTTATTCTTTCTTCCTCCTCCTTTTGCAGCTGCCTTGCTCGTTGTGCTGCTATTTCTCTCATTTTTGCTCGCTGCAAGAACAGGAAATATTCTCATTGATTAGCCCAAACAGATGGAACTTTACAACTACCTTAGAAAGGGACAAGAGTAAACAATGCTCCAGAGGGAATCAGCATAATGCAGATAAATCTTAAGCTACCAACTTCATCATAGTCTATCATCATGCAGGCATCAAAATATTTCGAAGGTGGTCCAACTTGCAGTGACAACATCTTAGGAGCAGGCTTTTGCAGCAGATGTTACTTTCATATGTAAGGTCATCCAATGGCTGCACAAAGAGGATAACATCATACCTGTGCCTCGAAATCATAATCAGAAGTGGGGGCAATCTCAGATTCACATGCTGCAGTATCAGACAGTTCTGCTACTGCTGGAATGGCAATGGGGGCTGGTTGAGTCACTTGAGTCATTGCAGCAGATGAAGAAAGCTGATGGCTGGTGTCTCCCAGTCCAACTTTTGGCCTCCACTCTTTATCTCCATCATGGGAGCTAATCCTGAGTTTTGGTTTAAAACCGTCCTTGGCCTCATTTCCAATAGTCATTGAAGCCACAGAAATGTCCAAAGCTCCCATATCAACTGATATTTTATCCCTGCTGGAACTTTCCTGGCCTCCATCTTCAATGCCCTTCAAGATGTGCACTGAATTTGTATGGCCATTGGAATCTACACCTGGAGCAGGAGATGCGGTAAGAGAGGACAGCTTCTCCAGCACTGCCTCACGAACAGATTTCTCATCTGCAGCTACAGCACTGCGTGGGGAATTGCCAAGGATGCTGGGTTTAGTTGTTGCACTGCTATGATGTTGGCCTGCTCTGGGAGCTGCAGCTGCTACTGGCTCACCTGCTACAGTTGAGGCAGAGGAAGCTCCAGAAGATGCAGAAGATGCAGATACTTCTCTGGGGCAATTTCCAGCCCTCTGTTGGCTCTGGTCACGACCTGCATGTACAACCTCTTTTCCAACAGACATATGAGCAGAATTGTTGGAAAAGGTCAGCTCCTTCTCCTTACCATTAAGAGCTTTCCAAAGGGGCTGGACAGGTTTCTCAGAAACATCATCTCTTACAGAACTCCCACCCTTATGCTCCAGTTCTGCCACAATCTCAGTTTCCTTTGCTACACCTACACCTCCCATTACATTTTCAAGAGCATCCCTTGGACCCTCCCCAGAGAGCTTGCCCTCAGAACTACCAGCTTCAGTTCTCCCACTGTCAAAAAGAGGGACCTCATTTGCAGAAGCATTGCCTTCGATATTTCCAATGCCTGGAGACTGCTGCTTCCTTGGGGATCCTGCCTGTATCTCCTCTTCAAAAACTGGCTTTGAAAAGTCCATTGGCTCATCACTGCTGACAGCTGCCCCCCAGTCCAGATGGCTTGAGTGATGACCACCTGATGATGGTCTTGGAGCCTGCCGAAAGTTCTCACCCCCTGTACTGGTAATTGACCTAGAGCCACCAGGGTGGCTTTCACCTGTTTCTTGACTAGGAAGGATCCACTCACCAAAGACTTCATTATCACCCCTGCTATCCTTAGTATGCAGTCCCTCACTTTTCAGTCCTTTGCCATGACTCAAGCCTTCATTGTACCCTTCTCCAACTCCTTCATTTCGGTCCCGAAAGTTGTGAGGTGGCATTTGTCGAGGCCCCTGTGACATGCCACCACGAGGGTAGAAATTTTCAAAAGGGGGTCTATGATGGAAGGGATACCCACCATGACCAGCTGGTCCTGGACCCCCCATTCCTGACATCATCCTTTGCTGTTCCTCCATGTTTGCATAACCTGGATGTCCATAATATGCATCATAAGGACCTGGCCCTGGAAACATGTTGTTAGGTCTCATTGGAACACCAGGTCGCAGCAAAGGGCCATTGGGATACATGTCACCAGGTCGACCAAAGCCACTTGGACCAGGATGACTTGGGACATATGGACCAGAGCCAAGCCCAAATCGAGGTTGATGCATAGACCCAGCTCCATCATGAGGAAAATGGGATGGCCCACCAGGTCCCCTTGGGTTGTGACCATATTGTCCAATTGGTGGCACTCCACCTCTTCGCCAGTTGTCATCCAACGAACTGCCAGATGGGGGCACTTCACGACGCCAAGAGTCAGATGGGAGGCCCTGTCCTCCATATGGTGGCATTGGAGGAGGTGGGCCATCTCTGTGCCAATTCCCATCAGGTATTGTTGGATGGCCACCAAATGGAGGACCATCCCTCCGCCAACCATCTGGCATTCTTCTCTCTTGACTCCCGTATCCTCCTGTTGGTGTATGGGGACGATCATCTGCACAGTAACCAATTAGTCATGTCTCCAAAAACAGGACACAATCAGAATGGACTAGCATATGCCCTGAGTAGGAAAACAAAGTATGGAGTTGCACATCAATTGCATGTAAATACAGACCTCAGGCAACAGCAATAGCATACCATGAGGGCCAGGTGGAGTAGGTGGAGGCCTCTCTTCAGCAACTACAAGCTTCTCGTCCACTGACACCAACCCCTCTGCAGCAGAGCTGTCTGCACCATCCAATGACAGTAACATCAATTATCAACCATGTAGTGCTCAAGGAGACTAAAAACCAAACCAGTCAGACAAACATACAAGAAAATGTGCAAAGAAACCCAGAAAACGAGATAGGTGCACATATACCGGGTATAGCAAAGAAGAATAAGGAATCCAAAATGAATTTACTTCTTAAATCCAAATAAATAACAGGGGAAGCAGGAATCCAGACATACTGGGATGTGGCCGGAGGTCAGGATTCTTCTCAGATCCAAGTGTTGGAAAATCCACCCTCGTCAATTTGAAACGTGATGCTTGGTGAGGCTCATCTGCCTGCCCCTACAGCCCAAGATTCATGTCCACCATACAAATCACCTTCTCAGGCAAATCTGCCAATGCCCCATCCCTCACCAAAAACCTACCTGGAGAAGTAATTCCCACACTATTAAGTAGGCTGGTCCTGCTCTTAAGGAGGGAGGAACTGATCCAAAATTCACAGAAGCAGAATCATAATAAAAAATATGAGCAACATAATGAGCATACCAGTCTGCCACCTGTTGCATGACCACTCCATGCTGGAGCAGGAACCAGAGCTGCTGCAGAGGAATCCCCAAACCCAGGCAGTGAAGGACCTGCCCGTAATGTGTCTGCACTGCGAGGCCGTGAAAATGATGCCTGAGATTGCACTTGTGTCTGGACTTGTACACCAGGTCCAGATGTAGGTCGTGGTCCCCATGGAGGGTTTGAGTTGCTATTAGCTGTAGGTGTGTCTGGCTGTTGCTCCCCTTGTCTGATGCTGCCTGCTGAAGAGGGTCGTGTGCCACTACCAGCTGATGCAGGGCGGGGCAGACTCCCTCCACCACCCCAAGCTCCAGCTGCTCCCCCAGTACTGTTGCTGCCAGTTGCTGATGACCCTTGCTTACTTCCCCATGCACTGTTGGTCACAGGAGGAGATGATCCTAGTGCTGCAGTTCCCCAAGCACCAGTGCTGGTTGGTGGTGACCTCCCAGCCGATCCCCAACTTACACTACCCCTGTATAGTTGGCCAATCACATGTAAATAACACTCAAGTTTGCCACGGTTGAGGAGGGATCCAGAAATCAACAAGGACTTTTCTTCATCAAGGCAAGTCCTACACCAGAAACAATGCTTCAAAAGGGTTTAGCTAGAAGGCCCTCTCATATCCATTCTACAAAGCTATTGACCAACCAAGAAACACTTCCACAAATAATTGCCACAAGGTCCATATCAATACCCCTCCACCTCCACAGGATATATCACCTCTAAGGCACCAGATCCATCTCAAAGAGGTCACACCTTTCAGCAGACAGCATATTTGCCATGGAGGTATACAAACAAGAAATAGGACAGTTCACTATCATATGGAACACTTTGCATTTAGACATCCTCAGCTGTAACAAAAACTAAGAGCAGTTCACCTGGGGACAATTTCCACATTCGGATCAAGACCACGATTCTCCAACCTATAACACCACAATGAATGCATCATGTTATGACAGTTTTTTTTCAAGTATAAACTGCATATAACCGCACCACATGCAACATGTAAAGAATACACTGTGTACAACACACCTTTGACTTGGTAAATTGATGGGTTTCGGTACAGCAGGTATTTTGCCCAAGACGGTCATACCCCGTCGACCTGACACACCCCTGCACCCACATAGTGAATTCCATAGTTCAAATTGCCAAAATTACTTCAATGACTCACAAAGTAGTTGAAAGGGTAAACTCCCACAAACAATTTAGCACCAAATTTCACCAAAACTCAAATGGGAATAATATCTTCAGTCATTAAAGAATATGCATAATCAATTATCTACATGCATACATAATCAGTTAGCTGCCCCATAAAACTTCTTCTAACTTGTTGAAAGCCAAGAAAAACTGTTTGCATTTACAGATAACAGATTAAAATTGTGTAGAAAGATTCGAATTTGACCAATTTCCATGCAGAACTTGACCACACAGACCAAGACAGGAACCAAAGCTTTAAAGAGGATTGCATGTACCTCCGTTCGCCAGTCAGCATGGTTCAAGGTTGTCCTGCCAACAGCAACAACTGGACTCCAAAATCCAAACGTTTGGAATGAAAAGCACCCTGTGAAACTCCATTTTTGTATGAATTCAGGTCAGGTCTTGTCAAAAATTTGATGTGAGATGAAACCCTAACTTATGTGACTGTTTGCACAAAAGAAAACTTTTTTAGCATTTTGTGATCAATGGGGTCATGAACACACTTAGTAGATAGGAGTGATGGCATTGACAGATATGCATAATACATCTTTGAACCAGATTCAAAGCAGGAGTTGAATTTTTTTTCCTAGCACCTTCATGGAAGGAAGCATTTTTTGATTGTACATAAAAACTTTGGGGCAGTCATACCATTTGACATCAAACACCCTAGTTCCAATTTGCAGATAAACCTCAGTACAGGCAAGTAGGCCAATTTGAACAAAGTAAAATTCAAACATGAAGTCTTTTTGAAAGTCCTGCTGCAGGGCGAGAAACAGTAATTCAGAAGGACAGAGAGCATGGCAATGCAACAGCCTTGGCAACAATGAAGACTACGAGAAGAATACAGAGGGGATGCCGAGAATGCTAATGGAGAGTAGTCAGTGGCCAGTAGTCAAACAAAAGATGCCAAGACAAGATGCATAGAGATCATCCAGAGAGGACATCAAGCACAAAGAAGCACCAAAAATCATGGCAAATAAGTGTACATTGATGTCAAAGAAGAAATGTCTCAGGCAACACAGCAGAACCAAGGTGGGGGTCTATTCTCTATACAGCGTGAAACAACCATACAACAAAGGATTTCCCAGATATGCCATGTGACTGAAAGAAACATAGATGTATGTGGCTTCAGACCTTGCAGCAGGGTTTAGAAGAATACTTGCCCTAAGGACAAGAGTTCCACTGTCAAAAAAGTGGAAGCCAAAAGAGCCCTAAAGAGACTCTCTCTCTCTCTCTCTCTCTCTCTCAAAGGACGGGGCCAAGGGCAACAAAGAGAGATCGAGCCACAGAACGGAGCAAATCAAGATACCAAAAAATAAGACATACAAAGTCGTTCAAGACCTGCCGCGGCATACACAGATCCACACACCTTAAAGCAATATCATCGGCAATATTGAAGGAGGAAAAAAACAAACAGAAGAAGCCAGCAACGACTTCTCTCTCTCTCTCTCTCTCTCTCTCTCTCTCTCTCTCTCTCTCTCTTCCGGTCCTGAACAAAACCTCCAAAATCCCTCCCGTGAAGTAAGTCAGAAAAAAGAAAGCAGAAAAACCACGCACCGCACAGAGCTAACTGCATTAAGAAGAAGCAGTTTTACTGCAGATCGGTTACGACCGTGGCTTCTTGTGGCCACTTCCGACGCCACCTGCACTAAGCAACGTCTTCCCGCTCCCCGCAGGATTCCACAGAGCCCCACCGCAGCAGCAACAGCAGCAGCGCTGCTTCTTCTCCTTCTACTTTTTCTCTCTCCGATACGCATGCAAAGAACCATGAAAGCGCGCGAGCGAGCGAGCGACCGAACGAGGGACGAGAGAGAAATAGAAGCGATTCGCAAGAGACAAAAGCAACAAAACGTTACTGGGAATCGAACCTGTGACCTGTTGAACAGTAAGTATCACAGAACCGTCATTAATTTAATAATAATTAATAATTCCCCCCTCTCCCTCCCCCCCCCCCCAACCCCCCTTCCCTTTTTCGAGTCATTTCCATTTTCTTTTTCTTTTTCTTTTTTTTTCACTTTTCAGTTTTATTGTTTTTCGAAAGTTTGGCAATTTTTCCAAAAAAATTTGCAATTTTTTTGGTCGAATTTTACACTTAACAACGAAAAATTTCCTAACTTTTCTATATAAAAAATTCAGACCACCAAATCAAGCAATTTCATTGGCCTTAAACTTTTTTTTTTTCTCCTCACCTACACACACGAAGCCCATTCAACACTCTATATATGTTTATTTATTTATTTATTTATTTATTTTTAAATTATTACCCTCACTACCTTGGCACCTTTGACACTAATTATTATATTATTTTCAAAAATGTTGAAATTTTTGGGGTAAATCTTTCAAATAATAGAAAAAAAAAAAAAAAAAAAAACTTGAAATGCAAACATGGAATCTTTGAGAATATTTTTATTTGTGAATATGATTTTTTTCAAATTTAATTAAGTAATTATTTATTCATTTATTTATTTGACAAATATATGGTAGTAGTACACCAAATACTATTACCAAACTTGGTTGTTTTTTTTAACCATGTCTGTATACGGACAAGGGTTAGAATATTAGTGCTCTAATATTAACCATCGGGGTGTTGTTGAATAGGCTTGGTGTTTTTTGGTGTGAATTTTAAAATGTTAGGGCCAATCAAATTGCTCGATTTGATAATCTTTATTTTATTTTTTCTATTTATTAGTTCTCTTGAGTGAATTAGCAATTAAATGTGTAATAGGGTTTAGTAGGTTTTGCGAGAATTTTTTTTTTTTTTGGAGGATTATCGATTCGAAATGGTAGAAAGGGATCATTATTTTCAAATTTTTTAATAAAAACTTAGGTAACTACTACCTACTTGATTTTTTATGTGTACATAGTGTAATGAACCATTTCCGAGTGTGGCAAATTTTAAATAAGTGCCCCCACCCCTCGCCTCAGTGGGCTTGGCTTGTTAGGGGTGCTTACTTTGGGAAAGCCCACACTCCTCGGGCGGGAGTTACCTGGGTTGAAAAACCTATGAAATTTTTGTATTTTATTTTATTTTCCTTGTGATACCCAATGGATATCATAAAAAATTTGAGAAATAATAATAATGAGGTTAGGCATTTTGAAAAGAAAAATATTACAAGTTAGGGGCCGACATTTTGTTGTGAACGGAAAATCACACTCGGTAAAGGTTACTTCCAAATCCACTAGGAAAAAAAAAATCGGGGTTTTCATATTATTTGGAAATAACATTTGGGAGGTTTGAGTTTAAGAGAACGGGTCGTTAATCATTTGGGGGAAAAAAAAAGTCAATAAAAAATAAATATCCATTCAATTTTATGTTATTTTGCAATGGTATTCGAGAGGTTTGAATTTTGGGGTTTTCTTTTTTATTCCCCCAAAAGAAAATATTATCCACAAAAATTTAATAAATAAAATTAAAAATTAGGTATTTCATTCCCAATTTTTCCTAAACGAAAAAAAAAACAAAAAAAAACATTGGAATTTGGAATGGTGGAATATGATATGTATTTATTTATTAAACAAACAACCATATTGAGATTTTGTACAATGCATGTCGATTTTTTTATGACATTTTTTTATTATTTTGCATGAAAAATATTTGGAAAAAAAATAATTAATATTTTTAAAAAAGTTTAGCAAAATTTTGCCACTTTTGTGAAATGAAAAAAAAAAGCTTAATCGCATTAATGACAATTAATATGATGAGAAGTTTTCAAAACATCAATGAAATTTTTATTAATTACATTTCCCAAAAAAATTTCAAAAAAAATTATTAAATGAAACTCCCATTGACATTTTGAAAATTCTCATCATATTTGATTTTATTTGGAACCAAAATGAAAATTCAAAAAGATTTCAAATTTGTTGCCATTGACATGCACTAATTCTAAATCATTATATGTTTTAGGAAATATTTTGGGAGATGTAAATAATTTTTGGATATCAAAAGGAACTAGCATATTGATTAGGAATGTCAATGTTATTTATGGCAAAAAAAACCCATTTAAACATGGCATGTTTTATTTGATTTTTAGAAATTTTGGGTATTTTAACATTGTTTGTTAATAATTAACATCGTTTATTAATTCAACGTGTTTGTAAATTGGTTGAAGCTAAATTGTGACAAAAAAATGTTAATAAAATCAAACATGATAATATGGTAATACAAACGTTAAAGCTTCAAAACATTTTCAACACAATTCATCGACTTCTTTTTGCAAAACTTACATCGTCCATTGAAAGAAAAATCATGATATTTCAAAAAAAACTCAATTTGATTACAATGTTTGCATTGACTAAAAAATATGTTCACATTAATTAAAGGTTTGGGGCATTAGAAAAAACACATGAATATTTTTATTGAAATGATTTTGTAAATCAATTGTTAATCTAGGCACCTATAAAAAAAAATTTAAAAATAAATAAAGGTTAATCGAAATAGCCAAGGTTTAATCAAATTGGTCATATTGATTTGACATCATCAAATCGACCATGTATTTTTAAAGAAATGTTTAGTCTACCATTTTTTTTATATCACATAGGAACATAATAGCTAACTAATAGAAATTATAATTTTTTTAATAATATACATATAGTTAACCTAAATAATCAATATAAATTATTATTATAATATGAAAATATCATATTATGGGTAATTTAACCTATTTAACTTACTTGTTAAACCTAGTCTATTTATATAGGCTTAATAAATAGGTTAAATAATCAAGTTTAATAGGTAGGTAACTTAAGCATAATTGATCAATTAATTATTTATTTACTGAAATTAAATCAAGTTAAATAGGTAATCAACATCTAATTAGTAGATTAATTAGTTAAACTAGGAACATAGCTTAGGGTTAGGTTTAAATAATACAAAATAACTAATTAAATTAAGTTGATAACTTAAATTTAAGCTTAATTAATAAGCTAAAATGATTTGGTAGGCTAAGTTTAGGGTTTAGGGTGGTGGTTAAATAAATTAAGGCAAATAATAAATTCAATTATGAAGGCTACAATTGGTAGCATAGACCTAATTTAATTATTTAGATGTCAAATTATTTACCTAATTGAATACACCCATTGTCATGCATGAATAATACATTATATGATTTATTTTTTAATTTTAATAAAAATCAATGAAAACAATGTTCAAAGGTTTTTTTTAAATTAAAATTTTGTTTGAAATATATGCTTGAAATGTTTTAGAAATATTCAAATACATCCATGAAAAATATATTTAAAAATTTTTAAAAAATGTTTTTATATCATATTCGTGATGGTGAAATGTTCAAATTTTCATACTTAGGATATGTTCATTGGGAAAAAAATTGTCAATTGCAATCAATTTTATAATTGAAAATTTTCATTTGTGATTAAAAATGTTGTTCATAAATTTTAAATGTCATTTAATTATAAATATTATGAATTTAAAAACATGTTTTAATTATCAAAATTGGTTGTCAATCACAATTCTTTTCTAATATAACAAACTTCAAATATAATAGAGAACTAAATAGGCTATGGGGTAGTGAGTTATATAGTAATTAATTATTTATTCACTTGGTTAACATCAATAAATTATTTTCAATTAAAAAATGTACTTAAATGTTTTATTGGGGTGAAAAGGTTGTTGGGCCAAAAAAAACAATCTCCAAAATTGACAAACATCTTGAACATTTTGATTAAAATCAAAACAATGATAAAAAAACATTAATCAAAATGGATGAATATAAATTGACATGTCCAAAATGACATTTGGGGCACATGATTTTTTAAATTATTTTTTCTAATAAATTATCATGATTTCTTCTCATGATCAATAAATTTGAAAGGTAATGTAGGCTCACTTAAAACACAATAAAAATGATCATACTTAGCGCACTTGATAATTATTTTACAATTAAAATAATAATTGTTGAATAAAAAATTAAATAATTATTATTTACACCCATTTACAATTAAAAATAAACTTAAAAATATATAACCTTAAATTACATGTCACGGAAAGATGAAAGTTTAACATTTTGGAAATGAGCAAATATGATTGGGTGGTACAATTAGAAGCCAATTTGTTAGATTTAAAAAAAAATCAAACCCAATTTAAATGATCATTATTATTTTAATTTATTAATCTATTGGTTTATGCCATGATGTTCATGTCTTGTTCATATATGCAGAAACATATCAACAATCATATCTAATATATTAATTCATTTAGTCATGTCTGTCTGTCACATGACGTTTTGTTGTAGAAGCGTTTTGCAGTAGAACGTCGTAGGGAAAAGGGGAAAAGAAAAACTAAAATTGTACCTTTCAAAATCTAAAAGGCTTGGGGGGGGATCGGCAGGGGTGCGGGGGGGGGGCAATTTTTTTTTTAAATTATTTTCATTATAGAACATTTGTAGAAAACTAGAATCTTTTTGAAAAACAAAATAGAAACAAAATAAATAAATACATAAAAATATAAAAACACGAAGATAGACAAAATAAGAATAGTAGAAAAAATAAAAACATGAAACAAACATAAACCAAAAAAAAAGTAAAAACGCAAAAACTATAAAAAAGGAATGGAAACAAATGAATCAAGGAAAAGGAAATACAGTAAAATAATTTTAAAATAATTTTTTTTTCCAAAAATGAAGAAACCAAATAAAGAGTAAAAAATAAGAAAAAATAAAGCTTATAAATATTGAAGAAAAATCCTACTTGAAAAAAAATGAGGTGTGTCTTCTTTTTCCAAACTTCAAACTTGCATCCAAATAAAAATATATATAAATGTGAAAAAGAAACACTTTATTTTTATTATACAAAATAATAATAATAATAATAAACACATAAAAATAAAAAAATAAAAAGTTAAAAGTTTCTAAAAAAAAACTACAACATGAACCAAGTTTAAAAGAAACCGAGGGACTTCACAATGGCGGGGGGGGACCAATTGGCGGGGGGGGCACCGAGCGAAGAAGGATTGGGTGGGGGGGAGCTCGACAGGTGCATTATGCACTGGGTTTACACTAGTATACTTAAACACATATAATGTGTATTGATATATTTAAGAAATCCAAATTCAAATCCAAATATCAAAAAATTTAAAAAATTACTTTCAATATTTATTTCAAAAATGTTATTAAATTTACACATACAATTTTTAAAATGTTTAAATTTTTTGTTTTTGGTTTAAAATGGCCTTGAATGATCATTAAAAAACAATGAAAGATTTATATATTGATCCATAACCTTTCATGATTCATGTTCAATCTTGATCATTAAATACAAGTAAATACCCTAATTGAAAATTTTAAAAACTAAAAATTCAAATGCAAAAAAAAAAAAAAAAACTTTAATTTTGTGTTCTTGACAAAAAAAATTCTTGTGTTCAATTATTGGGATTTTCCCCTATGCATTGTCCACATGAAAATACCAATTTGTTTAATAATTGAGTTTTATTTTCAAATATTACAATATTAGAAATTTATATTCATAATTTTTTTAATGCTTCATTATTTTGAAATTTGACATGCCTAATAAGTTGAAGGTGTGACATTCTTTGTGGTAGCAATGAATCATATTTGCTCCCAATCAAAAGAAGTATTTTTTTTTTGTCTTAAATATTATTTTTAAAAAAATAAAAAAAATGCAAAGGTTTTAATTTGATTATGGATCAAATAATGTAATTAACATAGGTGAAGATTCTAATATAAATATATTGCAAAGAATCAATGAAAACTGTCATTATTAAATCTAATTTTTTGTTATGTATCATGAATATAATTGAAAAGTTATGAAACATTCAAAATTTTGATTTTCACACAAGTTCATTATGTCAATACATCTTTTGAATTTTTCATAATATTTTTAAACGAGTGATTATTTCATATTCTTGAAGAATTTGACATGAATCATGGATTAATGAAGCACATGAATTCAAACAAATGACATTTTTAAATTTGTTATGAATGAATGCAATGTGATTTGTCAAATATTTATAACCATTTAACCTAATCATGTACCTTTGTGATAATCATGCAAACTTTACCATTGTGTTATAATTTAAATAATTTATGAATAGGTTTAGCCATGTTTAGATACTATTTTATAATCTCATTCTAACTAGGACTTGATAAAAGTTACAATTTGAAAGGCAAATTGTGGGAGTGGTTTTGTAAGAACAAAAATATTTATTATAAATGAAATATGTAATTCATGCTAATATAACTTATGGGTATAAAAAGAATGAATATGAAAAATAAATAATTGTTTATATGGACCTTACACTTGAAAATATTTTGATTAAAAATTTAATTGGATTCATGACTGATTTAGTTAACTAATTTGAATAAATCATTAATAGAATTCAATTATTTGAACTTGATTACACTTTAAGAAAATGGAGTTTCAAATATTTTAATGACACATTCATACAAAAGATGATGGTTTTGAAAGGTTAGTATGTGACGTAATATTATTAATTTTAAGTTGATGATTAATAATCTTTGGCAAATGAAAATGGATAGGGTTTTAAATCATTAAATATTTTATGAAAAATAAAATTTTATACATTTATATCCCAAATATTTTTTAATGTTGTTGACCAAAATGCTTCAAAAGATGAAATATTGAATTCATTACAAAATGGAAATTAAATGTTGTTTTAAAAAAAATGTTGCAAAAATCAATGTATGAAATTGGAGTGCATTAAACCATATACAAATTATGCAACAAAATTGATCAATTTGTACAACAAATGAAATTGACTTGTTTATGTGCATAATGAACCTATTGTCGAAATTCTTCAAAAAGAACTTAATTTAAATTTCAATGACATTAACAAGGTGTGAAATTATCAACTCACAATTTAAAAAAAAAAGATGAATATGGATTCTTTAATGAAGTACATTGGAAGAAGAAGACCCACATTGGAAGCAAACTCAACAATTCAATGTGCAACTCGATTCATGTTAAGGGTGTTCTTGTATAAACTCCAAGTCATGGGTTCAAATGACAACTTCTTCTTGGGCTCTTAGCTTTCTAAGCTTATCTTTCATGACAATAAGTACCTATCTAATAATGCGATATTTCAAGGATAATGAAAGGCATAGTTTTCCCCTAGATAATAAGAATGAACTCCAAAAACATAATCTCCCCTAATAATGAATAACAACAAGAAAAGAGTTATCTAATGTTTATGGAAGAGACTCTCTTTTTCTATCATTAGGTGTTCTATAATTTGCGTTCGGTGAACTAGCACTTCAGCTTTGTTTCTTCTTTTCACCTTCCATTTTTCAAGAAAAACCTTTAAACCCGACTTGAGGATTCTTCTAAAAACCAAGAACTGGTCACCACTCGTTTCAGTGCTTTCAATCCACCAAGGTGTTTTTAGCCCATAACTAGAGAGGTGATTAGGGAGCTCCTCATAAACACAAGTTAATCCTCGGTTTTCTTTCTTCTTGGATGAGAGCTTGGACAAATCTGTTGATTGATTTATATGTGCATTATTCAGCATGGCTGCTTTAGCTATATAACAAAATGTCATGCACCTGGATAAGTGCTGCTTGATTAGTTTGACATTTCGCCTTGATGCTCTCTCCCCATCCTCTCTCATAAGAAGCGCCATTGAAGAAAACTCTGATCCAGAGCACTGATTGGTGGCGGTTCAAGCTTTGCACTGCTGCACATGCGTCCAACAAAAAAGCACACAAGGTCAAAAACGATCAGCATGGCAATATGATCTAGGCTGGTCATGTACTTTCTCATAAAGTAGACTGCCAAGATCATTGTAAGCATGCTCACCTTTGGGGTATCCACCTTCCAAGACAAAGTCCTCCTAAGTGAGAGCAGCAGCAATCAATGCTCTTAGTCATCATCCTGTTGTTGGGTATCTAACCTTCAGAATGAACAGAATTCCTACCTTGCTGGAGTTGGGCCCATCAAGCATATAAGGTGATCTCTGCATCCAGCTGAATCTTCAAGCAACAAGATCAGGAAAATATGACCTTCCAAGTGCAAAAAACTGAAAGACATGCTATACAATATTAATTAAACCACAACTTTCAACTTTCAACTTTTCTAACCATAAGTGGAACTAGAACTTCCAAAGCACAACACTGCATTACTCGTGCATATGGGTGCAGCTCATGTACTCCAAGTTTTATTCCAGGTGCTGCATCAGCAGATGCAAGCCAATGTTGTCGTGGGTTTTGAAAAGCTCACATATGGAGCTTGCACCATCAATGTAGGTGCTCCACAGAGCTCCACTGAGCAAGAAGCCACACTAGGTCTACAATACCAAAAACTCTGCCAAGGCTGCTTTGCTATGCTAAAAGTACGGGTGATGAATGGCTTGACCACCAAATTTAAGAGGCCTGGAAAAGCTAGGCACCCAATCAATACTAGTCAACTCACCACAACCTCTTCCTTCTCCACAATGCTACAGGCTCTCCTTTAAAGCAGAAAAAGACAATGAATGATGACTATCTGTGATTTATCTCTGAAATTGGTGATGAGATGCATCACCTTTCCCAGTGTCTCTAAAGAATGGAGACTGCAAATTAAGCTATGCAAGCAAGAAGTGAAAAATATCCCGCAATGTGATGATTCCCTCCACTTGTCTGCTGCCTGCCTCAATACATATCAGACGCCGAACTCCTGCACACCAGAATTCCAAAAGTCATTCACTATGAATCAGACTGTACACCACAGTACCTTGAAATAAGAAAGTAGAGTTTTATGTCAACAATCTGACAATCACTGGGCTTCAAGTACAACTGCTCCAGAAACCTGTCAGAAACGGTTTAAAACACAAGAATCACTGCCAACTTCACAATTGCACCATTTTCTCATGGTCAAAAACTGTTTTTCTGCTGTAGCTCTTGTGCCAACTACCTGGGCAACTCACCCCATTCTGCCAGTCAACTACACAGGTAAGTAGAAAAAGTACCAGGAAGGGCCAACCGCTCAATAACATATCGAAGGGAATCAGAACGCAGACACATCATGTACTGGCTACCACTGCTGCTGGATCCTGATCCTGTCCAATCCTGAGCAGCACCTATTTGTAGTGCCTGTCATCCATCCAACCCAATGAATCCCAGTCCTAGTCCCAAACCAGCCATGCAGTTTTCTGGCAAACACTACTGAAGCACAGCTCCCTCTCCCACTTCTGGGTTTGAGATAGGGCTCACAATCTGAGCAACCTAGGCATGGAGCAGAAGAAGATTCCAAAAAAGTGTGAATGCAGAGACCATCTCCACAGGTAGCATACAAAGAAATGAAATTCAGATAAAACAAGAGCATACAAACCACAACATCATGAAAGTACCCTAAGGTCACAAGAGTCACAAGACCTGATTGATGGTCAAGTTGTCGAGCTGGGGAAGTGTATGTGTGTGGTCCCTTGCCAAAGCAGTAATGTCCCTGTGTAAAGGTGAGCACACAAAGCAGAGCAGAAACAGTTAACAAGCAGCACATGCTTGGGAGTCTCAACTCTGCTAACAAATCAGGTGGCAAATTTGACTAATGGGCAGACAATCCAATTTGCAACAAGCCTAGCAGTAAATGCATCCACTGGTACTATGCTATAACTCATGATTCCACATCCCAGTACACTAAGTGTATAGTTCAACTAGAGGGTACTCAGAAGACCCTGTTTACTACAGCCTCATGGCAATAGATGGAGGTGAAATAGTAGGATAGGGAAGGATAACAGAACAGCAGCCATGAGATCTACCTTGACACAGATGGTTTCCAGGAGTTCCCTGAACTTTCCCTCAAAAACCCATACTAGATCCAGCTCAAGTGAGATTGATAGAATTTACACAATGCCAAACTAGATCTTCACATTCAGCATCAAGTCTTAAAACACTGATATACAAAGGAGCAGGAATAACATCTTTTACGCTTTCAAAAAACCTCAATTTGGAATTGCACTGTAATTTAATCTGCAAGGGCACAGATAAATGGAGTTTGGTAAAAAGGCTTTGGACTATGTGAATGAAAGGTTTTGAACTCACAGGAACTGGTAGCATGCCCACTCTAACTAAATTCTGGTGATAGATATTTTCTGCTCATACTCCAGTACCATAGAAATCCATGATATTTCAGCATGGTCAAGATAGGACGAGAGCTACCTGCGGGCATATACGTCTTGAAACACACCGTTCTCATCAACAATAGGAAGTGCACTCACCCTAGCTGCAGAACCCCCACACCATGGATTTTAGTTTGTCCCCAGTCAATCATGTGCTTCTAATCCTTTGAGACCCAAAGTGCTGGAATGAGCTCTCAAACTGCAAAACAACAGACCTTCAAGAAGAACTGCAAGCGCATGACTGAGATGTTCATCCTGACGAAGGATTTGAAGGGTTCTACTTCCAGGTTCTGCAATCCCAGGAACCCAAGTGCCAAGACGCAGTGTACCGATAGGCTGAGACAAAAGAGGAACTGAGGCTGGTACATGTCGAAAATGTCTGCAAATACCTGCACTTGACATTTGCACTATGAGATATCACTGACTGTATCCCTGTCAATTTTTAACTATGCAATGGCAAATATCCATGAGATTGCAGAGACTAGTCCTGAATAACAGATCAAAGGTAACTGGTATTTCAGTTCCACCCAACCTAAAAAGAAAACATGACAAGAATAAGTGTGATCACAACCCAAAGAGAGAGTCTCTCACAAAGTATCAGACAATACATTCATCATGAAAAGAAGTGACTAGCTACAACTACTCCCCAGTGTCGTCATCAGCTCCTGACAGTCTGTGTAAATTAGTATACAACTCAAACTTCAGGACAAAAAATTCTCCAAAACTCTTGTCTGGAAAGACAAAGATTCAATCAAGACATTGACTAGTGCTCAATAGGAATTGAATTACCATCCAAGCTGCCACAGGCTTGTGAGGGTAAGCTTCATTTCTTTCATTTGAGCCTGCCCATGTGCAACCAAGCATCTAAGCCTAAGGCATAGAGAGGCCTACAAAGAGGGCAGTGCTGGGGGCCTCCTGCACCCTGAACATATCCTTCAAGCACACCACCAACGGCTACTTGGATGCAGTACATCCACCTTAGCCACTGGAAAAATGTAGTGCCGCGTGAAAAGAACTTCAGTGTGTGCTTATATATACTCTGAACTGCTTTTCCCTGAGCTTGTATTACAAGGATACACTGCTTGAGACAACAGGGAGAGAACAGGTAATTGAATGGAACATACATTTCAGTACACCAGAGAGGCAAGCCAGATGTAAGAGCTCAGGGACCAAGGCATGAGCTGGGTAGTGTAAAACAGGCAGTTGTGCTACATCTCGACTGAGGAGCTCATCAACCACATGCCGCAGTGTGTCATCTGGTCCCACCTGTCATCCCTCTTCTGCTTGTTAGGTTACATCTATTAAAGAAGCATAGTGTGCATGTATGTATAGCAAAATTGCAAAAACCACTTAAAACTTCATTTTGGGAAAATCAACTCTTCTGCATGAAATACTCCTCTCCATAGCTTCTGCAGTTTTTGTTGGGGCCCACATCTTTGGCTGCCATATAAATTGGCAAGCACAATCTGGAAATACTTGGACAGGACCCACTTGTTGGAGCCTCTTGGATGTAATGCAATGGTGAATTTGGACAAATTGAATGAACACACATCCCAAAGATGGAAAACATTATGTATCCTACAACCATGTGGCCTAAAACCTAGGTTTTCAATGGGAGGAGAGAGAGGTCTAAATGAGACTTCTGATCCAGGACCCAATCAGACAATGCGAGAACAGTAGCCAGATAATCCACTCACAGAGACAAGAGAGTGTTGGGTCATATTAACAAGTCCCTTCTTCTCCTCCTTCCATTCTGCAATTGTATGTGTTTCCAACTCCTCTTCAGGAAACACTGCTCCATTGCTCCCCAACTGTTTTCCCTCCCCACCAACCACACTTTTCTTTCACCAAACATTCCACCCATGTCATGTATGGATATGCAGAACTTTAAAGCCTGATATACAGATGTGCATTAAAGGGTACACTGCTGACATGACAAGGTTTGCAGATTGCAATAAGATAAAAAAAAACAACAGACTCCAAATGCAGATCGGTGACAATATCAGACACACAGACCTGCTGTAATATGGTAATGAAGTCAGAGGCTGTGAGCATGCCCACAAACTGCTGGGATGCTGAATCCCACAGTGGAGCTGCAGGTATTCCCTGCAAAATCCACCCACAAGTTGATGAGCAAACTCCAAATAACTTGAGGAGTCCCAACACGAGACTGAGGACCCACATACGCATGTCTAGGTCAGGACCTGATAAAAGTGTTCGTTTTTCAAGACAACTGTAGGAGCACAATGAAGAAGCCTAGTAAAATGAAATATAACTGTCAAAATTGAGGGAACCTGTTCATAGAGTGCATGGAAGGCTTGCTTCACAGGTAAAGTTACATCCAACGCAACAACCTGGCCACACCACAGGCTATCTGTCAGACTTTAAACTTTGCCACCACAGCGGTCACTCTAAACAAGAGACTAGACTGAACCTTGGTTGCACCTCCCTCTGCCCCTTACCCTCTAATAGATTGGACTTGACATCTCCATCATCAGGTTATCTGCATAGGAGGACCCCAACAGAAGTGATGGAAGAGAAAGCTCATTGCACCTTGCCAGATTCCGGCAACAATTCATAGACAGAGTGGCGAAGCAGGAAGTCTGCAATGTTCTTTTTTGAGGCCTCTGCCTCTGCAGCAGTGACCACAGTGGCCCCAGATTCTGCCATCAAAGCTCTGCTAAGATGATGTTGCTGATGTCGTTGTTGTTGTTGTTGCTGCTGCTGCTGCTGTTGATGATGATGATGGGGGTGGTGGTGATGATGCTCCTCAGCGCCTAGTCCCTGCATTACCAAATCATCCAAAAACAAAGGAGGTTTAGGTGGTCTTGGCTCATGCAAACCCCAGAGATGGAATTCAAACAATGTACATATACTGGTCTGACCCAAACTTGCAGATGCCAAAACGGGGTAAAGTGATATATCAATGAGACTGTAGAGAAAACTCTACAACAACACTTGGAAGGTAACACAACAATGAGTGTGTGCTCATAACCTTACAAGAGTCACTCACAAAGCATCAGACCATCATCACCTTCGAGACATAGAGTGATAGTAAAAAATTGAGTTCAAAGACACAGGTACTCACAACATGGTGGAGCATATCATGGTCAACATCCATTGTGGCACCTAGAACAATTGCATCAGAATTAGGAGGAAGTATATGGTGGGGCTGCTTGGTGACCAGTAGCCAATTGTTGACATGGCCATTTGTGTCCACCATATGGGCCTGCTGCTCATCGTGTCTCCATTCCCCATCCACAATAAATTTGTACTGCACCCAAAATCCCAAAATTTCAACTTTCTGTTCAACCTCAATCCTACTGAAACAATTCCACTGCTCAACAGAAAAATCAACATGTCAGTCTACCGATGCAACTTTTGAGATGGCATCCAAAAGTGTTGTTGGCTGATACCTGATGATAGCCTGGTGAAAGGCTGCATATGACCTGGAACACAGAGGACGATCCTTCAACTGGCGACAAGGGCAATGTCTCCTGCCACCTACAAAATCCACAACAATCTGACCCACATAAATACATAAAATAGGAAACACCCCAGCTTAGTTCATTGCCATTTCCTCTTCACTAAAATTGGAGCTTCACGAGCTCAGAAAAGCTCCCTGGGATTCACTCCCAACAACAACCCTGAGACCCAACCAACACACAGAGCAGCTGCTGGAAACATATCAAAACGTGCAGTTGCAAAAACAGTCATTGAAGCATGACAACACTATCAATCACACTCCACCACAGCCACTTTATATCTGTCATTGAAACCTGTTCCTTCTTCTGAGGCTGACCAAATTCTCATCTGCAACACTCTCTCTAAATCCATTTGAATCAGGAAAAAAAAATTTATTTCCCTCCATCTCCAGATTGTGGCGACTGAAAGAAAGAACTGCAGATTGTCAATGCTGCTATCCATCTTCACAGAATATAGGGTTTCTTATCTTCTCAGTTTCATCCAGGCATCTTTCAATGCTTTGGAATTGCTCTTGGGGATGTGTTGTACCATGTCAAAACATCTTCTCACATTCTTGTGGCAGTGGGTTTGTCATGTATGTGAGGCTTACATATAAGCAGACACAGTGAACACAGAAGCGACCAAATGCCAATTGAAGGATTGAATCAAACCAGAAATTACTGGCTTGGGGTACCCAGAAACCACAACCCTACGGTTTCCCCAAAATGCTAAAAAACTAGGAATTGGATAACGGCAAAGCAATAGGAGACAAGAAAAACCTACCTGGTGAAGTCCCCGCAAAGGTATACGCGTCGGCCACCATGAGGCCATACGAAACGAGTAGGCACCAGCAGCAGCCCTGTTGTTGTTGTTGCTGCTGCTGCTGCAGTTGTGGTTGTTGTTCCTCCTCCTCCTCCTACACCTGCTGTTACTGCTCCTGCTCCTGATGATGAGCCTTCACCGAACATCTGCATTCAACTCCACACTTTTGTCTGTCTGTCTGTCTGTCTGTCTCCTTCCTGCCCACCTCACTACCTCCGGTGCGCAAATCCCCCCCTCCTCCAGCTCCACAGCCACTCATAGACACAGTCTCCAGCACGTCTCCCACCCTCCTCCCCTCACTAACGCCCCTCTTTCACATCTCTTCTCTTCTCTCCGCTTCTTCCTCACTCCCTCCCTCACCAAAACAACGACAAAACAAACAGAACTCTCTCTCTCTCTCTCTCTCTCGCTCGCTTGCTCGCTCTCTTGTACTGCGTGTCCTGAACTCCACAGGTCACGGCATGCTTGGATTTTTTTTTGTAAAATAGAGGAATGTCCAGAGAATTGCTAATCTGCCGACCAGCGCATGCAGACAGTGAAATTGGGAGCGATGATCATCTGCAGTCGAGGAGCAGCAACCAAATTGACGCGAAAAAAACGGAAAAACGCAGCAAGCGCAATGCGAGCACCAAGCCCTAATATCTGTCCCCCATCCTTCCGACAGGATGCCTCCCTAGACCCCCTCCCCTAGACCCCTAGACCCCTACTCAGGAAGCACCTATGAAGTAACTGTATAGGTACCTAGAATTTATTTATTTATTTATTTATAAATAATATGACCAGGTTCATTTCCATGCATCACGTTCCCTCTATTCTTTTTCTTTTTAATTAATTAATTAATTAATATTTTTTATTTTTAAAAAAAAATTGACACATTACAAATGTCATCCATGTGGATCAAATTCTTCATGGATGACATTAGGATCCATATAGATGGAATTGGTGGCATTTATGAAGCAAAATTAAAACCTTTCCACATGGATGATGTTTTAGACTTCAAACCATAAGGATGGAAATGATGAATTGGGACAAATTCTTGACATCATGGATGAATTTTTTATCAAACACATGGATTAAACACACTTGATTGTGATGAATTTTGATTAGACAAATGCTATCAACCATGAATTTCAACTTATATGGATGATGGTCACCTTCATCCATCATGTCATCATCATCCATAAGGTCAACTCCATTAATCATGTTGTCTATTTCAAATGAATGAATGATCCTTGAATCACAAAAATATATTTTAAGTCAATATGTAATTTCATCCATGTATGCTCATAATTCATCCATAAAAGTAAGTGTATTAATGTGGCAAAAAATATATAGTATCAATTTTCATCCATATGATTAAAAAAAAAATTCATGTGATCAATTTCATCCATTCACCATGGATGAAAGTTTGAAGTTCAAATGAATTTTGTTTTTCATTCATAAAATTATGTTAATGAATGAAATTCACCACCATGTGTGGAATTAGTCCATATATGAATAAAACTAATCATATATGGACAAAAAACTAATTGGCAAGGGAGGCTTTTATTCATGGATGAAATTCACTAAACAAAGGCACATTTTTTATATCATTAGATTGTTGAAAATGTATAATATTCACACATGTAAAAGTTAGGGTTTTTTTTCACCAATTTTGTGAGGTGGGTAGGATGGCAACTATCACAAAAGGTCTTAGCCAAATTTGGCTATAGGTTAGAAATATAAATAAAAAATATTTATTTTATTTATTTTGTTTATATTGTTTAAATTTTTATTTAAAATTTTCACCGCTTGGGAACAATAAAAATGGGCAAGTTTGTTTAAAGATTTTAAAATAAATAAATAATGTAAATAACATATCAATCATCATTTTGGATTCTCTTTTGGAAAATCGATGTGGTCTTTTCATATGTTACACGTATTGACAAGCAAAACATAACAAAGTTCATTCTTCCTTGATTACATGGACCCAAATAGACAAATGGTTTTGGACAATAATTCAATTCATTACATTACATTATAAGTTTCACCAATTCATCAATACATTATTACACTGAAGGACATATTTTTTAATTTGATCAATATTTCAATTTTAGTCCAAATTTTTTCAAATTTTTAATATAATTTAAATGGATAACATTTTTAATTTTAATTTTTATAAAAATAATTTAACGTCCTTATTTTAATTCCACTTTCTTTTATTTAGTTTCCAAAATCAACTCCCAATGAACTTTGAATGTGAGACGAGGTAGTGAGTGAACATGTTGTCCATGAATGATCGACATGCATGACAATAGCCAAAAATGCACATGAATTTGGCATAACATGTACAACTAATTGGGGATGGCACAAGAACAAACCTTTTTGTGAATGTTAAATGTTTCGTGTGTTTCATACAAGCAAATAATTATGTATTCAAAGCTTGGTTTTTGGGGGGAGAGATAAACCTCATGGATTGCATTGTAGGGTTTAGGGTTTATATCATTTTTGAACCTTCGACATTTGAAAGATGTAAAAAACTTATATCGTAAAGAACTTATTATAAGTTCAATGGGAACATGTAAGATTACAAGTGAACTATATATGTTTGCTTGATGCACCTTAGGAGTTGTCATGGGTTTAAGGTTTAGAAAATCTTAACACAAGGTAAAAAAATTTTGGGGAACAATTTTGGTTGTACTAGTGTGAACTTTGTGCATAATGCACAGGTGTGTTACTTCAACAATGTTGGTTCATGTTTTTGTTTTTTTAAAAAAACTTTTATCTTTTCAAATAATTGTTGATCCCTCCGCGCCCAGGTCCTTCACATTTCTAGTCTTTTATCCTGTCGACCCCCCCAAGAGTGAAAGCATATTCGTGAAATCAAATAATGAAACTTCCCTTAAATTCGTCCCATCACCCAGTCGGACGGACATTTCATTCATCCCTTTAATTAGGATGGACATTAGCTAAAATAAAAAAAAGTTTCCCCTAAATTCATCCCGTCATCCAACCGGACGGACATTTCATCCATCCCCTTAATCAGGACGGATAATAACTAAAAGAAAAAAAAGGTAATCTTGGTCAATATAAAAAAATAAAAATAAATCGATTATGGGTTATTCAAGGCCTAAATATTCTTTTTTTGGTCTACCAAATCTTTTGCCTCAAATTTTTTTTCTTCTTTGAAGTCAGTTACATCTAGAAAAATTACACAGATTAGAGGCCAATTTTGCCATAGTGTTAAAACATAGAAAATGTTTTTGCAGCAAAACGTCGTGTCACAGACAGACATACATGACTAAGTGAATTAATATATTAAATTTGGGGTTAACTTATTATGCTCATGTTTGGATCCATATTAGATATGTTGAAGAGAAAATAAATCAAGTAAGATCTATGCTAAATAATAGTATGGAAATAAATTAAAAAAAGACTAATCTATGCACATACATTAAATTTTTTAATTTCTAAAATTTTAAAATTTTGTTTTGCATCATTAAGATTTGTTTTTTGATCCCAAAAAACAAATCTTGGTTATTAACAAGTGATCCAAATTTTTTTTGGGCACTTTAGGACTAATAATTGGGAATTTTTGGTAAAAACATGAAAGTTGACATGTTGAAAATCATTATAATTAACATAGGCTACATTCTAAATAATATCACTACTCATATTATGACAATATCATAATAGAATAGATCATGAAAATGATAAATAATTTCAAAATAAAAAAAGCCAAATGATTTTTTCAATGTGGAAAACAAAAATTGGAATTGGAATTGGAATTGGAATTTGAATTTGAATTAAAATTTTTATTCATAAGCATGTTAAGCATTTTTTAAGTGGCAAAAATCACTTTAAAAATCAATTAATATCTCCCACATTCTAAATCCAAATCTTAACAATAAAATTCCATTAAATCGTGCTCATCAAGAATCTTTCCAATAGCACCAAAAAGGCTACATTCCAATTACTCCCAAAAAAATTTCAGCTACGATTTAATTTAATTTAATTTAATTTAATTTTCAGCGAAGACATCATTCAAGAACTTTTGCACCACAAGCACAAACATCATGGAACCAAAGCCCCATGCACCTCTCCTTGTCAAGAGCTTTCGAAAGACACCAAGAAGATCACAACCTGAAGCATCCTAATTCAATGGATCTCATGATTACAAAACAAAACAAAACAAAACAAAACAACCTAACTTCCTTCTATCTATGCACCCGAGGACCTTGTTGAGAGCTTTCCAAAAACACGAAGAACATGATCTAAAGCATTCGGGTTTGGTGGATCTCATATCTACAAAACAAAACAAAACAAAACAAAAACAAACTACCTTCCTTCTATCTATGCACCCTGTCCTCGTTGAGAGCTTTCCAAAAACACGAAGAACATGATCTGAAGCATTCGAGTTTGGTGGATCTCATATCTACAAAACAAAACAAAACAAAAACAAACTACCTTCCTTCTATCTATGCACCCCGTCCTTGTTGAGAGCTTTCCAAAAACACGAAGAACATGATCTAAAGCATTCAGGTTTGGTAGATCTCATATCTACAAAACAAAACAAAACAAAACAAAAACAAACTACCTTCCTTCTATCTATGCACCCCGTCCTCGTTGAGAGCTTTCCAAAAACATGAAGAACATGATCTAAAGCATTCAGGTTTGGTAGATCTCATATCTACAAAACAAAACAAAACAAAACAAAACAAAAACAAACTACCTTCCTTCATAGATAGATGGTATTCCTCTACAAACATTGGTTTGAACTTGCCATAAGAGGTAAAAGGCCACTTATTGGGTACACTCACAAATGAGCAATTAGGTTAGCTACCGAAGTGTAAATTTTGATTGCCTACTTATCTAAATGTAAATGTAACTACCTACCTACCTACCTAAATGTAAATTTAGCTACCTACCTACCTAGCTTGTTCACAAAAAGACAAAGAATGTTGCTTTCTTTTTGTTTCTTAGAATTTGTTGAAGGAAAAAAGGAACATTGGCCTCATGATCTCCCCTTTGACAAATTTGTCT